>CM056390.1:21728550-22171245 GCA_029718625.1 Synaphobranchus kaupii
GAGCACTGACAGACATCTGGCAATGGCCGCTGGGAGGCATACACAACAGGGCTTGTTTTTCACTGTGTCTTTTTCCCTCCAGCAAGCCTTTGTGTCTGTCCCATTTGCCTTTTTAAAACTCTCCTTTGGTACATGATGTTATTCCTCGGCGGTTTGCACACAACTGGGTAAAATACCTTGAATCCCGGCCCATTTCGGAGAGCAATTACTGCTTTGAAAAAAGCGCATTGCTCATTAATTGCGTTAGCCATACCTGCCTGGCAAACAGCAAGCATTATGAAATATAGTTTTGTCTCCTGCCTGGGGATTTCACGAAAAAAGCATTTTGTTACTTCATAATGTGTTCTGCAAACCTAAAATTATTCTCGCATCCTGTTTTTTCCAGGATGTGTTTTGGCTTAGCGCAACGTGTGGAAAAAATTAGGTGCTACGATACATGGTTACACAAATACTCCTTTCTTTCTGAATCTGGGAATGCCTATTGGGTTTAAAACGCTGTCGCTTAACTCAAAGAAGAGAAGTAAATCAGGTTCTTTAATCTTTAAAAAGGTCATCTTGATTACACCATCGAAGTGGAGGTTCATAATAAAATACCTAAGAAGCCACGCTTGTTTGATTGAGGAGTTTTTTATTAGTGATTTCTTTACCTGCCCCATGGCCAAAATACTTTCAGTTTCTGTAACACTTTGGATGCCTTTAATCTCCTGCTTTTTTGCTTTTGTCCTTTCAGATGTCAATGAGTGTCAGACCACAGGGGTGTGTGCCTACGGCAGGTGTGTCAATATGGAAGGGTCATATATGTGTATTTGTAACCCTGGCTATCAAGCCAGCCCAGACAACAACAGTTGCCAAGGTACATAAAAGCTCTTTGTAAAACATACTTAGGCTGTTTATAATGGTACCGTATGTTAGCCTTGCAGTATCGTTCAGGTCTGTCTGCTAGGTATGTGCTTTGTACATATGTGCAAAGGAGTTTACAAGTAGATCAATCATCACTCCTTTCATTTCTAAATGTTTATGGACTGCTCCCTGAAGGTTTAGGATTACTTCCTATCACCAGTGTATAGCAGCATGTTAAATATATAAAAAAAATAAACTAGTGTTTCATATTTTTCACATCAGTCCTAGAAAACCCTGGAAGCTTGCAAGGGCTTAACAATGTGTGTATATGTGAACAAGGGGCGGCTTTGGCTGATGATGTCTTCTTTGTGTCGTCTTCTCCAGATGTGGACGAGTGTCAGCTCCCAGGGGTCTGCCTTCAGGGCCGGTGTGTCAACCTGGAGGGGTCCTACAGGTGCAACTGTAACCTGGGATACCAGGCCAGCCAAGACGGCACACTCTGCGAAGGTCTGAAAATCACATTATATAACAGCCTGGGTAGGCAACCCTGCTCCTGGAGTGCCAGTGACGGTCCTGGTTTTTGCTCCATCCAAACCTTTGACTACATAACTGGATTAATTTGAATTGGTTTAATGAATGCAGGTGACCATGTGCTGGAGGCACTCGGTGTTTCAGTCAGCATTTCACCATTTGTAATATTACAACTCAGACTTTTAATCATCCATCAAACTCTAGTGATCAAGCTCTGATGGAACCAAAACCAGAAATGTCACCAGCACTCCAGGATCAGGGTTGCCTTCCCCTGTTATATACTATAGTTCTGCTGTATTGTTCTGCACTGCCATGAAGTGTTATAAACACAACACATCCATAAACTGGATGCTCCTTGTGCTGTAGACTAGACCATCCGAACTGGCCTGGCTCAGTAATACGATACACAATTAATTAGTCTGTACTCACATGGTGTTTATATAGCTAAAACAAGCTGAGGAAACTACCTACTAATTAGCTGCTGACACACTGTTATTTTTTCCATTAGATATTGATGAATGTGCAACCAGGAATATGTGCCCCAGTGGACTATGCACCAACACTGAAGGTTCCTACTCATGCTCCCACTGCAGGCCGGGATATGTTCGTTCAGAAAATGGGCAGAGATGTGAAGGTATGAGAACGTTTTCCAGTAAAGCACCTTCTCAGAATGAGCCCAACATACACAGAGCGTAATTATTCATGCACATCGACCGATACAGCAAATGTGTTTCTGCGTATTGACTTGCATGTTTCTTTGATAGATGTGGACGAGTGTGTTCAGGGGACAGCATGTCCAGGTGGGGTCTGCACCAACACAGAGGGCTCTTTTTCCTGTGAGCAGTGCCACAGTGGCTATAGGCTTTCCCAGGACAAGCAGCGCTGTGAGGGTGAGTCGGGTCTAATCTCTGTGCTCAGAGACTCTCAAAACCTACATTTTCTGGTTGTCTCTATGCTGTTCTCCATCCGAGTGACTGGACTACAGCTTACTGAGGCCAGGCTTTTCAGCCAGCATCATTGGTGCTTCCTTCGAAAACAATAAGGACATTAAGATTGATTAAAACATATATTTTTAATAGTATGAATGGAGATCTTCTGCGTTAAGTAAGGACTTTATTTGATGCAGTCTGATTATGTACTGCTGGAGCATTGCCGTCCTGCTTCCTGCTTACACGCCCTCATAACTCTCATCGACCAATTATATTGCTCCTTACAGATGTGGACGAGTGTCTCACTCATTCCGTGTGCTCCAATGGGATTTGCTTGAATGCCGAGGGCTCCTACTCGTGTGTCCCCTGCCCCGCTGGCTACATCGTGTCTGCAGACGGAGAGCTTTGCGATGGTTAGTTCTCCTTGTTTCAGATCACGCCGACCAACGTCACAGTGGAATGCAGTCTTAACGCTCCAGCCTTCGGTTGATTTTTTTTCCTGATGCAGACATTGATGAATGCGCGTCAGTCACAGCGTGTCCTACGGGGACCTGCATCAACACGGAAGGTTCCTTCAGGTGTGTCACCTGCAGGCCAGGCTACAGAATGGCGGAGGACGGGCGGTGTGAAGGTGAGGGGTTTGCGGTTGGCGTAATGGTGGTGTTTCTTTTGGGCCGGCGCACATACCCGACGGTATCCCGCCTAACTCTCCTTCCCTCCGCGTAACAGACGAGGACGAGTGCGCCCAGCCGGGCGCGTGCCCCGACGGGGTGTGCAGAAACGCAGCCGGCTCTTTCTCCTGCGTCGCCTGCGGAACGGGCTACAGGGTGTCTGCAGATGGCACCGCGTGTGAAGGTACCGTCAGCACAAACAGCTTCTCCGTAATTGCACGACGCCCTAGGCCGGCGTCATACCGCAGACCGAGGGCTCGGTTCATCTTTTGTGCTGTGAATCTTAATTTACTACCTCAGGAGCTAAGCGATCTCAAGTAAAATGAGGTGAATGCAATAATGTGATCTAACAAATAAAACCTCAAAATCGGTACATATAGCAAACAGAAACCACTGTGGATGTGGTATTTTTATAATAGATGTCCGTTCTGGATTTGTGTTGCTATTTAAAGGTTGATGATTGAATCAGACCCAGGGTAGGTTATTGCATAATAGCAATTTTGGCCTGACTGTGTTGTTATGTCTTTCCCGTGCTCTCTGTCCCCCCCCCCTTTTGCTCTCTTTCCCAATCCCTCTGTCCCAGATGTGAATGAGTGCCTAGTGTCCAACGTGTGTCCAGGCAGGCTGTGCCTTAATTCCCTGGGCTCGTTCTCCTGCAGCAGCTGTGGATCAGGGTACAGGCTGAGCGAGGATGGATACGGCTGCGAAGGTAAGGCGTGCGAGCAGAGTTCACTCCACAAGGGCTGTGACAAGCAAAAGCCTGTTTATAAAGACACTCTTTCACAGAGAAGGGGACAAAGGCCGATAGAAAACCTTCTTTAGAAGACCTTTGATGAGGGAAAATCCCACAAGATTAAAACAGCATTGACTGGTTCATAATGGATGTCTCCATTTTATTTACAACTTGCAATTCAAAATGATATCAAGCGCTGCTCTGCTTTCTCAAGCCAGAACTCAATGTGTAATAGTTCTCTGTAGACTTTCAGGCAGTCGGCCCACAAAATCACTTAACAATAGCCAAAACTATGAAGACTGACATTTTCTATGAGAAATACAATCTCCACCACAGCAAGGAATTTCCTTTGCTCACATAACACAAGCCCAGTGTAAGTTTGTTGATATAGTAATTATAAGCCACCTGTAATAGCTTGCTGTTTTTGGAATACGCTCCATTTCTGCATTCTTATCCGTCCACCCTTTTTAATAAAGCGCTCTTACGAAAGGAGCTTTGCTAAGATTGATACATCAGTAGGTTATGGGATATTGGGAATTTTTTCCTCCTTTTTTATCAAAAGCTGAAATCAGTGCAGGCTTGATACTGGATTATGTGGTGTACTTGGGTCATGTTAGCCAGTCTATACAGCTTTTGCTGAGACCATGGGCCTGTATCACAAAGCAGCTGGATGACTGCACTGAGTAAAACCCGGAACAGCTCTTTTTACCTCAGTCCATGTTCCAGATTTCAGAGGTGTTCCGGTGTTTACTCAGTGCAGTTGTCCAGCTAACTCAGTAATCCTGCTTCGTGATATAGGCCCCAGCTCTTCCTTGTGTTTGTTCTCCACCCTATTGTACGTAGTAGAGGGCGGTCATTGCTTGAATTGTCCTTGAGGTGTCTCCTGCACCCCCTTCCCTCCCCCCCGCCCAGATATAGACGAATGCATGTCCCCTGGAGCGTGCCCTTCAGGTGTGTGCACCAACACAGAGGGCTCCTACTCCTGCGTGTTCTGTGATGCAGGCTACACCCTCACCGCTGACAGACGCACCTGTGACGGTACTCACCACGCGCAGCGGCTTTTTAGACACACACCAGCTCATCGCGCATTTCCGCGCAAACTGTTCCTCATATGCACCGTTTTCACGAGGGATTAGCGGCAAGGCACACAGACCCCCTCACGGCTGCCACCATATGCAGATAATTAATGTCTTTCGCTGGTTGCTTATTTGATTATTGGATTATGTTATTCATTCACTGAAATCCGTTACACGTGTTTAAATAAAAGTGTCTGCTCATGGTCACAGTGTGTGTTGATTATACGGAACTTGAAGCAGGTCTACTGACCATAGGCTGTAGAAGAAATATGGACAATGTTGCTGTGATGTCACCCTTTGACTGTTCGTGGGCTTGTGAAAAGCCACAGAAGTGCAGTTTTTGTGCCGCCATGTTATACAAATTGGAGCCAGAGACTGCGCAGTAGGGAAAAATCCTTATACGGTCATGAAGTCTGGGCCGGATCCAAGTTGTCCACTAAACGTGCGAGTGACGCGCAGTGACGCATTGACGCAGTGACTCGGCAGTGACGCAGACTGTCCCTGATTAGTCCACAACACATTAAAATACTGTCAAAAAGGCACAATAACTTAACAAATCGCCACATGGGGAGACATGGCGATTAGACAAAGAAAAACACCTTTTTAGACTACATGTTCGTGTGGGAAAAGAGTATTGATTTAGTATTTTGACACATTGTACCATTGACTTACATTTAATTGGATGGCTGAAAGACCGATACCAGAGCCAACCGCACTGGCACTAGAGAGCAATGTCTGTCAACAAGATCATGAATTGAGCTTCAAAAACGAAGCCCGGTCTCGGCCGCTTGCTACTGACGTGCTCCCGTGCTTGTGACATTTATGACCTCACAGTTTGGAAGGCCTGCGTGTTACAGGGAGAGATCACAAGCTGTAACGCGTCAGCTGTTCTGTGCTGAAACTGAAAGATCTCTCTCTCTCTCTCTCTCTTTCTCTATCTCTCTATCTCTATCTCTATCTCTCTCTCTCTCTCTCTCTCCCTCCTGCAGACATAAACGAGTGTGAAGACGTCAGCCGCTGCCTCGGAGGGAAATGCACCAACACCCCCGGCTCCTACAGCTGTGTCTGTCCCCCCGGGTTCCAGCTGGAGGACGGGACATACTGCAGAGGTACGCCCACTCACCTGGGAGAGACGCGGTGGTTCTGATGTCAGTGCAGTACGTGTGTGTCTGTGTCTGTGTCTGTGCGCGTGTGTTTGTGTATGCGCATATGTATGTGTGTGTGTGTGTGTGTGTGTATGTGTATGTGTATGTGTGCGCATGCGTGTGTTTGTGTATGTATATGTATGTGTGTATGTGTGTGTATGTGAATGTGTATGTGTGCGCATGCGTGTGTTTGTGTATGTATGTGTGTGTGTGTGTGTGTGTGTATGTGTATGTGTGCGCATGCGTGTGTTTGTGTATGTATGTGTGTGTGTGTGTGTGTATGTGAATGTATATGTATGTGTGTGTGTGTGCATGCGTGTGTTTGTGTATGTATATGTATGTGTGTGTATGTGTGTGTATGTGAATGTGTATGTGTGCGCATGCGTGTGTTTGTGTATGTATGTGTGTGTGTGTGTGTGTGTATGTGTATGTGTATGTGTATGTGTGCGCATGCGTGTGTTTGTGTATGTATATGTATGTGTGTGTATGTGTGTGTATGTGAATGTGTATGTGTGCGCATGCGTGTGTTTGTGTATGTATATGTATGTGTGTGTATGTGTGTGTATGTGAATGTGTATGTGTGCGCATGCGTGTGTTTGTGTATGTATGTGTGTGTGTGTGTGTGTGTGTATGTGTATGTGTATGTGTATGTGTGCGCATGCGTGTGTTTGTGTATGTATGTGTGTGTGTGTGTGTGTATGTGTATGTGTATGTGTGCGCATGCGTGTGTTTGTGTATGTATATGTCTGCGTGTGTTTGTGTATGCGTGTATGTGTGTCTGTTTCTGTGTGTGCGTGTGTTTGTGTATGCCCATGTGTGTGTGTGTGTGTGTGTGTGTGTGTGCCTGCCTCTCACCGGTGAACTGTGGGGACGGGGAACTGCCTCAGCACAGAGGCCTCCTTCTCCTGCCTCTGCTCGGTGGGATATGCTGTGTGACATCACATCCTGTTCCTGTGTGACTGGCTCTCCTTCTGCTCAGAAACACAGCGGGGTCTGTTTCTCCATTGATGCTCTTTAAAAATAATGTTGTCATACTTTATTTAAGACTGCAATTTAAGACTGATTTATGGTTAAACAAAAATGAGCAAGTGGTGGGTTCCTTGCTCTAAAGTCCACACTCTTTTAAGTTACCTGTGCCAGTCCCTAGCAGCAGGAAGAATCTGTCAGTGGTGTAATCTATAATAAATGTTATACATATGTCAACTTGAACCCTTTTACAAATTTTCATTTTAAAACTGTTGAAAGTTATTGTAAGACTTCAAGAAGTGTATTGCTACGGATTATTCAAGCGCCGTGTCACTAAACAAAGACTGTTTCCAGTAAATCCATGGGTTATTACTGGTGTGGACAGTCATTCATTTATCTCATCAACCCCATCTCACCCCTTCCCAGCCCAGACGTTCCCACACGGTGGAAACCTTCCAATCCCGTCTCCAGCTCGACAAGGGCAAACATTCCTTCCTCTGGACGCCCGGGTGCCGAGGTGTCCAGCCGTAACTCCGGCAGCACCGTGCCCTATACGGGATGGAAGCAAAGCCTAGAACCCAATTCTCATTCCAGACACCACAGGTCTTTCTGCTCCCCGTGTACTTTACGGCTTTGAGCCAGTCCAGCCACACCCAATGCTTAGCTTGCACACAAAAAATTGTTTCCGATTGCTCGTCCAAGAGGCTTGACCGTTCATCTGCGGTTTCGATGTGAAAATATGAACGAATGGAACCGTCAAGAAGATTGTAGGAAATAAAGCCCAAGATGCAGCTCTTCACCCTGCAGTAACACCACAGGGGCTGTCCTCAGAGTTCATTATCGATAGCCGGGCTAGAACAGTGAGCCGTTCCATAGAGGGGCGTGGTCTAGTCTTGGCGGGTCAGTGTGAAGCAGGACCTGCTCTCTACCCTTGGGTCTGAGGCAGTGTGGAGGACTCCGGGAAGTGTTGGGGTGGAGGACTGGGCGTGGCTCCAGGTGCGAGGTGCATCCCCCAGGCCTTGTACTTGGCTGTAGCCCCAGCACTGATTGTTATGTTCTCCCAAGGGAACAGTTGTCTGAGGCGCAAGACGACATCGACGACATGGTGTTACGCAACACTCCCCTCCCCCTCCCCTCTCCACTGGCGCAGTGCCACCGAAAATATTTGAATTTAATTATCCTATAAATCAGAGGCCTGGTATATTTTCATACCGTCTGCCTTTGGCATGCGGCACACACGCCATAAAAGGCAGGCCTATCTGGCGTAGGGCATGTGGAGGGAGAGGGTTGAATGGGTGCAAATTTACGGGAAGAACATGGTAGGTGAACCCAAAGGCTCCTGGCATGCCTACGGTGCTGAAATATAACTTGTGAGGACACCGGAAAGCAAAACACAAAAAAACACTTCATCGGTTCAAATGAAGTGAAACCCATTCTATTCCAGGTCTCAAATAAAACATAACATTCTGGTCAGTCTATGAGAAGAACTCATCAGGCTGTGTTTAACGCGCTGTTGATTTGCTCTTACCCCCTTATCCATGTATTTCTAGCGCCCGCAGACGCAAGCGCCCTTGTTCTGAGATCCTTCTCATTACTTTTGGACCTGGAAAAAGAGCAAGGGGGAATTCCACGATCTGTCGTCAGTGTTAGTTTTGCATCCCGCCCTTATTGAGCTCTTTACGATCGAGAGGAAAAAAAAAGAAGAAGATTATTGCAGCGCAGAGTTATGCGCTGTAACAATCACCCCCCCCCCAATCTACGTTTAATCCAGATTTAATTGAGCGTACACGTCATTGTTCAAATGTTACTTGTCCGAGGCCGCGGTTTTCCCAGCCCGTGAGCTAAGAGGTCGCATTTTTCACATTTATTTGTTTGCCAGCAGTGGAGGGAGCCGCAGCTGGGCAGGAGATTTTGCGAGCAGATGAGGGGTAGAACACGCCGCTCTCTAATTATTGCCGTATAACGCTGAGGAACAGTTCAGCCTACTGGAGCCCCGACTCTCACGAACATCACCCTCCTCTTCTGATGTTATTTCTCAAAACTAAAGCAAAGTGTAGCCTAGCTAGCTAGCCTGGCCTTGTGACAGAGGTTATGAATGGTTACCTTTCTCTTTCCCCTCTTCCTTGTGTATATCTCATAGGCATGACAACGGGCAGTGTAGTGTTTAATTGGTTATTATGGATAGACATTTTCAACTGCTTCAGTTAAAAAATTACTGGTCTAAGAAGAAAAGTGGAGGCGGGGGCTAGGCCCACACTGCTCTCACTCTTCCACTCTTGTCGCTTCACTCTCTCATTCTCTCTCCCTTTCCCCCTTTGCTTCTCCCTCTTTTGCCCGCTCGCTCTCAGACGTGGATGAATGCAGCGACGGGAACACGTGCTCCGGAGGCCAGTGCCTGAACACGGACGGCTCCTTCCACTGCGTGTGCGAGGCCGGCTTCAAGTTCCACCCGGAAACGGGCGAATGCAAAGGTGAGGACAGCGGGAGCCCGGCCCAGTCAGCGCGCAGTCAGCCTCTGCCCAGAGCTGAGGCGTCAGGCACGCAACTCATCGACGAGTGGGCCGGAGACGGTCTCTCCTCTCTCTCAGGCGTTAGCGTAAGAGCCCGGAGCACCGCGGAAGGCCTGACATCGGCGACCAGACCACTCCCATAAATCCCCAGTTAGGGAACATGAATTACCCCATTGTGAGATGCGAGCATTTCTCCCTCTGGAGCGTCCCCCCTCTCTCTCTTCACAAGTTCTTCAGTTGCTGGGAAAATATTGTGGTTGGCCGGGCGCGACGCCTGCTGCTATCGCTAGGGGCACGGGGGCCTAGGGCTTCCTGGCCCGGTGGCCGCCTCCCGCGTGCGTGTGCGCGCGCTGGGGGCCGAGCGCATATCCGTGTTTGTTTGTCCTCCGCGTGTGTTTGCGCTCTGATGCTGAGCGCGGCCGCTCTCTCTCCACAGACAGGGACGAGTGTAAGGAGTACGGCAGCAGCGTGTGCGGCACCTGGCGCTGCGAGAACACCCAGGGGTCCTACCGCTGTTTCATGGGCTGCCAGCCCGGCTTCCATGGCCAGGAGACCGGAGACTGCGGTGAGTGGACCTGCTGGTACCTCCACCCCCCCCCGGGAGGAGTATCAGCCAGGCATCTCAGTGTCTGCTGCTGCAGGGGACAGATGCTGGAAAGCAATATAATTCATTGTCTATTTACCCCCCCGCCACACACACACACACACACACACTTTAACGCTCCACCCTCCCCTCTCCAGCCGCATGGCGACCCTGATACCAGCTTCGCGAACGAAATGTGGCAGCTCGTATGAATCAAACGATATCAGGTGTCCAGAGAGGGAAAGTACCTCTAAAAAACCGAGGCACTTTACGAACAGAGGTGCAGCTCCGATCCGCACTGTCAAGAGCTCTTCTCTGAGCAGCTCTCCCTGCCTCCCTTCATCTGAGCCTCCTGCTCCAGACAAAACGCCGCTGCAAATGGCCAGATCTGTACCAGCCGCCGCATTAATGCGCGGCTCTAACATGCTTGCCTTCGTGCTGCGAGACGGAAAATTGAACTGCGTCTGTTCTAAGAAGATTTACAGAGGGTTTGTACGGTGACCCCCTCAGATCTGGCAATCCATATAATGAGTCTGCACCCAGCTGTGCCGCTCAGTCATTCGTAGCATATTAGCTAGCCCTCACTCATCTCGGTGAGCCGTTGCAGAGCCTCTTCAGCTCTCGTGGCAGAAGTGCAGAGGGGCCGCGGCTTCCAAACGCATTTCTGTCAGGAACAGCTTAAGTGGCGTTTACATAAATTAGAGCCGGTTCAGTCCGACCCAATGTGCCATCGCAGATCCGGCTCACTGGGCCTGGCAATGAAGCACAGCCTTGGTCAAGCGAGCAGCTGTCTGCACTTCCGTACTAACGTCGGCCAGCCGTCCTGGCACAGCGGCTCCTGCCTGGCCCATACGTACGGTCCGACCAATTAAAGGACCCGGCGCATGCTTGGGCCGCCGGAGATTCAGACAGATTTATTCCACTCAAGACAACAGACCTTCTCAGCTCCAGAACGCCGGCTCCCACACGCAAACCGCCGCTTGTTGGAAAACACTGTGCAGGGTTAGACACAGGAGAGATGTTGATTGCCAGAGGTGGAAACTCCAGGGGTCAGAAAGTAAAAGTCCTGCCATGTGTTTCTTCCACCTGTGAACTCAGCCAGCTGATTTCACTAATTAGTTCTACCTCCTGGCTGAAGAATTCTGATAATTAGCAAATCCAGGTGATTGGAACAAAATAGTGGGGAGGAGTCTCTGAACCTGGATTTTCCGCCTCTGGTGATTACACATGAGCCTCTATGTCCACTTACTCGGAAAAAAAAAAAACTTGAGCTTGGACTGTAGGAGTCCAGACACTGTAATTTACCATTGCCCCCAGTGGGGATGTTCTTTTGTATTTGCCTGTGGGGCTCCTAATGGAGTATCTGATTGTCTTTGGCTCTGTGAGCCTAGCTCATTTAGTGGCCATAAAACCAAGGGGAGAGAGAGAGAGAGAGAGAGAGAGCCGTTTTGTTTAGCCGAACGTGAGCTGCGTGCGACCTCTTCCCTGTCCCCACGCCCTCACCCCGCCCTGCTATAAAGAGTCCCGGTCTCCCAGCAGGCTTGTGTGTTGTGTTCCATAAACACCCTGAAATAAGACTGCTGGATCTCTCGTTCCCACAGCACCCCTCTTGAAAACGGGTGCGGCGGACGCCCCGATGCGCAGAATGTTTGCGCTCTGGCAGGGCACTTCAGCCCATTAATTTAAAAAAAAAAATTTTTAAAGACCTCATGGGTGCTGTACTGAGGTACACCACAACGCAGTGAACCCCAGGCTAGGCTGCATGCTTTCCCCTTCTGTTTTCGGCAGCAGCGAACGCTGAAGGTGCTGTAAAAATATCCGCTGGCGTCACTGCGGCCCCGGTAATTTACATGTTTATGTCTGTAGTGTACACGTCCAGGGTGAATTTACGGCCCTCTTCTTAGCTGACGTTTTTAGTGCCGAGTGCCCTGTCGATGGAGTAATGCTCGGAGGGAAGGGAGTCATCTGCAGCCCCTCGCTCTCTCCCACCTTTTCACTCGTCTGTCCGAAAAGGTGACTGGCAACTTTTGATTTATTGAGCTCCAAGCCAGATGCGATACATTTTTTTTCCAGAATGGCAAACCCGAGTGTGGAAGTGGCTCCGACCTCTGCAGCTGCCCAGTGACGGTAGAGAGGCGAGAGGAGCCCGCTTTTCGGACCCCGAGCCCGGAATGTTCCACGGCAAGAGTATTCCTCCTTGTTCCGGTCTTCCCCAAAGTGTCATGTAAGCCCTTCCATATGAGCCCAATCAGGACGTGAGGTGCTGGGGGAATAGCAGAGAGGCATTCGAGGCCAGCCAGCGGTCCAATGTGCTCCACATTATCGAGGGGCGTGTGGATTTCCGCTTAACCTGCTCGCTTCCTCCGCAGCTATCGCCATGTCATCTCGTCGTAAAGGAAGGGGCCTTCCTGGCTTTGGCATTTACGTGAGCTCATCACATCTGATCAACAACTCCCGTCTGCTGGACTTCCAGCCCGATTCTCCATCTCGTAGGCTTACATCCTGGCGCCCGTCACTGTGATTACAAGTGCCCCCTGGTGGCCGGGCAAGAAAAGTGCAGCCAGAACCTCTGAGAATCAGACCGGCCTTGCTGCCAGTAGTAGGGTCTGCATTTTCCTTATTGATATAGCACATTAATCAAAGGGAGTCCTCACTGCCATTAACATGATTATTTTCTTTCCCCCTGTGCCAATGAAAGCCTTTATTGGTGCGTTTAGTAATGCTGTCTTTCTGAATTGCCACAGAGGGTAACATCAAGAGGTGGCTGTTGGAACCATCAGTGATGCATTTTGGCACTAATGTTCATCCTCTGAAATCGTAGTTTTAGCACCGCGTGAAAATGGAGACGTACCCCCCCCCCCGATTTGACGTTAATTGATAAAAACAGCAGATTTGTTGACTCTCGCACTGAACGGGCCTTTCTTAGAAGCTCCGCCGACCAGCTCTGATGCTCAGCTTGTTCAGCTCCGACTTTTGATGCTTAAAGACCGAGGCTTAAGAGGGATGTAGAAAGTGTATTTACTGAACCTCCGCGCCTCTGTGCTTTGAACACGTCCTCCGGGACTGAGCAGGGGGAGGGGGGGCTAATTCGACCTGTAAATACAGCGTTCCAGGTCAACAAGTGTGACATGTGAGCACCTTATATTAGGGATCAGAGGACGCGACACTCGCGCCCCCCGTAACTCGCATTCCCACGCCGCTGAGCACCCCCGCCGCCACGCGCCTCGCTTCTGCGGCCCATGCCTACCAGTCGCGGTAACGAGGCGTGCGTCCCAGAATCCTCCGCTCCTGCTGGGCGGAGGCTCCAGCCGCTCGCCTCTCTGCCAGGCAGGTAAAGGAGTTCACCGGGAGGACTCAGGCGAGCCTGTGTCCCCCGCCAGACTCGCAGAAAAGCGCTCTTCTGTGATATAATGGAAGCCAGGACCCAGGCCAAGGCCCCTCCTCCCCACTGGCCCGAGAGCATAACTCAATTTATCTGGCAGGCCCGGTTCGCCCTTCATGCGATGTAGCATTTAGGAGAGCTGCGGGATGGAATAAAATGCTGCTGGACAGTGAGCAAACGTTGCCTTTTCTCATCTGCACAAATATGCCTCCTCTCTCACTTTTAATAATCCGATCTCCCGCAATACAATATATTTATTTGCACCTCGTCCAAGCTGCTGTAAAAGGCGCCCATGTGTGTTAGCATGGCTCATATTTTTACGAGCGCAGTCATCTGTTAAAAATACTCCGAAATTTAAGATTGTGATTCCGTAATAAAGATTTATTGTCTAGAAACGTCCCACTGTTCAGTAAGGATTCGCTGCAGAAACTATGACTCTAACCGCTCCGGGAGAGCTGAGCTCCCGTCACCGGGGCGACGTGCCATGGGTGACACCACGCCCATCTGACGGCGGGCCGCGCAGTGAAAGCCTCCGCTCTACCATGGCTCGAGGAGCGCAGCGTAGAGTGCCCGAGCCACTTTCATCCCAGCTGCTCCGAGCTTTCTCTCACACACGGCTCGCGATCGCACCTCATTAGCGAGGCCCGGGGCTCCATGCTGCATGGAAACACAGGTTTTTAATTCTCCAGCTATGCGGCCGCCGTCTCGCTTGCGATACAGAGCAATAAAACGAGTCCCCCCACCAATACCGCATGGAGTGAAAATTCCCAATTAGGCTCAATTTTTCACTTGGCCTTTGTTTGTAGGGTTTTCCTCGGTTTCTGTACGCCGTTTCATAACGAATGTCTTCAAGGGGCTAACGGGTGATTTTAGCGCTCCTGTCAGGAGCTTCGTGTGGGGTAAGGGTTCCAGGGCCTCCCAGGCCTGAGGTCGGTTATCAGGTTGCCTGGAAGCAGAAAGCCCCCAGTGAGGTCGCCGCTCCGCCCGCCACGCTTTCTTCTCCGTCCAGTCGATAGCTTTGGGCCTTCATCAGCGGCCGACGGCTCATATCCACCGTTGAGTTTAATGGTGATCCTGCTCGGATTAGAGCGGTTATCTTCTTTCTTACTTTGGATATTCGGGCTGGTCTTAAAGGGCGGGGGTCTCATTACATGTCCATTTGACATAATCCTTAACGGTCCACAGGGACTGATACTCGATTCGCTGAGATCTCAGCTGAGTGTTCGAAGGCTGCGCCTCGTCAACAATTGCAAGTGTTTCCACAAAACGTTCCAGATCAATCAGAGGCGATGCCCAGGCCTTGCTGTCCTACTTTTCGGTGTCTTGGCGAGGATCCTTTCTTTCCCCTTCTTGTCACAGGTGACCTACATCCTACATTTCCCAGAGCTGTGTATTTCTATCACTAAACGGGACAGAGCAGATCTGTTTGTCAGCCCTGGGTATTTAACATACGGACCAAAAAGAGGCTGACTCCGTATTTAAACGGCAGGAGAGCTGCGCTTTTTTAGGAAGCTTTGTTTCAGATGTGTGTAACAGGCCTCACAATGCTCACCCTCCTGTCACTTTTAATACTGAGTTTCTTTCTGTCACGACGGACAACCCCTGCTGCGGTTCAGCAAGCCTGCTAACAAAGGCTTCCATTGAATGAACAGGCTCACCTTGAACCATTGGACCGCAGGATGCATCCAGGTTTACCTAGCTGTGTAGGTGTGTAGGTGTGGGATGCCGTATGGCACATGCTTCCCAGACTACAGCAGTGTGCCACACTGGTAACAACCAGTGTTGAAAAGCACCAACTGTTCTTGATTTCACTCTACACGTGCACTGTGATGCATTAGATTTTACCGTGCCGGTGCGGTCTCCTTTGTTCAATATTAGCGAGAACACACATGAACGCAGCGTGTGGTCCAAATAGACAAGGGACCGCTCGGTAAGAAACTTTTAACATTGGCTCTTAAAGGCCCTCCCACCCAGCCAAACTTTTCTTGTCAGAGAAGGTAAATTGGATATGCCTTGTGTGGTCAAGTTCAAGCCTGCGCTACATTACCTCGCAACAGGACAAGCAAACAATGGAACCGGCGCGAGCACATTTTGATGCCCTGATGATAACCACATCTGATGGAGAAGGAGGTGGCCCAGTGCACATTCCCGGGTCTATTACTTCTGCGCGGCGAGTCGCACGGCTGACCGCAGAGCAAAGCAGAGTTTTGGAAGCGCAGTGAAGGCCCGTGTTTATTTCTGCCGAAATTTAATTAAAGTCAGTTCCTCCGTCCGCAATGGTGTCTCCATGTCTCCAGGCTCTGCCTCGCACACCATTTTCCAAGAAAAATTCTAAATTATGCGTAAGACTAAGAAAAGGAACCACTAAGAGATTCTCGTTGCGAGTGGGGAGGGTTTGAGAGTCGGCCCAGTCTAGACTGGGAGCCAGCTGAGACCACACAGCTGTAGGTATGTCTGCTTCTTCCCTCCTTCCCATGCTCGAGAATGTTCGAAATGCATACAAGCTCAAGCTTTACCTTCTGAGAGGGCTATGGGATTTAGCCAAGTGTCTGATCTGCCCATCTACAGATCCATTCGCGTATGTGCGTGTCGTCGTAGCCACAACCCTCCCGCTTTGCCCCATGGTTGAGTGAAGATGATGACTCCATTGGATCCAGTGAATGAACCCTCTGTGGTCCCAGCATAGACATTGCCATCAAATACTGACATCGTAATGCAAGCCTGTGCCATTCCAGATCAGCTCCTTTTCTCAAAAGCCCCGTAGGGGGAATTTGCCGAAACACAAAGCCGTTTGAACGGTATTGAATTGCCTTTGGCGCGCTCGGGCCTAATAGGCTTACATTGATGGATATCGGGACCGATTACAGGCTGACTTGCTCCCCGAAAGCTGCCACCCTGCAGCCAAGAAAGGCTTATTTAAGTTTCTTTTAGAAAAACAGCTCTTTAGTGGCTTGAGTCAAGTCAGAGGTGAGCGGGAGGCCCCCATGATTCCGTAAGCCGATCGACGCTGCTACATAGCGCACTCTTATGAGCCCCCTGTAACTGAACAACAAGACACCTCTAACTCCTTCCGCCCCACTGTGGGAAACATTCGGTCTTGAAGGCTTCCAGATGCTTCCACTGCTTAAATGTACAGCGGGGATGAACTTGAGAAGGTGGGAGCAGAGGATATATGTGCTGCATTGGACATTTGTTGCTTGAATGGAAACATTTTATTGATTCTGACAAACTGGTTCAGGTCCCCATTGCACTGTAGCACCGTTGAAGGGTTCCCATGGTTGTCCAGCTCTCTCTCTCTCTCTCTCTCTCTCTCTCTCTCCCTCACTTATTCCCACATTCAAGGTCAGAATACTTTATTGGCAAGAAACGACAAAGTGACAAAAGCCTCAACATGCCAAACCAATACGAACCAGCTGTGTGACACAAGAAGGATTGAATATACAATATGTGTCTCATTTTCATTCCCTCTCTGTACAGATATCGACGAGTGTGTCAACGAAACGATCTGCGGAGACCACGGCTTCTGTGAGAACACGGACGGCTCGTACCGCTGCCAGTGTGACCTGGGGTACACCAATTCCCCAGACGGTCCAGGTTGTATGGGTATGTTTCACAATGTGCACCATCGCCGGACACAGCGCACTCATGCATGAATGTAGCTACGTCCTGCCCCAAAGCACTGCTTCATATGTGATTAAGGAGTAATAAGTAATAGTAATAGTTTCGTCAGGTGTCACAGTGTAGGTGACATTTTATTTTATTCATTAGTTTATTAGCAAGGGACCAGTACAGAAAGCACTGACACAGTCGTTTATGATGTACTGTACATTTATATATCTGAAGCTAATTTACGACACCAGTCCCTTAGCATACATCACCTATTGTACCTGGTGAGGTGAAAAGAACCTCAGATCAAAAGTGACCAAATGAGGAATACATAACTCAGATTGTCTCAGAAGTAAATGTGTGACAAAGGGAAAACATGTTTATTCTTCTTTGTTTTTGGACGTGTGCGTGTGTGTCTGTTGTGTGCGTGTGTATGTGCGTGTGTGCCGCCGAGTACATGTGTCAATGGAATGCTCGTGCATGTTTGTGTATGCTTGAGCCAAAATGTCTCCTCTGCTGCGCAGACACCAATGAGTGCGAGATGAGAACCGCGCCGTGCGGGTCCTTCCTGTGTGAGAACGTGGAGGGAACCTTCCTGTGTATCTGCCCCAATGAGAACGAGGAATTCAACCCGGTCACCAGCCAGTGCCTGAGCCGCTCCGGGATGCTGGGTAAGCACACTGTAACGCACTGGCATTTAAGTTAACCCAGTATCAGTATCACCGTCTGTACACTAGCCTACTGCTGCTTTTACAGTTGGCAAACGTATGGTGGCAGTGCAGCATAAAGGCTAGGGAACTGGGCTTGTATCCCCAACACTGCAAAGAATGTCTGTCTTAACAAGGGTTTTAGTTTTGTAATGAGACTTAAAATCTTTTTCTTTTTTTCTCAAAAGTGGCTTTTAGCTTGTTTTAAATTACTTTTTGCTTGACAAGTGAAATTATCTTACCCCACTGGCAAATCTTGAAATGAGTAAAACTATCGCACCCCACTGGCAGATAGTTTGTCTTATTTAGCAAAAAATGTAACTGAAATAAGATTCTAAAGTCTAAATATAAGATTAAAATACTTGTTAAGATTTGGCTTTTGCAGTGAAGGTGGTAGATTTGATTCCCAAGTGGGGCACTCCTGTTGTATCTTTAAGCAGGGCACTTGCTTCAGTAAATATCCAGCTGCAGAAATGGATTGTATGTTAAATGGATAAATAAATGGATAAGCTTGTCAGCTGTGTTTTTATAGTCCACCACTCATAGTCGACTGTGAGACTCTTCCCCTGGAAAGATTTTATATTCATTACTCATTGTTTAACTCATCCAAGGTGTGTTTTTCGAGTGGAAACCACTGCTGTCTAACTCTGTAAACACAAACAAGGACGTTGTACAAACCGTTGGCAAAACGTCTGTGAAAACTATTTTTCAGAAATAAGAAGGCAGTTCACCAACTTCCCTGAATGTGCATAGATTATAGAAAAAAGACTTCTGTAAGGACAGATAAAATGCCTTACCTCCAGACTAAAATTGACTTCTCCTCATGTTGCCACTGGCGTTTACATAAATGGAGGATGTTTACTTTATCGTACTATTTGCTTTTCAGTCATATGATTTTTGTTCAGCGCTAAATCCCAAATATGCGTTGTGTACTTTTGCTGCATTCCAGCGTGAGCCCTCGACATGCGCTAATCAATCACATGAGAAATTAAATGCTCGCTCGACTTAGCTGCCAGTGTTTCCATTCTCCTAAGCCCACTGTTTAACTGTGGATGGACAACACCTACTGATAAATTAACACAGGGCTGATCTCAGGGGGCCATGAACCAAGAATAGGTCTAGGTCCGAGCTCTGCCACCTTGTGGTCTCACGCTGTATTGTCACTCTCACACCGGTAGGAGTGTTTTGTCACCTCAGCCAGTTATCCATGTGAATCTATAGTGAAAATGAAGATAATTCCAGTTGTTCTGTTCTAATATACGTCCACACGAATAGCCTACGGTTTCCATCGTTTATATAAAACTTTCGGAACATCGTTTCTGGACAAGTTAAAGACATGACAAGATCGAGGGTCGGTCAGATAAGCGTGCTGCGTAGAGTAACCCGTGTCGCCCCTTTCACACCGAGGCAGAGCCGTGTCTGACCCGCGTAAAACCCGGGTCGTGAGCAGGGTCGCGGATAAGTCAGGTATTAGTCAGAGTGTTCACACATCAGTGTTTGGCGACCTAGAAACTGAACAGAACCGCTGGTGGCTGAAACAGGGCAGAAACACCAAAGGCAGCACAACTCAATAGGCGACTACAGGTCTTGTTTTTGAAATTTTAGCCGTAATAAAATAAATAATGCGAATCATTAGCTTGTCTTCTGTGGTTCTCAGACTCAATAGATGCACCCGAGCCTGACCCGCTGCCCTCTGACGACGAGGAGAGGAAACAGTGCTACTACAACATCAACGACGCCAACTTCTGCAGCAACGTGCTGTCCCGCAACACCACCAAGCAGGAGTGCTGCTGCACTGTGGGAGCTGGCTGGGGAGATAACTGTGAGATCCACCCATGCCCCATCTCTGGGAGAGGTGCGTACTGGGAGAGGGAGCGTGGATTTGGGCTACTCACATCCAGGGTGTGAAATTAACACCCGCCACTAGCCAAATGCTGGAAAAATGTTCATTGTGGCTGCTAAGATTTTTACTCTAGCAGCCACTTTGGCCGGTAACCAATCAGGTTGTGATTCTGGCCAGTGGGCGAAAAAGTTAATTTCATACCCTGCTTACATCACATTATTCATTTTCAGAGGGCGTAACAAACCTGAATATAAGCTTTTATGCTCCCGGACTGATTTTCATGAAAACCAAAGTAAGACATTTGGAAAGCTTCGCCTCTGACGTCCCGCTGCTCAGAGTGCAGTTTACCCGCATTTTCTGCTTGTCCGTACAGGCAGGTTACGCGTACGCATCGCAGGCAGGGTGTTACGCAACCGGGATGTGACCGCCGTTGGGGCGCATTAGCTCATTCGTCATGCTTGTGTCCCCCCAGCGGAATACCACCAGCTGTGTCCGCGCGGCAGAGGCCTGCTCCCCCTGAGGGGTCCGTCCCAGGGCTACGGCCAGCAGCTCTTCAAAGGTACGGAACGCCTCTCTCCCACCCCCTCCGCTAGGCCCCTTCCAACGGACGGACCCCGAGCGCAGGCGGAATTAAACAGCCCGACACAGAGAGAGCCGCCGCCGGGGCGCGTCTTTAATTTTCACACTCGGGGCCTGTTTCTTTTTCCCCTGTACATTTCCTGTCCCGTTAATGACTCTGTTAAAAGCAAGTCTTCCCAGGCCCAAAGGCATACCAATGATTAAGTGCAAGTGCCACACCACACCACGGCCCGCACTAAAATGAGCAGGGGAGGACCCTTACAGGCGAGAGACCATTCTCATTTCGGAACAAGAGTGAGCGTTTTTAAGGCCCAAGCTGGCCACTTTGCCAGGGGTCAAATCTGTTTTAACGCTGCAAAAACCAAAAGAATTAAGTAAATCTTAGCGAGCATTGTAGTCTTATATTTAGACATAAAGTCTTATTTTTATTACTTTTTTGCAAAATAAGACAAAACTATTGCTCGTGAGGTGAGAGAGTTTTACTCATTTTAAGATATTGCCAATGGGGTAAGATAATTTTGCATGTCAAGCAAAGCGTAACTTAAAACAAGCTAATATTTTCTACTTGGAGAGAAAAAAAATAAGATTTTAAGTCTCCTTACAAGACTATAACACTTGTTAAGACAGACATTTTTTGCAGTGAAGTTACTGTTTTTGAACAGTACTGGTTTTGAACAATCATTAAATACTTTTACCTCTAGATCTGTACTCATTGAGGACCAGTAGCAGCACACAATATAAAAAAAGCGTAAGTTCTTTATAATGCTGATAAGGAGGTGCAGAGCCTGTGAACCTGTTAACTGCAGCAAGAACCCATTCTGGTATTAACAAATGCAGCTTGCATGCAGATAATTATTGAGTCCTGCTCTCTCTCTTCCTCCCTCCCTCCCTCCATCCCTCCCTCTTATTATTTCCAGATGCGGACGAGTGCGAGATGTTTGGGCCCGAGATCTGTGAGACGGGCCGCTGCACCAACACATACTCCACATACTCCTGCTTCTGCCGCACGGGCTACTACTATGACACCATCCGGCTGGAGTGTGTGGGTGAGGAGCTCTACCGATCAGGCACAGAGACCTGTACATGCTGCTGAGCCATATGAGATGTCATAGTGGACTGGCCAAAGGCAGCTGATTACAGCTCTGGTTCACTGAACTATGGGAAACGACAGCAAGCTAATGGTTGAACACACACACAGGCGACCATGTATCACCTAGTGTATTTGCTTGCATTGTGCAGAAGAGGCATTCATATTTGTATTGGAAAGACTTAGGGCCTGATTTACTAAGACCTTGTTAGCACACATTTTACAAAACATTTTTGCACACGCAAAACTAGTAACACGACCAATGATTGGTGCAAAACAAATACCATGACCAATCATTGGTCATTACACATTTGTGGGTGTAAAGCGAGCGGCCTGTGGTCCTGTGTTTGACGTGTGTGTGTGCCGCGCGTGCTCATTGGCTGCGATGTGCGCGCTCTCCCAGACCACGACGAGTGCCTGGCGGAGAACACGTGCGTGGACGGGAGCTGTTTCAACACCCCCGGCTCCTTCAACTGCTTCTGCAGCCCGCCGATGATCCTGGATCAGACCCGCCGGCGCTGCATCGCCGTCAACGCCTCCGAGGGTGAGCCTGGAGAACCGCCGCCTCCGTCGCTCCCAGTTCAGCATCGACTCACTCACTCAGCCTGGCTCCTATAGCAGGAGCCATGGGGGTTCACTCCCAGGCCTTCAGATCCAGGTCTCGCATGCTTAGAAGGTGCCTTTTTAGCCGGCGGCCGGTAATCCCCGGGTTTGCGGCAAAGCGGCGATTCGCGCCGAAGCCAGACGTCCGCCCCGCTTAATCAAGTCGACGTAACCCGAGGCAGAACACGCACCGGACACCTGCGGATCCCTCGCGGCCAGAAGGGTTCTGGAGCCTTTATTTGTGTAGCGAGTCAGATTTAAACAAGCCTTCTTAGTTAAAGAAAGCCATGAAACCACAAGAATACTTTCGGGGCTTGTAGAGCTTGAAAATCTCAGCCCTCAAAGGTCAAGACTGGGCAGCTGCACAATGTCATTCGCACTGAGCTGTGGCGAACGGCGGGGTGTCTCCGCAGCTGTCCTT
Organism: Synaphobranchus kaupii; assembly: GCA_029718625.1. NCBI lineage: Eukaryota > Metazoa > Chordata > Actinopteri > Anguilliformes > Synaphobranchidae > Synaphobranchus > Synaphobranchus kaupii. The sequence continues at coordinate 21,750,763 of CM056390.1, forward strand.
GTGCGTGCTGGAAGTCTCCTTGCTTCTCCCGACAGAGAACCAGGACCTGGATGAAGACGTTCACGTGGACATCTGCTGGCAGGACCTGAAAAGGGATAACATTTGCTCCGACCCCCTGGTCAGCCGGAGGACCACCTACACAGAATGCTGCTGTCTGTTTGGAGTGGCCTGGGGCAGCCAGTGCGCCTTCTGTCCCATAAGGACCTCCGGTAAGTCTGCGTCAGCTCAGCTCAGGTCCAATCGGGATTTTTTTACCCTCAAATCCCTACGGTGACCGCCGTTCCGTACCGTAAAAGAAATGGCGTTGTATGTGTTTGTGCGTGTTTTAACAGAATCCTACGCCTCGCTGTGCAACCTGCCCAGACGAATTCTAGAAGATTCCGACAGCCTGCGGGAGAGACCGGGCTATGAGTACGGGCCTGATGGGTCAGAGGGACCTGACGGTGCCCTGTATTGGGGCGGTTACGAGCCCGTCGGAGCTGGCAGGTACTACAATACTTTGGGATCTGAGTTTGGCCCCCAAGACCCCCAGCCGGGCCCCTTCTACACTGGGCCAGACTCTAGTGAAGACTATGACGCCCGTCCGTTGCCGGGAAGCCCTGTACACCGACCCAGAGAGTACCAGCCCCACCTAGTGGACCCCTACAGTGGTATGTATCTCCCTATATCTCTACTATACCTGACCCAACTACACGGAACATCTATACCTCTACTACTGGCACACTACATATAGTCTCTTTATTCTAGTCTCTTTCTATTCTCTATTCTACTCTATTCTTATATATTAACATATCAGCCAGATTGTAGAATATGTGACTGAACCTGAAATTGGATCAGCTCATTTACCGATTGAACTTAATTAAACTGACAGTAGTTTCTTCAGGTTAAATCAATAACAATTATTTTGTAGTATAATACATTAACACAGTATTTTATATACTGCTCTTAACAAAACAATTGTCACAGATATACTACAGTACAGGAACACCTTGCATATTGTGTGATATTACTATAAATTATATCGACAATTTCCTATGAGCGAATGAAAAACCACAAAAAGTGTGTTGAGAATTTTTTTTTGTGTGCGTTAAGAAAACACTGTGTCTGACCCTGTCTCTCAGAGCGCCACCACGGGTTTGAGGGGCTGCAGGCGGAAGAGTGCGGCATCCTGAACGGCTGCGAGAACGGCCGCTGCGTCCGCGTGCGCGAAGGCTACACGTGCGACTGCTTCGACGGCTATGAGCTCAACCTCGCCAAGATGGCCTGCATCGGTAAGCTCCTTTCGCCTGCATTCCAGTTCCTCTGAGTTTAAGAGTCCTCAGCTTTTCTTTCTGGGATGCAGAGGATTCTGGGATGCACTCATTTTGAGTTTCAAGTGAATTTATATACGTAGATGAGACCAAGAGAAGGCTTACATGTAGACAGAAAGATTCAAATGTAAGGGCTTGATTTACTAACACCTTTAGCACACGAAAACCAATAACATGACCAATGATTGGTCATGGTATTTGTTTTGCACCAATCATTGGTTGTGTTATTAGTTTTGCGTGTGCTATAAGGTCTTAGTAAATCAGGCCCTAAGAGTCCTATCTTTACCATTGTTACTTGGTGTATGTTTTTGTTCTTACTAATTGGAGGATATGCATGACTGAAGCAGTTGAGGAGGCGATTATTTTATTTTAAACCTCAAATTGTAAGCAGGAACGTTTGGGAACCACTCGGTCAACAAAGGTCTGTGAATCACAGCTGTACTATATAAAATCATCCATTTACAATCTGCTGATGGTTTAGTCTGAAAGGGAAACATTCTTTTGACAATACTGAGATAACAGCGTTGCATAGGAATCCTTCTCAAGGTCAAGAGTTTTCCTATAGCATAGTGAAATGTGTCAGATTTCAGGTTTGTGGCACTAATTAGTAAAATGACCACTTGTAGGAAAAAAAGGGCCTTTTCAAGTATCACATATACATACCGCTACCATCTCACGTTCAGAGATGATATAAACGGTCAGGGGCCTTTGGCTTCAGAGAGGAACAGTGACGGTCAAGTCAGCCAGCAGAGGAAATCGAAACCACGCAGAGGGTAAAGGAAATCTAATACGATGTACGCTTTTTTCAACGTAAGCAACAACAGCTGACTCGCCCGATGTGCCTCTGGACGCTCAGCTTAAATCAAATGTTTACACGCAACATGACGCCATGCCGTATTACTGTACGTTTAAATCATCTGCCGCAGTTATAGATGAGTGGCCCAGGAGATAAGAAAGCACATCAGAGCTCAGAGGCAAGACACAGAGAGAAAGAGTGTGTGTGTGTGTGTGTGTGTGTGTGGGGGGGTGGGGGGTGTTTGGTTTTTTGCTTGGTTTTTTGCTTGTTTTCTTGCTTGTTTTCTATTTAACTTGTGTTTTTGGTTATTTTATAGTTCAGAATGTATAGCTGACTGTGTGTGACATGTTTATTACTAGGGATAGCTCCTACGTTGTGAGAAAGTTGTGCTTTGTCGGATTTGCTTTGTAGTCGCGTCAATGACCTTGAATATGCACTTATTGTATGTCGCTTTGGATTAAAGCGTCTGCCAAATGATTGTAATGTAATGTAATGGGTGTATATGAGGAGGGGGAGGCAGGAAGAGAGAGAGAGAAAGAGAGAGGGAGAGTGTATATGAGAGAAGGAGAGAATGGTGTAGAGATAAGCTTGCGTTAGAGTAAATCTCAGTGCGCGCCTGCAGGCCTGAGAGCGTGACACACTATCAGCCGGGTCAGTAAAATGAATCGCGTATAAAAGGCTGCTTGTGAGGGGTGTGGCGTCGCTTAACGCTTCCCCGGGGCTGCTCTCCCTGCCAGGGAAGTGTCGGGCCCGTTCCTCGAACCGCCGCGCCGCTGCTTCTGATTTAACCGGCCCATGTTCCCGACACAAGAGCGCTAACCGCGCCGATCTTGTTTCACATCAAACCTGCCTGGACCTCGCGCCGGTCAGAAATTAAATCATTTTAAATGCGGCAAAACCCGCAGGCTTCATACCTGCGAGGGCCCGGCTGGGATTTCTGTACCGTCGCAAGGACACCGTAGCTAACTCTGCCTCTCCTCTGTCTGTGGCCCCAGATATCAACGAGTGCGAAGACATCGGCGACAAGGTAGCGCTGTGCAAGAACGGAACGTGCGCCAACACGGAGGGCTCGTACCGGTGCACCTGCCTGCCCGGCTTCCAGGCCTCCGCCATTCCCCACGAGTGCATCCCAGAAGCCCCGGCGTCGGCCCAGAGGGAGGCAGGAAAGTGAGGGCGTGTCGCACGGCGGTTACGTACTCTCACCCCCCCTCATTCCCTCTGTCTTTCTGCCAACACCGCCCCCAACCCCACCCCACCCCAACCCTCTCCCGGGGCTTGGCACTAAACTTCCAATAGTAAAGCAGGAATGTCAGCCCTTCCTCCAGAACACACACAGACATACACACACACACACACACACACACACAAGGACCCGGGTGGGAACGAGCTGTGCAGTGAATGTATTGCATGGGATTTGTTGCTTTGCTCTGTTTGCATTTGCCTTAAAGGGATATCTATGAGGATCGACTACAGGCATCCCACGCCTCACTCCTGCCTTAATAGTCCAATCAGGTTCGCTCACATTTCCTGTCCTCATACAGAGTTTAATGTACATACACTTTTTTGGACATTTTTTCTTTGTTCTATGAATTATTTATTTCTTTTAGAGTATAAAGCTTTTTAAACTAATAGTGCTAAATTATGTTTTGTAAAAAAAAAATATATATATTATATATAATGAATAAATTCTGACTGGTCATGTGGTTTGAATTATGATTGTTCAGGAAGGATACAGCCCTTACAAAAATGTCCTATAGGACAGGCCAGTTCCTCTATGGTCCTATCGGATGTTTTTGTAAGAGTGCAAGGAAATGGAACAGATCACAACCATAAAAGCATCTGTAACTGTGTTTACTGAGTACTCTTCACCACTTGCAAACTTAGGACAATGTTGTTTCATATGTACACACTTGGGTTTTTACATTTTCTTCAAGATATTTTATCCACAATCGCAAAGCAGGAAAACCACATTTCACAACAAGAACACCACAGTAAACCACTTTTACATCACTGGAACATATACAACAAAATGCATATGGTCCTTTATTCTGATATAGCCACTAATGTTTTTGCTAAATCCATGATGCACCTTCATATTATGGCAAACATCCTTGGCATGTTTAAGATGATCATATTTCACATTTTACGTCATATTTCTATACGATTCAGTTTCGTTCCTTTTTACCATAATTTTGATAACAATATTGATCAATCCCCTCACATATTAGCAGTGAGCATGTGCATGGTGCTGTGGCCTTCAGACTTGACTTCATTGGCTGTGTTTGAACAGTCAGTGAAGTGGCTTCTTCACAGGAACTCGCAAATGATTCAAGTAGAATGACCTACAGACGTTTACAAGCACATTATGTTTCTCGGGCTCTTCAAAAGCTACACAAAGGAAAAGTCTTGTCCCTGAGGACACACCGAGACACAAACATCTTAAAGCTGCAGTAGGCAAGTTTGAAAATTTACAAGGCAAAAACACTTCCCCCTTTTGCTCTCCTCCCTCCTATTTCTCTCCTAAGCCCCTCCCACCAAATGATGCTCCAGTGCACGTGCGGAGACAGGCAGACAGAGAGGGGTTTATTCTACGGGGAGGATATTTTGCTTGTAGATAGTTGCCCTGATTGGTAGCCACATAGCTAGACCTGATTGGTTGGTTTTTAGAAAACCGGGTTCAGATTTTTTGACAGCCTAATACAGAGCCCAGGACACTCACAGAAACCAGATTTTTTCCCAGAACAAAAATTTTTTTCCTTGATTTATTGATAGCTGCTGGAATATAATGAGTAAATGTAATAATTTCGCCAAAATTACATCAAGAAAATCTTGCCTACTGCACCTTTAACTCCCTCTATAACCTAGATACACAATCCCTAATTGCCTCTTTTGCTGGAGTTGGAGTTGCTCTCGAGTGGCGTTGGTATCAAGAGGTGGTGTTTGAGGGGATAAGCAAGGTATGGCCCAACCAGCACAATGTTCTCCCAGTGTTCCTGCGTGTAACGCAACGTTACAATACAACAAAATACAGCAACTGTAACAGTCATTGCAAAAATGGTATGTGTTAGCTGGGAAGTGGTGTAAATGTATATGGTGAGCTATTTTATGTTTGATGGTTCTCACAAGCCAGCCCTTGCTACGCACCTTGTGCAGGCAGCAGTGTTTTACATATATATAGACCCACAACATATATTAACGCACGTAAGACTAAAGATACCGTGCCACAGCTCAAGCACTCCATTGAGGGCTTGATTTACTAAGACCTTTAGTGTGTACAAAGCATTTTAGCACACGCAAAACCAATAACATGACCAGTGATTGGTCATGGTATTTGTTTTGCACCAATCATTGGTTGTGTTATTAGTTTTGCACACGGTAAAGGTCTTAGTAAATCAGGCCCTAAATGTTTACTTTGAGTGTATTCATATTGTGCTTGTCAGATCCCATGTAAGAACATTCCCTCAGATGCAGAACAGAATGAGATAAAGCTTTGTTGAAGGGGTTTGGAATATTTTGTACAGATCTAGTATTATGTAATTAATTTTTCTGTGATATATTCTAACTAGATATATAGCACAACCAATATTTTTGTTTGACAAAAATTTTAAAAAAGAACCAAAAAAAAAGAACATTCAATATAATGACTTAGCTATGTAGATTTTATATCTCTGTAAAAATGTTTTTTTTTTTTTTTTTAACATATCTTTATGTATGAGAAAAAAATGGTTTACACTGTACCATAGAAAGTGTATGTATCCTGCCCTGTGGAGCAGACATTGGAAATCATTTTGGGGCCCGGCAGTACTCAGTATCCAACACAGTCTAAATGTGGTGCCATTGATGCGCAAACAGTCAACCCAATCAATTAAAGAATGATCTACGCCATTGCAACTCAGCGTCAAGAATAAACGAGAGAGTCAGATGAAACGCTCCATGTCTTTCGCATCACATCTGGATCAGAGTGGTACATACCAAGGGATAGAGCACAGCCGTTTTGCTTTACAAAGTGCCTCACACTTGCTGATGGAGAATAAAATACAATTAAAAAAGCTTATGTTTCATTTTTGTTCTGGCTTTTGAGTATGAACAGCATATGACAGCTATCTCGTCAAAGTGGCTAACATGGTGTCTGTGTCTAGAGAGATCTTGCCAGCCTCCAAAAGTAACACATGTCTTTTGTATTATTTGGATGTTACCTTTTTCAATGACTGATGCCCTCGACCTGCATTCTCTAGAGAAGGAATTCTATATGCAGTGGCTACTATGACGTAGACAGTACTGTATACTTCCCTTCATATATGTAGACTAATGAGACTCCCCTTGAGGTAGAGCAAGGGATGATGTGTTGTTGTTTTTTTTTTGTTTTTTTTTGTGGGGTGGGGTTAAATACATAAATTATAGGATGAAGGGGAAGTCCCTCTGTTTGAAACTGGGCTGGAATTTTTTTTTTTGTTCATTCCTCATGTTTGCCTCTAACTGTAGTCACTTTCAGTCATGAAAATAAAATGTAAAAAATATATAAGTACTGGTCATTTCTTATTATCGTTTTGCACAGTCACGAACGAACATGAAGCTCACACTATTAAAGAAAGCCTAATATAATAAAGAAATTTAAAAAACCGTCCATATCCCTAAACAATATTTTATTAATTCACTGACAACAATAGCGACAGGTAAGAATATTTTCACCTTTTTCAATGCATTGATCAGGCATGTGCCCCGAAATGCAATTTCCCTACATGTAGCTAAATAGGGTATCACTCAGATGGTATAACCATATTTTTATACAGTCTATGGAATGAACGGACAGACATGAAATATTTGCAACGGCAGCGACATCCAGTGGACATCCGGAATGTTTCTGTTATGTTCGTCCTTTTGCGATTGGTTAACTGCGTGACTCATGGCTTTTGGGAAATTGTGTTTTTATCCCCCTCCAGAGCATGATCCTGACTTGCGCTGCAAAATACAAATCCCACGAACACGTGTATAAATATGGCGGATAGCAACTGAATATGAATGGCTGTTTATCGAGTACAGAAATAGGTCAATTCCCACCTACTAGTCCGTTACTTAAAAAAAATCCTATATCGAACTCGCTTTTTAAAGGCCCACTCAGTAATTTCGGTTGATAATCGAAATTATTATAATAATGGCAACTAATTAGCTACGTCGGAGGATTATGGTTCTCGTAGTTTAAAAAAAAATTGTAACCACAATACAACACGACAAAACCATTTCGAAGTCATTGTTTATTTGGCAAAATGTTAGCTAACTATTCTTTTCGAGATGTTATCTTACGAGTGGGAACCATAGGTGAAAACCAAGTAAAAACGAGTGAGTGATACGTTCGTTTCCATGGTGATGAACTGCGTAAGGACTACAAAAAAGCTCAGTATTTAAAAAAAGAAGAAGAATGAAAAGCGGAAGACGGAATAGATGAACAAGGAAGTAAATATAGAACATATGGAGACATTTCAGTTAATTCTAGTTGCACTGCAGAACTATTCAGTTATATTCAGCTATGTACAGACTTGTAAGATCAGTGTTTACACTTTGTTTTGTAGTTAGCTAGGCTAGATATTTATAGCAAGCAGAAGTTAAGGGTTGTTATGTATTTCTTGAACTACACTCAAGTGACACATAACGGTACCTAGCGTTAGTGTAATGAGTAGAATGTAAAGTTCCAATTGGGACGTTACACAAGGCTGGCTGAGTGAAATTCTACGTGTGTATGTTGGTTCGAGTAGCAAGTGTCAAGACCATCCAAAAAGCTGACCGCTACCTAGAAGCGACCTTGCTTTAAACATACTGTTTTATTAATTATGCATAAAACATTTGCCGCGAACTGTTGCTTGTAAGTCACAAAAGAGGCGTTGGATGTCATGTGTAGGTGTAAATATAAGCTCCTGCTTCACAAACCGTATAGTCGAAATTCCGACCGTTGCAGAGCAATTATTTTGTCAATTGCAGCGAGATTGTCAATTGTAACTGATTTCCAAGTGTTTGTTAACGATAAGGCAATCTAGACTAGGATACATTTGGGAACCTGTACGTTATTAAGCTGCGCTTTTCATGTAAAGGGTTGAGGTAGATGTAGGCTGTGTAACACGAATTTACACGTAATTTTGTCAATGGAAAGTAAAGAATGCGAAACGAAATGGAGCAACAAACAAGGATTTGCTGTAAGGAAACGGAAAGCTTTCACGAAAATGGGTGAGCCAAACTTCAGAATAACCGACAAGACTGAAGAAGCAATAACTGCGAAGACGAATGACTGGACTAATGAAAAACAACGGAGTGACCCGCAATCTGCTTTCAATGGCGCTACGAAACCAATACCGACGTCTAAAACCTGCACTACAAACACTGTCAAGCGGTGCACAATCTGTTTTTTGGTGGTGTTCGCATCTTTTGCCACACGCTTTTACATGATCATGGAACCACCCCATATATGGTGAGCCCTCATACTCGTTCATAATATTTGGACTGTGTTTCCATTCATTTAATATCACGACTATTGAGTTTTCATTTGCCTGCCATTATAAATCAAGTTGGGGATTAAGATATAAATGTTCAGTGATTAGGTCTCACCATGTAAACTTATCTTTGTAGCTGGGATGAGACTCACTTTGGAAAAATGGGCAGCTACTACATCAACAGGACCTTCTTCTTTGATGTCCATCCACCACTGGGCAAAGTATGATGTCACTGATATGATGTGAACAGTCGCATTGCACATAATATTTTGAAACATCCTTGCATGTTTGTTTTCTTCAAATCAAATTAAAGTCAGTCTCTTCTGTGTTTAGACCTCAATCATTTCACAGGCTCTTGTGAGGACAATTGGTTGTGACAATTGGTTATATACAGATCCTTTCCAAAAAATTTGAATATCATGGAAAAGTTGTTTTTTTTCCATAATTCCATTCAAAAAGTGAAACTTTCATAGATTATAGATTCATTACACACAAAGTGAAATATTTCTAGCCTTTATTTGTTTCATTTTTCATAATTTTGGCTTACAGCTCCAGAAAACCCCCAAAACAGTATTTCAAGAAATTTGAATAGTGTGTCGAAAATCAGCATTTACTTCAGTTATTTCAGAGAATGAGTGGAGTGGCTTGACTCAAGGAATCCGACAGTTGTAGCCCATGTCCCGGATACGTCTGTACGTGGTGGTTTTTGAAGCACTGACTCCAGCCTCAGTCCACTCCCTCTGCATCTCCGCCAAATTTTGGAATCGTCTTTGCTTGACAATCCGCTGAAGCCTACGGTCATCTCTTTTGCTTGTGCACCTTCTCCTGCCACATTTTCCCTTCCACTAAACTTCCTATTGATATGCTTGGACACTGCACTCTGTGAACAGCCAGCCTCCTTAGCGATGACCTTTTGTGGCTTACCCATCTTCTGGAGGGTGTCAATGATGGTCTTCTGGCCAATTGTCAAGTCTGCAGTCTTCCCCATACTGAACCAAACTGAGATAAACTTTGCAGGTGTTTTGAGTAAATTAGATGATAGTGTGACACTCAGTCTAAAACATTCATTCTCTGAAATAACTGAACTTTTTGAATGGAATTATGGAAAAAAAAAAAAACTTTTCCATGATATTCTAATTTTTTGGAAAGGATCTGTATTATCTGTATGCACTAAATTGTAGGTGTGTGAAATCCTTCTTTGTGTGCTTTAGATGCTGATTGGTTTAGCTGGGTACATGACCGGCTATGATGGCAGCTTTCCATTTGGGAAACCTGGAGACAAATATGAACACCACAACTACTGGGGCATGAGAGGGGTGAGCCTCAGAATTAAGCACACTTCTACCCAGCCCTCGGTGTATATTTGAATTTCAGTGTGTGTGTTGCTATCTGTTGCTGAAAGCGCTGTAAGCTGATCAAATGGAAGAGGCTCACCTTGCTGAAACGTGTCATGTCGTGTGTGTCGCTGCCTGTGGCTTTCACTCGTGCGTCTGGCCCAGCAGCGCAGCGCTGAGAGCTGCGCTTTACTCTGGTTCTCTGTGTTTGGACGCTCAACTAAATTTGGTGGCTTTCCCGCTGCAGTTCTGTGCTCTCCTTGGCTCCTGTCTGCCCCCTTTTGCCTACCACACAGTGCTGAACCTTTCCCAGTCCCCTGCGGCTGCCCTCGTCGCTGCCTCCCTGCTCATCTTTGGTGAGTGTGTTTCCGCGGCAACGGGGGGTCATTTTCACCTGAAATCCGGCGGTGCAGGTCGACTTCCAGTGTCACCCGAAATTATTCATAAAGACAAGCAAAGAAGGCTTGTGTAAAATAAACACAAGATATTTATCAATTAAAGTGAAAAATATTGTATAAAATATAAAGTGCACACTTCGGACACCAGGGGCCCTTGTCTTAATTATTGTTTCAATAAACTTAGATGGGTATAAGACTTACTCTGAGTCTTACACGTACAAGCAGTCTTTCAACTATTAGTATTGAAGCAAGTCAAAAGTGCTGTTAATTGTAAGTGTATAAATGCACAGCCTTAAAGATCAAGCAAATCTAAAATCTTGCAACTAATATGCAATATTATTGGTGTCAGCAGTGGGATGAAAAGAACATAAATAAAGACCACATATCGAAACCGATATTTCATACCTCAGGGAAAACAAGGTCATACAGTTTATATAGAGATGCACTGTAGTAGTACCGGGCTGATGTACTCACTGTTTCAGAGTGAGATTCTAAACTGTTTGTCTGGTGTGATGTTTTTATCATTGTCCCCACAGACACTGGTTTTATCACCCTCTCCCAATACATTCTGTTGGATCCCATCCTCATGTTCTTTATAATGGGCTCAGTGTTGAGTATGTCCAACTTCAGCCAGCAGAAAGACAGGTAAGCACTGTCCACTGCTCAGTCTGCCTCACCTGTTCATGCATCTTGTTTCAAGGGTCACCTGTTCGATCATATTGAAGGTGACATATTAAAAGGTTCATAACTGCTGTGTGTGCGCGCAGTGTTGCTTTCTAACGCTTGAATGTTTTTGCATCCAAGGCCCTTCAGCGCCCCCTGGTGGCTGTGGTTGCTGCTGACAGGAGCGAATCTTGCTGGAGCACTAGGGGTGAAGTTTGTGGGGCTGTTCGTCATCCTGCTGGTGGGGCTGAACACGGTGTCGGACCTATGGGGGCTGTTGGGGGACCTGGAGAATTCTATGGTACCGCTCTCTAACCACTGTATGCCGAACCTCCACTTTGTCTGCGTAAGTCTGGGAGGAAGCCTGATCGGCTCTCTCTGTCTCTGTCTCTCTCTCTCTCGCTCTCTCGCTCTCTCCCTCTCCCAGACAGAGTTCGGGAAGCACCTCATGGCCCGTGTGTTTGGACTGATCGTCCTCCCGCTCTCTTTGTACATGACCATCTTTGCTGTCCACTTCATTGTCCTGAACAAGAGGTTGGTGTTCTTTTGTTGACCATTAAAAGATGTTATTGAGATGTCATTTCTCAAGCAAATTAACATTTACATATGAAATGCATCGCACACTGTCTTCCATTCAGTGTTCATAGACGCATGAAAAATCCGATGTCGTCTTTACAGTCAGGGAAAACGTATGATTGAGTAAACCTGTAAGCTACCGTGCTTGAGTAAAACTGTAACTTTGCAGAAATTCTGACCCTGAATGAAGGAGTTTATTGCTGTGCATGGGTAAATTACTTTTTTTTTTTTCTTCTTTTCTCAGTGGCCCAGGAGACGGCTTCTTCAGCTCAGCCTTCCAGTCACGATTGATTGGGAACAACCTGCACAACGCCTCCATGCCTGAGTGTGAGCTCCTGTCACCAATGGCTCAGTTTCATTACATGTTCAGCTGAGTGTTCACTTCTGAGCGAGCAGCTCAGGCAAACCGCAGCTAGAGAAATGTGATGTCACAATTCACCATGGCCCCTGATTTTGCTAATCGATAGTTCCGATTCTTATTCTATTGTGATGTCATTCTGCAGATCTAGCATATGGCTCAGTCATCACAGTGAAGAACCTGCGGATTGCTGGGGGGTACCTCCACTCCCACTGGCACCTGTACCCAGAAGGGGTGGGCGCCCACCAGCAGCAGGTGAGTTTCCTGTTTGCACCGAGGTTCCGCTGCAGGTCTGCGTTCCAGTCTGCCCAATGTCTTTCTTCAATGTGTCCCTAGCTGACGAAGCCGTCCTTCTGTCTCTCTCCTCAGGTAACCGCCTACCTCCACAAGGACCTCAACAACCTGTGGCTCGTCCGGAGACCGAACAATGAGGACGGTGAGAGAGTCACTGGTTCACGGGGGCTAGATCACGCTCATGCTGTGATTGCACATCTTTCACAACCCAGTGGTTGGTTCAGTAATATGTCTGTCTCACTCTTACTTCCCTCTCTCTCTCTGTGATGCAGACGAATCTGAAACCCCCGAACTTGTCCGTCATGGTGACATCATCCAGATGGAACACAAAGAGTAAGCGGCATCCTCGTGTGTTCGAACAGCGATGAATTGGCCTTGGCCTTTCTTTTTTTTATTGAAGTGGGTCTTTACGATGAGTATTAAAGTCAGTACTGTGCGTTGTTTCTCAGGACCACTCGAAACCTCCACAGTCACCGCCATGAAGCACCCATCACCAAGAAGCACTTCCAGGTCACAGGCTACGGCCTGGTAAGTGATAAATTACCAGGCTAATGTCGGATTATTCCTGAAATTGTGCCATTAGGTGAACTTTACTTCAAATCTAAAAAATTTTACTTACAATCTCAGGGCATGAAATTCACTTTTTAACCCACTGACCAGAGTGGCTTGTGGGTTCTAAAAATCACCAGCCATTTTCAACATTTTACCAGAAACATTACCTTATACGGTATAACATGGTTGGTTACCTGCCAAAAGTGGCTGCTAGAGTAGAAAATCTTACCAGCCACAATCAAAAGTTTACCGGCATTTGGCTGGTGGCGGGTGTTAATTTCATACCCTGCAATCGTACCTTAGATAAAATAATTTAGTCATGTATTGGAATTTACTTTGCTCATACCCATTTAATTTCAGTGTGTACCTTTTTAAAAATGAAAGAATGACCTCCATCTTACCGTGTTAAGGGTTTCAAACGTGGCTTTGCGTGAAGGAGGTCGGGGCGAGGGTCTCACTCCTGTCTGACTTCGGCAGAACGGGACGGGGGACACCAACGACCTGTGGCAGGTGGAGGTGTCCGGGGGGCGGAAAGGTGACCCGATCAAGGTGCTGCGCAGTAAAGTGCGCTTCCTGCATCTCTCCACGGGCTGCGTGCTCTACTCCTCCGGCAAGACCCTCCCCAAGTGGTGAGACGTTATCCTACAGCCCCGGTCCTGGAGACCCGCAGCCGCAGGGTCTGCTGACTTTTACTGCGGCACGCAAATTGTATTTATGTAGCACATTTCGTACAACGATTGCAACGCGATGTGCTTCACATGAAATGAGAGAAAAAAAGAAGGAAAGGAATGAAAAAAAATGAAAAAAAGCATTCAGGACCTCTGCTACCGCTTTTTATATCGATGAGTTTTCTTGAAACGTCGCGCTGAATATGCGCGTGCAGACAGGGGGCGAAAGATGACAAGTGTCACACAGAGTCCATGTAACTTGAGCGGCTTTAGCTTAGACTAGACCGTATCCTAAAATTATCCTTTTATTTAGATTAGATATAGCTACTTAAAAAATGCCGCGGAGCTGCGTTCATAGCCATGATTGTAATCGGTGTCGTGCCTTGATTTTTCTCTCCCCGTTCCAGAAAAACACAACTCTGACTTAATACAAATCTTTTATTGCACTTTTATTTAGAGGTAGCGGCTGAAATGCCAAAGTTGGTCCCGTTGCGCCCGCACTCTCCATTGTTTGTAAATATGAAAGTCATCATACATAATTGGGGTGGGGTGTTGGGGAGAGGGTTGCAGTTTTAAATCCCAGGTGGGGCCTGCTCGTGCACTTCTGTGGAGCTAGTTTAACCTGATAGGTCAGGTGGCAGTGGGTTGTAATGGGTAAGGAACTGGCCTTGTAACCTGTAGGTTGCAGGTTAGCTTCCCAGATAGGACGCTGCCTTTGTACCCTTGAGCAACTTAACCTGCATTGCTTCAGGATACATCCAGCCGTATAAATGGATACTATGTGAAAATACAAAACCCGTGTAAGTCGCTCTGGATAAGAGATAAATAATGAACGAGTGTCCTCACAGCTTTTCTTTCAGCACAAATGTGATTGCAGTGGTCCCGGGTTCCGAGGCTGGGCCTCCGCTTTAATAAAGGGATTGATTGTCCGTGGGATCGAAATCCCTCCTTGGCCCGAAACGCTCTCTGCGTTTTCCCCTGACAAACGTCCATAACCGATTTAGACAAACCGGAAGCCTGCCGCGTGCCATTGTTTGTTGATTTGGGGCGTATGTCCGTTCTGCCTCCGTAGCTTCGCGCGAGTGCGGACGTGGAGTTTTACCCGTTCACCGAACTCTACAGAACAAGGAATGTAGTCGCAATAAAGAAATGTGTTGAGAGAAAAACAGACATATTTTATACGTGTGTTATGATTGACGCGGGCGTAAAAAGCGTAACGGTGTCCTCTCGCTCTTTAGGGGCTGGGAGCAGGTGGAAGTGACCTGCAGTCCGTATCTGAAGGACACGTCCAACACCCAGTGGAACATTGAGGACCACATCAACCCCAAGTGTACGCCCCGAATCCCTGTGTTGTCTGTAAACGTGTTACACTGAGTCTTCTGTCTGCCTGTAGCTTGTGTCCCCATATATAAGATATGCACAACAGTCTGCATTTCTACCACATGTTTCTGTAAGCAGAAACAACATGATTTAAGGTCACTCGACTGTAGACAAATGATGAGTTAAGACTGGCTTATAGAACTGTCCGTATGTGCGTGTGCTTATGCCCGCAGTGCCCAACATTAGCCTGGCGGTGCTGAAGCCTTCCTTCCTGGAGATTATTTTCGAGTCGCACATCGTGATGATCAGGGTGAGCTCCTGGGAGATGCCTGCAGAGCGCAGGTTTAACGTGGGCCAAGCGTGAGTAAACCTGCAGTGTTCGAGTTGCAGTTGCTCAGTCGTTTCACTGCGTCTTCTAGGGCAACAGTGGTCTGAAGCCCAAGGACAATGAAGTTACCTCTAAACCGTGGCACTGGCCTATCAACTATCAGGTATGCGACGTGCAGCTTTCGAAGCTTGCGTCATATTAATGGATATTAAATTCGGTGCGCGCGATATTCCTTGTTATACCTCTGCTGATGAACTGCCGTCTCTCACAAGGGCTTGCGGTTCTCCGGAGTGAATGAGACGGAGTACCGCGTGTACCTGCTGGGGAACCCTGTAAGTTCCTTCGCCCGCCTTTTATGTCCGTCTTTTCCTGCTCGGAACGCAAAACGGCTGACGCTCCGACTCATTTTCTCAGGTTATCTGGTGGCTGAACCTGTTCAGTCTGGGCCTGTACGCGCTCATGGTGTCCGTCGCCGCCGTGCTGATCCAGAGAGGGGAGTCTTTGTCGGAGAGGAACATGGGTAAACGGGCTTGGGATGTACCGCGCTCCTTTTTGGGGTGTTCTTATACGTTTCTGTGGCATGTTTCTTTTTGGTAAAGGCAGGAAGCCTGGTGTGTGTTGTTTCAGAGCGCAGCAGGGTGCTTAAAGGACCCGGGGGCCTGCTGTTCCTGGGCTGGCTGCTGCACTACGTGCCCTTCTACGCCATGGGCCGCATCCTGTACTACCACCACTACTTTCCCGCCATGCTGTTCAGCAGTATGCTCACAGGTACCGCGTGGCCTTCCCATCAGTCCTTTCACCGAGACCCGGCGCCTCTGCAGTTCAGACGGCTCACACGAGGCCGAGTCGGGTTTCGTTTTCGTCGCCGCGTTTGGACGTAGCTCTCGGACAGGGGGTGGGGGGGGGGGGGTTCCAGCATGAGGACCGGGGGGTCCTCTGAGCCTGTTCTGTCTGTTTCAGGGGTCACCTGGGACGTCTTTCTGCAATGTGGTGACATGCTGCTACCCCCGTTCGCTGCCTACTGTCTACAGAGAGGGGGGCAAGCCCTGCTACTCCTGGCCTTCCTCTACAGGTGAGGCGGTGGACTTCCTTTTTGCTGAATAATACGCTTTCAAAAGTGAACACCGCTTCGCTTTGTTTTTTTTTAATGGGTGTCTTGTTTTCATAATTCCTTAAAATGCCAATATCATGGCAACACATTGGTGCTAGACTTCCAGACTTCATGCTAGGGGTGTACACAAACCTGAATACCCTAATCGCAAATGCAAGTGTTGTCGTCTTCAACTTGACCAACGATATTTTGAAGACAAGATTAGCGGGAAAACTGAGCATTACACACAAAAAGAAACAAGGGTAATTTGTTGCACACAGTGAAATGCGCATTTTAAAGCATTTCTGGACACACTGAAATCAATATCGGTACTAGACGAACACCCAAACTAAATGTCTTGGCTCATTATGCAGTCAGTTCTAGACTCGGCCAGGAAATATTTTGTGTGACATTGGAACATTTTACCAGTATCTTCAATGCCAATATTATCAAAATATGAGATGAATAAAATTGAATTTTTTAGATGTAGTTTGTGTGATCAATGTAAAAAAAGCCTCAACATTTCATCGTAATAACTCCTGAAAATCAAATCAGACTATGCTCTAAGCTAGTGTGGAAGTGCCACAGGTCAAAATAGAAAGAACAGTCATTCAATTTAGAATTAGCTGTAAAAATGTGTGTGAAAAGTAAATATGTACTATAACAGTATGAGTCTAAATTTTTACACCAGTTCGAGCTGAAAAAGTTAGACTGCCCTCTCTCCCCAAAGGTGAAAAAGTATTTTTTTTTTTTGTGCAATATTTTTCTGCCGGTCAGCTGTACATTAAGCCCTTTAATTATTTAATTTGTACAACCCTCAGCCTTTTTCATTAGTTACTATCTGTACTCCGTATCCCCATATGCTGTCGTGGCTGATTTTGCTTGCTTCTCTCCCACAGTTTTTACCTGTTCCAACCTCTCTCCTATGGCATGAATGGGCCTCTGGCCCATGAGCCAGGCAGTCCAATGGCTGGACTGAAGTGGATGGACTCCTGGGAGTTTTAATGGCTATGAAGAGAAGGGAAACATTGACTGTTTGACAAGAGCCCCAAAACACTGCCTTAATTTTATGTGAACTCTCTTTATGTGAACACTACAGCGCGTTCTTTTTATACACTACTCTTTGAGGCATTGTGACCGTAGGAAGCGCAATATTAGCACGTGTAATTAACCCTCCATTTGGTGACTGATCAACAATGTGACTTTTTCCCATGATGTCACTTTGTGTACGATTGTGTGTCTATCAGTGTGTAGAGACATGTAATTTCCACAAATGGGAATTGATCAAATGTGCATAGATATTTCAAGATATTTATTTCAAAGTGTCCAGCCAAGAACACTGAGTTTGTCTTAATCGGCAAAAATGTAAAGACTATTCTGTATGACTGTAGTTGAATTGCACTTTGCCCTTAAATGTATTATTTTTGACCCGATTTGGAATGCTTTGTTGTAATTGTAAGCCAGTCAATGCTTTGTCCTTCATCGGTTTTGGGGAGTGTGCACTAGTACATGCGCTTCCCCCAAAAGTGCTGCCATTTTAGTCAGCAACCCACCCATTGGGTGCTTCACAGGGTTGCACAGCCAGCACAGGCAAACAGCAGGTGCTCAATCAAATAAGGGAGCTGTTATGTGATGAAGAGGCAGGGAATCATAGTCTATGTACTCTGGATTATCCAGATCGGATTCCAGACTGTGGGAACATTACTGTCTCTTCAACTGCCGACTGAATTGGTTTAATATGATTTATTTTAAATTTGCTATTCCCCCACTTTTCTTCAATCCCCAATTTTGGAATGTACAGTTTCAAAAATAGTTACAAAAATAAACTTACTAAGCGTTTTCCCCCTGTAAGGGTAATTTTCTGATTGACAATGTGTGTGTGTGTTAACATGAAGACAATCACGTGATTAAAAATGAACTTTTAATATAATCCTTATTACCAATGAGAATATGTACGCAGAATTAAGTGCTTAAGAAATGTGCTCTATAATACATGGATTCAGACCAAATATCTTTCTCTGCCTCTTTTGGAAACAGACAGCCTAAGAGATTAATGTCTCTGTTATTGCTAGTAGAAGTTTGCTTGGACATTTCGATCTTATGGCAAGGTCAGAGTTTGTCTTGAGACTAAATACTGGTAAGCCTGGGTTGTCAGCTGCATGTCGGGTCCATCACTCTGGGAGTGATTCAAACAAAGAGGCTTTAGTCTAAGACTAAGTCCCCAGCGAAAAGAGTGATTAATATTAGTATGTATAAATAAATAAATAGGGCCAGAGACATAAAAATTATAATACAGAGCTCCAAGGTAAATTTACAGAGGGTAATGTGGTATCATTTGTTGACCGTGAGCTGCCAAGCTGGGGCTTCACCCCAGGAAAAGGCCAATTGGAAGCAAGATGGCACCTGTACCGATGGGATCTGGCTAGGCCCCACGGGTAAACCATGCTTACCCCGCTACTTGTTTCCCTACTATGCTAAGTTGACACATGGACAGGATCATGTGTCAAAAGGGGGAATGGTATCTTTAATTTCCAGACACTGGGACACGAGCGGATTTTCAACTTATGCAAAAAATAAATTGTGAAAAATGTGTTATTTGTGCTGTAAATAGTGCCGGGCGGGGCCAGAATGTCCCAAATGCAGCCCACCCAGCTCCACAGGAACCTTTTGATCACCATACGATGGACTTCATTGAACTTACCCCATGCAGGGGGAAGAAATATTGTTTGGTGATCATTGATATGTTTTCTAAATGGGTTGAAGTTTTTCCTACAGGGAAAGCTGATGCGACGGCAGTAGCAAAGGCCATACTAACCGAGATTATTCCTAGGTGGGGGGGGTCCCGAGGAAGCTCTCTTCAGACAGGAGGAGGTGTCTAAGAAGCTGGGGATTGAAATGAAGTTCCATTGTGCTTACCACCCTCAGAGTGGGGGGGCGGTAGAGAGAGTAAATGGAACCATTAAGAATCGACTAACCAAAGCAATGGGAGAAACGGGTCTGGACTGGGTCCAGGCCCTGCCAATAGTCCTCACAGGTATCCACGGGAGGGCCCACTCCGCGACAGGGCTGTCCCCATATGAAGTGATTACAGGGCGGCCCATGAGGACCGGATGCCACCCCCCTGGCCTGATGCTGGAGAAGGACCTGGCAGACACTCGAATGGTAAGTTACTGTGTTCAGCTAACCAATGTTCTGAGATCTGTGCATCAACAGGTTAGAGCAGCTCTCCCGGCGGCAGCCAGCGGCCCTCTGCATGATCTACAGCCAGGTCACTGGGTGGTGATAAAAGACTTCTGGAGGAAGAAGTGGCACCAGCCCAGGTGGAGGGGCCCATACCAGGTTCTACTCACCACGCCAACAGCTGTGTGAGTAGAAGGCCGTGCCTCTTGGGCCCACGCTAGCCACTGCAAAAGGGCTCCACCAGCGCCAAAAGAGGGATAAGGGTGAAAGGCCCACCTCGACCGCCGCGCAAGGAACAGCTTCTCACGGAGTTTAAAAACTCAGGAGAACCAACTAGTCCTCACAGAGTTTAAAAATTCAAAGAGGGCCAACTCGTTCTCACGGAGTTTAAAAACTCAACGGGAACCAACACATCAAGGCATGTGATTGTAATCTCAGCTTCCAACATGCTCACACAGGGCAGGCAAACCGAGGGGTACAATCCCTTCAGAAGAGCAGGCTGCAGTCATGAGGTAGGCCTAGCCCTACTAGGCCTCATCTCCCTCGTCATTGTTCTGCCAATCATCTTGGTCCACGAATGGCACCCCAGATGCAACGACACCTGCGGGCTCAGCATGGTAGGCCGCACCGCTGAACTGACGAAACGACCCAAAAGGTATGCGACTACCGGGGATGAAGCATGGCTGACCCCAGGAGCAGTGCCACATCACTATGCTACTAACTCCTGGTGGCGCTATGTTCAGTGGACTGCAAAACAACACTCTAACCATTCCTGTTATGTTTGCTCTCACATGCCTCATTCTACAGGGGGACCGCTGTTACAGGTATATAATTTGAGCAACAGTCAATCACTGTGTTTGATGGGACTGAGCATTCACCCAGGTGTGAAAAAACGGTGGAATACAGCTAATTTCTCTGTCCCATTGAATTTGTCATACTCACGTTCCCCAGTAGTCAATAGCAATCGTTCTTTCCTGAAAGATTACCTCGCATGGCCACAGGTGTCATGGAAAATGCCCTCTCCAGTAGTGTTTGAACATAGCATGAAGTTTGGAATCTGTGTTATAGGCAATGGCACAAATGAGTTGGGCCAGTTACACAGTGACCAATGTAAAACAGTTTACTGTGACTGCCCTCCCCCCACAAAACTGGAAAAATGTTTCGACTGTCTAAGGCTGCCTTTACACTACCTGGTAAAAGTGACCCAATTCCGATTTTTTGCGGAATGTGGCACAGATCGGATATGTATTATGAACGTGTAAACAGGAAAAAAGCACATGGAATCGGATATTCTCAGATCCGTTTCAGGCCTCAATCATATGTGGAAATAAATCTGATATGAATCGGATATCTGCCAATGCGACTGCCATCTAAACGGACAGATCGGATATTCCCTGTCATTGTGATTCGCACGTCATTGAAAATGCGACGATCTTGTACTTTTTTGCATTTTAATGACGTATAACGTTACTTTCACGTGCACAACTACTCTCCGGTGGAAAAAAAACGGCGCAAGTGAAATTATATATATATATTTTGCGGACCTCTAAAGATGCTTCGGAAAGCAATTGCTTGAATTATTATTTCGGTCTCGTTTGCGTCCATTGCGAGAAAGTGCCGGCTGGTTGTTTACTTTCGTTTTTTCGTTTCGGTAACCAAACCCTCTTGTACGCATGCGGGTTGTTTCAAGTGTTAAGCAAGTGTAAACACAGGTATCGGATATCGGTCACTTTCAAAAGTAGATGTAAACAGGCGGTCAAAAAAATCGGATATAGGCTAAAAATCGGAACTGGGCATCAAGACCTGCAGTGTAAATGCGGCCTTAGTAGCCTCACTTGCAACCGCAACACTACCATGGTCACTGATGTGTGTAGAAAGAATTTATCATATGCGATCCCGTTACCTTGGAACAAAACACTGACTGCACTTTGTTCTGGGATAACACCCTCCTCTCGCCTTGGGACCTGGGTGTTATCAGACTGGCATTGGCTTTGTGGGCACTCTGTTTATTCAGCCCTTCCCCCTGACTGGAGTGGAGTTTGTGCCCTCATTGCTTCATATGACTCCACATTCATAATCCCTGACATGTCCGCACACAGCCACATCACGCCACAGATACGCAGAGTGAAAAGGGGCCTCGTGGATGGTAACCCTGTCCCTTGGGAACACCGGATTTGGTCTGGTGGGGAGAAATTTTTGCAGGGTTTCTTTCCTTGGATGGGAGTAACAGAGTCCAATAGAGGAATTGAGATGACACGCTACACTCTTCTCCAGTACATAAAACTCCTCCATATTTACAACAGCAGCTGTCAAAACCAAATTAACTGCATTACGATTAATGGTTATACAGAATCGTATGGTGTTGGATCAGCTTACTGCAGAGAAAGGGGGGGGGTTTGTGTAATGATTGGGGAAGTATGTTGTACGTACATACCTAATTTTGATGGGGATGGACAAGTTCTACAACAGGGACTTAGAAATATGACCAAGATCCATGATGAATTGATGGAGAGAGAGGTTGACACAAGTAAAGATTGGTTTTTTAATCTCCTGTCAGGGTGGAAGAAATCTTTTTGCCTGTTGGCATTATCATCATCCTACTTATGATGTGTTGTTGTTGTGGCGTGCCCATTATCCGTGCCTGCATTTCTCGTACCACTCAAGTTGCAATTGGCCAGTACACTCATCTCCATGTCCCGGATCCGGGGCATGATAACGCATTTCTCCTCCGACAACTCCCTAATCTTCCCTAAAACAATCCCTGACACTTATCTATACGATAGAGACCAGACGTGTTCTCGCCTGGACAGCTCCTTAGACTAAACTCTTATACCCTGGCTCTAAATGTTTTCTTTATTTTATCTCTCATTTACAATGTTCATTTACAATATCATTGATAGTAATGATTCATGTGTGTTAAAATAATCAGTAAAACATTAATGATGTTAACATTTTAGAAGTGCTTCACCTGAATGAACAATAATCAATTATTAGTTGCATGATAATCTATTTTTGATTTATACATGTTATAATGTTTATTGGATCTTTTTAAGTTGATACAACTGGAAGTTATGATTTTGTTTACCTACCATGTTATGCTTTACTAATCTGATGTATATGGATCATTATGGCAAGGTCAGAGTTTATCTTGAGACTAAATACTGGTAAGCCTAGGTTGTCAGCTGCATGTCCGCCCTGGTGGAGAGATACCAAGATTGTGTATAAATTCTCTACTGTATGTATGTTTCATCAGAGCACTGGTAAGGAGCTCTCATTCTGGTCTGTTTACAAATAAACGGAAGTCTTATTCTAAATCAAAATACTGTTTTGCTGTGGATCTGTTTCATCAGACGATGCTCACTGTGGTGTAGGAAGGGAATTTATAGCAGGTTTCCCTAACACCCCCCCTTACTTTTTCTGTTTGTTTCAGCAACCATTGAACTTGTGTATGCTTGGATGCGCAAACAAAAAAAAAGTACGTTTTGGGCAAAGTGCTTCAGTTAGATTAAATATTTTTTACATAAACCTATTTAAATTATTACTTGCAGGAAGGAAAACTGTCTATTCACAGAAATAAGACCCCACAATGTTGAGGGGCTGCTGTGCACACCGGAAAACTTTGGACATCTTAAACTGTGGTCTGATTTTATTGTAATAGTACTGTAGTATCAATGAGGTCCATAGGAATTTCATACAATGCGATGACTAGTTTACACTACAGACTTAGGATATTTAGGTAAGTGCCTTTTGTAGGGATATTTTGGCCTCTAATGTGAAACGCTGGAGTGTATTTGTCATATGTACATAGACTATGATTAAAATTTTTGTTGTTATTTTTGTAGTATGATTTTTGATCCAATATTTTGTTTTCATGTTTAAGAATGGAAATTTTGGTTTATTTAATGATGTTGACATTATCAGGTCAGTGTGTCTCTTGCTAATCCATAATGCTTACATTTCCCCCCCCCTTTGGCGTTCACTTAAAATGTACTTACGTGAATCCAATGGGATGAGCATTTGTGTGTTAGTAAGTGTACAATGTTGCTATTACTTTAAAAGTATTTTGTATTGTTTTTGTTCTTTCGTTTGCTCTCAACAAAATGGAAGGGAACTAGCTAATGTAGTTATTTACCTTTGGAGTCCTCACATTTAATAAAGCTCTGCGCTATTCTTTACTTATATTTGAGACATCAAGACTTTATTTTACAGTTTCCTTGGTGTGGTACTTAATTTTCTGTGATCATTTTCTAAACCGAGTGACTATGGCTGTGGTTTGCATTGCCGTGGATACTGAAGCTCCATGGGAGTTATGTAGGGAACAGCAAATCCATTATTTGGTCTTAGGTTCTGGAGAAATGTTTGAGCAATGGAGGGGCTGAATATAAATACTGTATATAGATATCAATATCTTGGTACTTTACTATAAACGTGGATATCTATTCGGCCTCAGCCTTGATGTCCCCTGTTTATGTGTAATAGTGTGTACTCGAGTAGATTTAAATTGCCTGTTTAACATCCAAAATCATTCATTGTACAGGATAACCCCTTTCTCATCAAAAAAGGAGACAAAAAACACTTGACGGGGACAACCCTGCTGGCTGAACCCATCTTTCCTGGGTGAAACTTCTGCCGATTATGCTCTGCCCTCCGTAGTTGGCATTTACAATGTCACAATTTGATACCAAGCCATGGGGTGCATCAGTACAGAGAAGCAGTGCTTTAGCAGGACGAGCCACCTGACCGTCCCATATTATCTTCAGTGTACAATTTTATATTTTTCTGAACGTAATATGCTCGTATTGTTAGAAAAATGACTGACAGAGAGAGATTTCAGGTATCTAGCAAATGCTCTTGTCCAGACAGTTTTCTTTTTTTTTCTATGCATATAATTTGTTTATACAGCTGAATATTTTACTGAAGCATTCCGGGTTAAGAACCTTGCTCAATGGTACAATGGCAGTTTCCCATCTGGAAGTTGATCTTACAACCTTGGAATTACAAACCCAGGTCCCTAACCCATATGCTACACTGCCACCCAAAACCATCTCTTTAAGGTGTGTAATGACATTAGCAGGGCCCTAACCCTTATGCTACGCTGCCACCCTAAACCATCTCTTTAAGGTGTGTAATGACATTAGCAGGGCCCTAACCCTTATGCTACGCTGCCACCCAAAACCATCTCTTTAAGGTGTGTAATGACATTAGCAGGGGCATGTTTTACAGCTTCAGGTACCCCCCCGCAGGTTTTCCAGCTGTATTCACATTACAGTCCTGTAAAGAGCTGACTGCTCACCATCTGCTGTTCAGTATTATTTTTGGTACTATATTCGAAGTTGGAATTCTGAACTTTCAAAAAATGCCAGGCCCTGACAAAGACCCATGGGGTCTAAAAGCATCAGCAATTCTTTTTTGCTGTTCTTTTAATATTCCTGTGCAATATGACAATATAATAAAGTCTTTTTAAAGTTATTTTTCCTCTTCCTTATCTTTCACATAAGAGTGCCTTGGACACCTGGGAAGTAACCTTTATCATTCATATTTTTGAGCTTTGGATAACCCTTTTTTTTTTTTTGCTTTAATCTGTCCATATTCGTTGGAAACAGAATATGACCATCCATTCCACTTAGGCTACAAATGGGGAAATTCTGACCATATGCATACAGTGAAAAGATGCACCTTTAATGTTAAAGTAAATCTGAAGTGCCTGTAGTGAAGGCAGTCACTTGGTCAGTAGTTATTTGGTCAGATGATTATGATTTTCTTTTTATTTCAGGCCCAACTTAATTGCTTTTTACAAAAATGTTCTCCGTTTTCATTCTCAACTCCCTTTCAAAATACCCGACTGACCATAGACTCACGCTAATGCATTTCCCGCAGAACTTTACCCAATGCCTTAAAAACAATCCTACATTTGCAAGTAAATTTACACATTTGGCAACCTTGCTGCGCGGACTCCAGGCGCCATAGTTTTAATTTTGACCCAATATTTATTTTTAAATATAGTCAAATAAGTGTTTTTATTTTTTATTTATTGTTCGGATTCAAACAATTATTTACTTAACGTACTGTAGCCTACTGTAATGTTCTGTACAGGAGCTTTTCCCCCCAACATAAACACGAGAAGGGGAGGGTGTCTGATAAACACCAGCCAATCCTGAAGTACTGCCTATCTATTGGCTGAACAACGTCACGTGGCATTGTTGTTAAGATGGCGTCTCCAAGTGGAGGTAAATTCTAATTCCTGTTTTATTGTGTGATCTAGCAATCTGTGCTTTGTAGAAAACCTGTCAACTCTTTTCAATTGCATTCATATTTTATATTAAGTTTTAACACAGCGCACTCAAATTGTTGAACAAATACTGTTTTACGGTCACTAAACCGACGTTTTTTCAAAATAGTTTGGTAGCTAGCTAGTGCTACCTAGCTCAAATATTTAAGCATCGTTATGTAGCTAGCAACATTGGCTAACGTTAGCTAGCTAGATGAATAGCTAAAAATAAAGCTCGGTTGCCATTTGAATACGTCATCGGTGTGCTGTTACATGGTAAACTAGCCAGCTATAGAGACGTAAGGAGATATATGTACAGTTTAACTTAACCTAGCTTGCATGGTATTGCTATCTAACTGAGATTGCTATCTACGGCACAGTGTGTATCTTGCAATGCAAACCTTAAAACTGGTGTAAAATAAAGATTGCAAGCTAGCGTTAGCTAACTAGCTAACCTAACAACTCAACACACAAGTTTTAGAGATGGTCATATGTCTAGCTGGTAGCCAGCTAACAAACACAGCCAGCCGGTGGTTAACAAGCTCAGCAGGTTTTTTCTTAGGTTTTTGGTTTAGAAAGTATTGCTAATTTAGTAGCAATTGTTAGCTGGACCTTGGCAACTAACGTCATATAATTTAATGACATTGTAGGATGTTGCCTCATGTTAAAAGTATGGTATAGGTATAGCTATGCATTTTGCGGCGTTCCTTTATGGAAATGTAATATACTGCAGTATATTTTAAATATATTGTGACGATATTTTTTATATATTTACAATTATATATATATATATATAATTATATATTATACTGCAGTATATTCTTTTTCGATTAAGGGTTCTTTCTGTCTTACACTTTTGAAATAATAAAAAATGTCCCTCAATTTTGTGGCGTGCTTTATCACCATTCATCTTGTATACATGCTTCACCTTCGCAGAAAAGTTTGGCTTGAAAACATTTTGCTGAATTGGATTTGTGCTATTTTGACAGGTGACGACTTTGAGTCTTCCTTGTTGAGCTTCGAGAAGCTGGACAGAGCATCGCCTGATCTATGGCCAGAGCAATGTAAGTTGTGCACTCTCCTCTAGTGCATGTGTTTTAGCCTACCCGTTAGATTATAGCAGTCATTCCTTGCATTCTCATCTTGCCACCATCCATTTTCTGTAAATGTCTGATTCGTGTGTACAATGTTCTTACAGTGCCAGGAGTTGCAGAATTTGCTGCCTCTTTTAAAAGTGTGAGTGTTCTAGACATATCCCATTTATATTACATTTATAGATTAATTCGTCAGATATCTTGTAATTTTTTCCTTTTGGAGAAAATAGGAAAACTTGAGACATTGTTATAATCTCATGTGACTCGTGCTTCAATTTTGCAGCCAATTACAAACTCTCCCCCCAAGTGGATGGCTGAACTGGAAAACGATGACATTGAAATGTTAAAAGGTAATATCTTGTGCCTAGTAGTGAAATACATATTTTGGGTTTGCTTAGTGTTGTAACATTTATTTAACTGCTTTCATATTGTAAACAAAGTGCACACATAAATATCAGTGATGGACAATTCTTCTTAAAATAAAAATATTATTTAAAAAAATCTGTCAATGTAAGCTTATTTTGGGGAAAAAATTAATTTAAACAAATGAACATTCTTATAGCAGATGTACGTCTCTGTAAATTACGGTGGTAGCCAATGTGTAGAGTATGAATATATTCTTGGTGTGGAATGTGAGCTGTTGTGAATGTCAGAGGAAAATATGTGACCCTCATTTTGTTGCTATGCTAAGAACTGGGCAGCCTGACCACAGCAAACCTGATGGAGAAGGTGAAAGGACTTCAAAATCTGGCCTATCAGCTTGGTCTGGAGGAGTGTAAGTTTCTGTCTTGTACCTCAAAGTGAACCTTCTTATTAGGGAGTAAGCATTACTTTCATAATGACCAACTTCAAAAAGCCCAACTGTAATGGCTGTGTCAAAAGGTGTGAAGGCATATTCAATCAGAAAATGAAACCAAATAATAGCTTTATTTATATTAACGCTATTATTAAACTGAAGAACATTGTTTGGATTGAAGCAGGTTCGAGCAACATGCTTTTACATCTGCCTTGTGAGACATTATTTGTATGTGTTCACTGTATCAACATACACTGGGGCCATTTATTTGCGTATTTTCAGTTATCTTTGTTTTCTCCTTGGTTTTGTTTTAATGGTTTTCCATCTTTGAAGATGTAGGGGCTATTTTGGTACCTGTTATTCCGCTGATGGCCTCTGAGTGGTGCTGTTAGCCTTACTGCCTCTCCATTCAAATTCTGTCACTTCATTTTAAGATGTGAAGTTGAAGTCCGTTTTAATGTTACTAAACACTTTGCCAGGTTTTTTAAATTTTTTTTAATTATTATTATTTAATTTTTTTTGTAGTTACATGACCTTAAGCTTCCATCCCTGGAACAAATTGTAAGAAGTTGTAAGAGAAGATAGTAACATATTTAGTATGGGCTCAGTTTCCGTGTATGTAGATAAAATTTATTTAAGGTTGTGAGTATGTGTTGGTTTGATGTCATTGCGTATGAACAACTTGATATTTCAAAGCTGAAGCTTGGCTTAGAGATATGAGCTAATGCTGTGCTAAGTACATTTAGTTACATTGCACTGGGAAAGCATTTTCTTTGCTAGGAAAAATATGCGTATTTAACTTCTCATGAACAGGGAGAAGGTGGGGGCCAAATAGCCATAAAGGAAAATTGGTGCAGACTATAAAACGATTCATGGATGATCTTTGCTATTAGCTGCAAAGTTGTAATCTGGAAAAAAAAAACCTTGCTACTATAATTAGAATGTTCTTAACGTCCCTCACATTTTATGCATACATCATGGTAATTCCTTTTTTTTGGTTGAGGCGGGGTGGTTATGGCAGAATCCTCCGGAAAGTTAAAAAAAAAAAGTTTTACTAAAATGCGTTTGCGCGCAATTCGGATTTTCTAATAAAAAATCATCATCGTATTTAGCTGGCGCTATTTTGTCTGAAAAACCAAAATGAAAGTGTTGGGGTGGGTGAGGCGCGGACGACTCTTGTGTCGGTGTAAACGCGTGGGAGCCGGGGGACTCTGCCTGATGTGAGTGGAGCGTGAGCTCGTTGATGGCGAGGGGGGTCTCCGCCCCCCAGCGGCGAGCTCACTGCAGATTTGTAAAATTCCATCAAGATGGGATGATTAAACCAGGCTTGTTCTGGGAAGGATTATGCCAAACATGATTTGTCAAGGCTTTACCCTACCAGGGAAGTGGGATTCCAGCAGTGGTTAATAGCAATTCTTTAACTGTTTAAGTGTTTGTGCATTTGCTGTTATTGACTTGTGGTATAATAGCAAAGGCAGAAAAGCCACTGCAGCACATGTATTTGCGTATGCTCAAGTGCTCCGTGCGTAGATGAATGTCATTAGCCTCTACGTGGGAATTCTAGGAGTGTCATTAGGGGGGTTTGTAAGATGTTCTTTTTTTAAGGGTGTACTCACATGTAAGAGTTGAGTCAGTTAATCCAAATAAACATTTAGGTAGCTGGATTTGCCAATTAGGTCCAAGTGGCACCAATCCTGTGTGCTTATAGTGGCTTACACAATTCCTGCTTTTTCCTCATAGTTTGCTACGTTAAAAGGCTGGTAGCTGGGAATATTATCTGATTTAAAAAAAAAGAAAAAAAAAAAGAATAATAATAAAAAATTAAAAAATCTCTGGAATTTAAGAGACAGGGGGAACCCCAGTTCAAAGATTACCATTAAGGTATACAGTAGGTTCCTTTCCATTGGGAAATTTGTCTTGCTGAATCAAATTTTAAAAACAGCATACTTCTCATAATACATACATTCAATTCAATCATACAGACTAAAATGCCTACTAAAAACATGAGTTCCATAAATGAATAGCATATTTCACATCATGCATACAGTCATAAATACTTGCATAAATACAAGCATGCAACCTGCATACATACCAATAAGAACACAAGCAACCTATTGCGTAACCCCATATGTGCCAAGCACCCAAGCAATCTATTGCACAACCCCATATCTACCAGGAAGGACACACGCAACCTATTTCACAACCCCATCGCATCCTACCATAAGACTATTGCACAACCCTGTGTTTCTGTTCTTAACTGTGTATTCAAGGTCATTAATTGGGGGTAAGAGATTTCAGGTGGGTTCCGGTGTTGAATCTGGCCTTCATGGTCATGGGTTTGCCATCCAATTAAAGGATGAATTAAGGAGGTTATTCAATGGGATCCGTAGCACAATCACCACTCCAGTCAGTGTAGGCTGACGTTGGTGCTGAAAACTAAGTTGACGATAACTTTGTATTTTTTTATTTATTTTTTGGTATTTTGTTGTTAGATCAAAATCGTATCAATACAATTCCATCTGTGCTTGATAATGTAATGTGAGAAGCTTTAAATATAATTTCTTAATTACACTTTGTGATCACAGTTGATAATGGCAGAAACTGTTTCAGCTCTACAAAACGTCGAATGTTGCCAGTTTTACTATATAAAACCAGCTACAACTGCATACAGCTATAGTTTAGCACAGGCCCAACAGACTGATGTAATCTCAGTCAAGTGTAAATTGTTGAAATTTGTACTATTATTATAAGTAAAGTATTGATTTTAAAAGTCACTGGATGCGTTTGTCGTCATTTAGGCTATTTTAAATGTTGCTGCAATTTCATTATATTTAGTTGAATATAGGCTAAAAGGTGAAGATATTGCTGAACTTCCTCGGTAACCTGTGTCATTATGACGCATTGTATGCATAATCAGTGTTCCGTTTATGTAAATCTAATCTTTTAATGCATGGTCCAAAAAGTACGACTTGTTTTAAACGTTTGAAAATTTCAGAGCGTTCCGTTGCATTGCTAACAAAAGTTTAAGTTGATTTTGTATTGGGTGATTGTGCTACTGATCTGGAATCTATTCTCTTGGTTAAGCTTAGTTAGGACTATCTAACTGTCAGTGTTTAAACACTCTGGCCTCCTTCTACACCGAAAAGGCTGGTGTGGGTGTAGATTTTTGTTTTAGCCCAGGGCTAAGACACCCGATTCTACTCATCACAATTGATTGAAGACCATGATTCGGTAATTAGTTGATTCAGGTGTCTTAGTGCCGGCTAAAATCAAAAAGCTGCACTCACACTGGCCCTTTTCGGATGAGGTTCCCCACCCCTGGTTTAACTGAACAAAAAATACCTAACAATCCCGGGCCAGCTTCGCTTTGTCCATGTTTTTCCTCACTTATGAAATGATACAATACTACTCAATACTGCAATATGAAATCCAAAGCACTATTAGACATCCCTGTGTATGCGTGTGTGAACGTCCATTTGTCCTGAGAGTGCGCAGAGGGGCGGGTGCATTGCTTTTAGAACTGCGGCTGCTGGTTTACATAAGTCTCGGTACACAGAGATTACACGTCCGTGTGAGCCGGGAAAGGATAAGCCGTATGATATAGTCAATAGGAGCCCCTCCTGGAGCACTGTAGCACGCTAGTGCTGAGCTGCAGGGCAGGCAGAGGCCACACGGGGGCCCTCTAGGGGTCATCCTGACCCTGTAGTGATGTCGTCCTTTCCGCTCTTCTTTTGTCAGTATTTGTTTTTCACTGTTATTGAGCAAAACCAGAAGATTTAAAATGAAAAGTGAGCTTTTCCAGGCTTCAGGAATGCTTTATTGGAAGCCAAGATAGGCAATTAGTTGTTCTTATGTGTAAACTCATTTGAATTTGGGGGGCGTCAGCTAAAAGGTGCAGCCCCCGGCACATGGGTGCATCCACATGGAGTAACCAGGAAAGTGCACCTGCGGCTGTTTTCCAAAAATTCAAAAGCCGTTATATCGGGGGATCCCCAGGACATTTGCCTGTGGGCACCCGATACATCTCCTTAGCACAAACGGCTTTTGTGACACAGCTTTGAGTCACAGGCCAAATTTGTATTTGGAGGCAGTCAGCAGCCCTACCGAGTACCTCTTTCTAGGGAAACGTGGGGACTGCAAGCAGCCTGTCTGCACACAGAGGATTACGTCAGAATAGGGGGTGTGAGTCATATGAATAAAGGAGAATTCAAAACCCAATCGTTCAGAGAAAGATTTAGTCATTTTCTGTCTTATGTCCTGCACCGGACGCAGTCCTTCTCCTTCCCTCCGTCATCACCAGACCATCACATTACTCTCAGGAAGACACAGTGACCCTTTCGCTTAGCGGAGCAGAGTATTCACCTCTGTGGAAGTCCTTGGTTAGGAAAACTAGAACGCAACCAGTCAAAATGAAACTAAGTACCTCACGCGCGGAGGTATTATGAAATACCTTTGATGTGTAATGAAATGCATTTTTCAGGAGCAACCAAAACCCGCGTTTGTAAAACCGGGCGTGCGTTTTCACGACCGCTATGGCGCAAGGGATCTTCGTCTCCTGGCAAAAAGCGGCGGGCAACGCCGGTGCTTAAGTCCCAGCAGCCGAAGAGCCGGCGTTGATCAAAAAATGACAATAACGTTCGCTTTTTTTATCCCCCCCCCCACGCCGTGTCCTGCGCCTCCAGAGGGCCTTACACCATTATTAGTCCACACAGAGGCATAGAGCCACTTTTAATGGCTCCTCCTTAATGTGCCCCAGTTTAATTTTCTCCTTCTCCCAGCTGTCTGGGGAGGCCCTGTAAATCTCAGCTACTTTTTCATCACGGCCGGCGTTCTTTACGGCCCTTAAATGAGACAGGGGAACAGGGCAGGGCGGGGCCGCGATTTACTGCCCATCCTCAAAACGCTCGGACCATCAAACACTCGAGCGGGTTAATGAGCACAGCACCGCCGGGGTGGGAGCGGGTACGGGGGGCGTTGGGTGTGGGGGTTTTCGGTCCTCTCCTGGGGACGCGGCTCCGCCCGAGCGTGACGGGGGGTCCGACCGAGCCCACGAGTTGCTCACCAGCTACTCTGAAGCGTCGCAAGATGAGCTCCCACTAATGGGTTTGATTCCATTATTGGAGGCAGTGCAGTATGGCAGTGCAGTATGGCATGCAGGCCATGAAATGGCACCTGTAGCCACAAGATTGGGGTTAGATTCCCGGGCGGGGCACTGTTGATGTTCTCCTGAGCAAAGTGCTTATCCCGAATTGCTTCAGTAAATATCTGTGTAAACGTATTAAATATAAGTCATGCGAGTCAACCTTAGATGAGTATGTCCACTACCAATTTGTATATATTTAAAAACATTCTGTCTCAGCATTCTTTACAATGAATTTTTAGCAGTAGGGGACTCCATTTTGACCAAAGAAACCAAACCCTTCAAATCAGTCTTACAGTGGCCTCCAATCACGTCCCTCTGATTGGGCCTTTGGTGTGAAATCCCAGCCAGTTCAGTGCTGGTTCTTTCTTTCTCCTTGGTAATAATCAATAAGCGGACTTGTGGTCACACAAATCTCAGACCGCACAGAGAATAGGGATTCCCCCCATAATTGATAACCTTCACTGTACAGTGGATAATATGCTAACCATATATCATAATTAGTGCGCTTGGGCTTCCAGCACAAACGCTACTCATCTTCAGCTTTGACGTAAATTAGCATGTATCGTAGCTGACTAGCTTATCGTAGCTGACTAGCTCGCCCACGTAAAGCGGCCGTGCTCGACTCGTCATCTGCATGTGTTGCGAGATGAGCCACAGGCGCTGCATTGTCGTTGCACTAACATCGCTAACGCAAACTGTAGCGGACACTGGTTTCCAGGCAGGGAGTGGGACTGCGCAACCATCATTATTTAGAGTCTTAACTGTGCATGTAGCATGCTGTGGCGCGAAGAAATAAGTGCCGGAGCTCATCCCTGTCGAAACTGAGTCGTCCTTCACGTTCGCACCCGAACATGTGTCCTATGCTTATCCTGAGTGCACGCCTGCCTGTGGCTGGATATTCAGAACAAGCATAATTTTGTCACACGTCGACTGCAATGCTGTAGACCACAGATTGAACACCTGGCTCTGGAAGTAATTGCTTCTAGTAAAATTTTATTGAAGCGATGCTCCGTGTATTTCCAGGTTTGTAGGATCGTGTCGTATAACATTGTGCATCTCTAGTATGTCACGCATTATGTTAAACATGTTTGCACAATAACGCTCCTGCAGTTGCAAGTGTGAATTTAAATGAACTTGTGCAATTTTGATTTCTATT
This sequence comes from Synaphobranchus kaupii, assembly GCA_029718625.1. Lineage (NCBI taxonomy): Eukaryota > Metazoa > Chordata > Actinopteri > Anguilliformes > Synaphobranchidae > Synaphobranchus > Synaphobranchus kaupii. The sequence goes on from CM056390.1 coordinate 21,784,566, forward strand.
CCATGGTTCAAAGTGAGATTTACCCTTTGAGTGCAGTTAGCTTTCGTCGGGCTAAAATACTGCAACCGGAACTCATTAGATGGACAGTTGGTAGGCGCTCTCCCTGTCAATATGTAGGATGTACAGTACACTAAAATACATTTCAGAGTGTTTGTCAAGGGGTCTATGTGCAGGGATCAATTTGAGGGGGGTTGCAAGGGGATGCCATCCCTCCCTGTCAAAAAAAGAATTGACAAAAACCACCCCTTTTGTAAAACTGCCATCGCCCCTTTCTGTCTCCATGTTTTAACGGTTTTCTGTGATATCACAGACCCCACCACCCACTGTAAATGTGTGTTTGCGATTACATTAAAGACTTGCTTTGGCCTGGAGCCTGACTGTGCACATGAGGCGAGCGCTGCACTCCCGTCCTCCGAGAGCACACAGGTGGGGTGACGGCAGCATTAAAAGCGCAAACCAAGCAGTGGCCCCTGAGGGACCCCTCCCCCTCACCTGCGTCCCGCGTATCCCCACCGTCCCCGGGGGGGCCCCCCCGGGCGCGTGCCTATCCTCGGGGCCCCAGCTGCTCGGCCCCCTCCCCGTGATGAATGTCTCCGGCACGGGCCGCCAAGCGCCGTCATCAAGGCCCAGCGTCCCGCGGGACAGGGGGCGGAGACTGATAAGCGCTGTTATCCAAGGTAATTGAACAGAGAGCGCTCCCGGGGGACGGGCCACGGGGCACGCCGTCCTAACGCGCTCCTGGGCCCTACACCCTCCCGCCTATTAAGGCAACACCCCCCCCGGCTCTGATTTCGGCCTGATTTGTGCCCAAGCAGCTCGGTCGGGACCGATCAATGGGGCTATGATGTAGCTCTGCTTATTAGCCACGTCTTGTACCCACACGCGCACCGGCTTCTACAAACCTGTCCTGCAGTGTGAAAGGAACGGGGAGCGCAGTCTTTCTGCAATGTCCGATACGCTTGTGTGGCATATTTACTATTTCAGGGCTTTAACAGCTGTTTGATTTGTGCGGTCACTTCACTGGAGGGCTGAGCCAAAATTCAAGACGGGACACTGCTGTGATGGTTTGTGCTTTGTCTGTGATTGACTGATGTGTCGCCTAACAACCTTGAGGTATAACTCCGTGAACTATCATATTCACTCTGGAACTTGATTGAATCGACATAAGAGAGTATCCTACTAAATACGTGTCCATTCCATATCAGATAAATGTTACTAACTTTAGAAGATACATTGCGACTGATTAGGTTATCTTCTGCTGTTTGAAAATTTAACTGTTCCCTATATCACCACTTGTGTGGTTGAGAGGTATATCTATCCTGACTATATCTGGTTTTAAGCTAGACATTGATCCAAGTGGAGATGCCTGTAACCGTGAGTGTGGCCTGTAACAGATATGACATGATAAAGGAGCAAAGCTTCAATAATGATGCACTTTTTGAAAGTCGAAAGTGATAAATGAGTAATCGAATCAAATTATTTAATCGGTATTTACAGTGTTCTATATAGTAATAAAGGTGATGGTGTTAAATAGTGGATGGTAACCTCTACAGCCAGTGGCTATGAGTTATCACAGTAGCCATTGTGGCAAAGCTGACCTCAGGGAGCTCCCTTACTTAACCCTCTGCACCATTGTATCATCACCGGCCCCGATTGGCTGAGCTTCACTCCGCCCACCCAGCCGGCCACACCCAGTGCTCCACCCTCGAGCAGGGCCGGGCCACACCCCCCCCCCCCCCCCTCCCTCCCCACCCATCCTGGCCCTACCTGAAGGTCAGCCCTTGACAGCTCGTAATGGCCCACCAGTCACTGCGGCCGTGTCACCAGCCTTCTCCCTGGGATCAATCCCCGCCTTATTAAGAGCGCCGCGCTGCCGAATATGATTGCATTTCGCGGGCGCCCTGCCCCGGACGACGCGCCGCCGTCGATCCATCACGGGGGCCGGCGGGGCCGCGGGGCGCGCGGTTATGAAGTGCCGCCGCTGACAGGCTCGGAATGAAGGAGAGAGGAGCCCCCCCCCCTCCTCTCCCTCGCCCTCCTGATGGCCCCGGCGCTTAAGATAAATAGGCGCCTCGGATATTTCCCTCCTCGCGCGTAATGGAAACGGGGCGCCCGGCGGTTGTTTTCGTTTAGCACGGGGAAATATTAAACGAAAACCGTAAGCCCTCTTCTTCTTTTTTTTTTTCTTTTTTTTTTTACACGGCTCAATTCGTATGGAAATATTCCATAAGAATACTCTCCCTGCGTTTTGCATTCGGGTTAAGTAGACGCCTGCTTCATTCGTCTTTCTTTAACCGCCAAGTTGGTTTACTTGAAAATGGCAGGAAATGGAGAAATCTCAGGTCGCTCGGTGTTGAGTGATTGTAGCTTCACCCCTCCAACCTCCCCCACCAGGAATTGTTATTACTGCATTATAGCAATGGAAATATTCAGGCGATTCCGGTATCATCTTTATGGAAAATAACTCAATATGTAACAGTGCGATAATAGCAAAATAAACACTTCTAATTGGAAATGAATTCTATGTGATCAAACTTTACTATGAACCCAGGAATAGTACTTGGTTTTACAGTAACCAAGCGTGCAACAAGATATTACTCCACGTAAGGCTAGATTACCCAAGGGTTAATGAAATGTAAGGATGTCATGGTTTTGTGTAGTTTTCATTTCGTATTTTTACTTCTCAGGAAAAACATCAGCAACTTTTTATCTGGGTTCTTCAAGCTACTTTTGTGTCGTAGTGTGGTTTTTATTTCCTCACACGCAGTGAGGTCTTTAAGTGACAGTGCTCACTGACGCCAGCGACTGGTGTCTTGCCACCAGCAGATGCTGTTGAGTTAAATAAACGGAGCACTCAAGTGACCGTTGTCTTCGGGGACTCTAAATTGATTCTGAAGAGCGAAACCGGAGAGCTCGGTAGTGGCTGCTCTATCAGACGTCTCTTCAACAGGCCCGGACTGGGCGGGGGGAGGAAACTTTCACACACCGCTGTCTTTTTCCTGCCCACCGACTCGATGAGCAGATCCGAAATGACACCTCGTTTGCATAAATAGATTAGGAATTCATAGGATATTCTTTCCTAGCTAATCGCGGCGCCCGGGCAAAGTCTTTCTGGGTTTTTTAATGAATGAATTTTGACTGATTGCCTATTAATAAGGACGGCTCGGAAACGGGGTTGTGATGGGCGGGGGGGCGGGGGGCGGGGGGCGGGGGGCGGGGGGGGGGGGGGGCGGCCGAGGGGTTGTGAGCGTGCGCGTTTGCGCACGTCCGCACGCGTGTGCCTGCGTTCCCCGGCGGGCGTGCGTCCGCTCGTGGGCTAGCGTCTGTGTGCACGGTCAGAGATGATTGTGCGGCGTGGGGTTGGGGGAGGGGGGGTTGTTTGCGGTGCGGGTTGGGCCAGGGGGGCGGGGGATAGGCGGAGGAGAGCTGGGGATATAAAGAGGAACCAGTGGCCCCCTTGGGAAATCATTACCCGTGTCCGCATCTTAAATATCCCTGTGAAGTATCAATAAGTGGGTAATTGAATTTTGAACACTAACACGAGTGTCAGGTATGGGTGTGCGCGTGTGTCTAAGTGTGTGCGACTGTGTAGGGGGTGGTTTGTATGGGGACTGAATGTGGTGTTTTGGCTGGGGGGGGGGGGGGGGGGTTGAGTTGCCTTCCTCCCAGTGCAGCCCCCACTCCCCAGTCCCAGCGGACTGAGGCAGTGAGAATGGATGTTAAATCCATTAAATAAAGATTACGCACAGTAATGACACAGTGTGGCGGTTTAAGGGGAGAAACGGGGCTAGGATTACAGTCTGTTTGAGCTTAATGAAACCGCATTAGGGCAGTCGAGAAAAAAGGCCGCTCCGATTGGCCTAGCCTGGTCATCTGCCTCTGGAGCCAAAATGGAGCCGCCTTTGCTTTGTTTTGAAGCAGCACGTTGAGCAGCAGCCTCAGTTAGTCAGCATCTTCACTTCAGTTAACAGGTCAGCCATGCGACCAAATATATAAATAGACACACTACGCATTCCACTCGTATAACGCTGTTCCGGGGGCTAATACGTACAAGTTTGATAGATTTATTTATTGGAAATGGAAAGCTGCAGTTAAGCATGGACGATAACCGCCTCTCAACAAAATTGCCTGTGCAGCCATAGAAAGTAGACCTCATTAGACCGCTAAGCCGATGCAGAGCAATACAGTGATGTTTTTAGGTAATCTGGTGCTAGAATACCTGGCTGGCAGCGAGAGAGAGAGAGAGGGAGAGAGGGAGAGGATTTACCTGTCAGAGCTCCACTTCAGAGCAGCCAGAGGGAGTAAGCCATCTGCCCTCAACTGGAGATGGGCAGGGCTACAGCCAGACCAGGCGGTGGGTTTGTGACAAAAAATCTTTCTTTCGCTTGAGGTCCTGATTTTACCGTCCCCCAACTAAACATCAGAGAACGGAACTAACCCACAGCTTTGTGAGAGTTACATGGAGTTGAACAGGAAGAGCATGCACTAAGCTAAAAAATTCCAACCACAGAGTACTGTAAGACTTGCAGCTGACATGGACGTGTAAGGCTGTGTGCGGACATACAGGCCTGCCGTTACAGAACGTATATCATACGTGTGTTCATGACCTAGATGGCCATTGGACTGATGTTCGTACCGAAACCTACTTTACCACATTGGAACTACTTTTGATTCTTTAATCTGGAACTGACGCACACTAATTTTTTTCACACGCTTCAGAATGGTTTTGAGTAGAGTCGCAATCCATCATTGTGTTCTGACAGCTTTGTTATTGTATAGTATTTTAAAACTCCCAAGAAATGCAGTTCATGGAATGAACGATGCAGCCTCTACACAACTTCACAAGATGGAATCAAACTGTAAAAATGTAATGGAAAAGATAACATTTTCCTTTATTTGTAAAATAACCAGGCTGCCGATTCAAAATTGTTCTTAAGAAAATGCGCGTAGGACGATGCGAACTGTGATCAGAATGAAATGCCAATCGAGCAGAAACTGTTGCTTTCGATAATAAGTGGCTTCCAGCTTTTGACTTGGGAGTTGGTATGTTTTTGGTCGAGTTGAACTGACCTAAGACCTTCTCTCATGTGATGTGACGTGCCAAAAACAGCCCCATACTGACTGATCAGGTGATGTGCTGGCTGGGGGTCACGGCTCACTACATCCATAGCAGTCACTTTTATGGACACGAGTGAAGAGGTAAATCTCAAACAAAAATAAGAAGGCATGGGCCACAGAATCTATAACCCATCATTCAGTATGGATGGCAGCAGTAACAAGCTGCTGATTAACTAAGTACAGAATTAGTAATTGACCTTTCTAATCAACTAAACAAATCTCGGCCTCTCGCTAATCAGTATTGATTTCCCTTGGCCTGTGATGGATAGTGTGCATGAGTGTGTGTGTGCGTGCACGTGTGTGTATGTGTGTCTGTGTCCGAGCACACACACGCCTGTTTCTGTGAGGGTGTGTTTGTGCTTCTCTGGGCGTACACACCGTCTGTCTGTGTTTTAACATGTTTTTGTGTGTCTCTGTGAGTGTGTAGACTGTGCCTGTCTGTGTGTATTAGTCTGCGCTCGTCTGTGTCTGTGTGTAAGCGTGTTTGGGGGGTTTGTGTGTGTGTGTGTGTGTGTGTGTGTGTGTGTGTCTGTGTCTGTGTGTGTGTGTCTGTGTCTGTGTGTGTGTGTCTGTGTCTGTGTGTGTGTGTGTGTGTGTGTTCCAGAGGTCAGGACGAGGATGGACCCTCGTCTTTATCACACATTTCAATCTGACTCTCACAATGCAAATCATTTTACTTTCATAGCAGCAGGAAATTGAGGATAAATTGAAAACTAATTAATGAGCGGAGCAGAAGGGCGATTGCTGGTGGAGCTCTCAGGGGAGACGGAGGAGCAGGGCACCACTTCCTCATTGTCTGGGCCAAGGGGGGGCGGAGGTGGGGGGGGGGGGGGGTGGAGGGAGCAGCTGGGACAGAGGTTCCTTCCGTCAGCTCGCCCCTCCCGAAACCAGCGGCCCGTTTAACAAGCAGTTAGCAAAGAAATCGGCAAGATAAATGTGGGATTAGGGAAGGGACGGCTCGGTAGCGACCGTCCGGGGAGGAGAGGCCCCTGTAGGGGCCCCCTTGAGATCGGCGCGGTGGACGGCCGGAGGGCCGCATTGTGCTTCGTGCGCACTTTCAAAAACCGGGTCCAGTTCACCGCTTCACATCTCTGCTCGGGTTTTGTCCATGTCGTGTCAGACAGAAGCTGAATTAGTCCCGACGAGACGGGCTGTTGAACACTTTCGTCATTATGGCAGGTTTCTCACCTGTGCAGTGCAGTATAATACAGTATAGCACAGTACACGTGAAGACGCACAGTAGCAAACTGACTTTCGGCCATGTTACGCAACCTGCATTGCAATAAACGAACAGTGGTGAGAGAGACCTGACTAAGCGGTTTGTCCTTAACCCCCTGTGGTTATCTGATTGTTATCTGACATGGGTCAACAAGACGGTCCCAGAGGCTGAGTGAGCTTCACACAGCTTCACAAAGTCATGCCGTTTTCAGGGACGAATGTGCTATCACTGAGAACAGGTAGCTCATTTCCAAACGCATCTCGAAGCCCCAGTGCGTGTCTATCAACACACAGCTCTGCTGAGCCTGGTCAGTTCAAACTCCGTTAAGAGTTAAAGTTGCGTGCGCAAAGTCTTGATGGAAGAATTCACCAATCTCTCTTCATGCTTGTATTACACCCCCACTATGGTTGGCAGCCTGCTGCTGACTGATGGCTTTTTTTCCCTGAAGTAATTCTCACAGAGCGTAATGGAAGCGGGTCGTTGTGTGTAAATGGCACCAAAGGGATCATTGGTCCTTAATGGCAACGAGCACGTCTTAGTATGCATCATGTAAATTCTAATCCGGTCTGGTTCATATTCAGTTTGAATCCAGGATGTTTGAGGTTATGCAACAAAAAATAAAACAAAGAAAAATAAATGCAATTAGTCCCTGCAGTTTATTTATATATATATATATTGCTTTTTTACTCTGGCAATTTTTTTAAGAATTAATGCTAGCCATGGAAATATCTTTACTGTTCAATTTAATGTATTTCATGAATCATTTAGAGAGCCCTTGGCGTGACATACCAAACAATAACAATAAATCCCTGTCTTAAAATGCACTTTTCCACATAATTAAAATGTCCCTGCATTTAATATCATCATCCACCGCGCAATTTAGTCCAGCTGAAAGCGGTTTGGCTTCAGCTATTCATCACGAGTGTGGAAGTGTAACATTTTAAGTTACTCGCATAACATTCTTTGTTGTAATAAAATGTTTCTTGAAGTTATCGCGTGAAGGCCCACATCCCAGTCGAATTGACCAGAATAAATTTGTCCTTAACCTGCGAGTAAAGGATTTAAGGAAATTACTTACCAAAGTAATCCTGTGGAGTGAAGACATTGATTGCCATGTTTAAAAAATCTTCATACCATGTTTACTGAAAAATATCTCATCCTCTGTCTGCTCACCCCCACCGGTAGACCCCCTCCCCTCCGCACCGCCTACAAAGTCATAATGAGTACTTTGAAAAGTAAATAAAGTTGAAGTACCGCCTCATTCGGTGGCTGTAATTTCTCCCAATACGAAAATGATATCTCGGCAAAAATAATTACGGGTCACCCTAATTCATTTCATCTCACTTGATTCTGATGGTTTCATTCCTTTTAAGGCCCGGCGAGGCTGCCCGGGGGCCGTGATTATTTCGTTAAGCGTTATTCGAATAGACAGTGCGGAGCGAGATTAATCAATCTGAATCCAATTAGCATCATGTTTAACCTGATGATGGACACCTCAAGGTGAAGCGGCCCGCGCTCCGTAGCCGCATTGTCATTCCGCGCAGGGCGGCTCATCTAAATTACAAACCTGTTTGCTTTTTCATTAGCCGTGCCAGGAGGGGGGGACGCGTAACCCTTTCGGCGCCCCCGTCCCGCACCGGCGGCCTTTCGGCAGAAACCCATCAACGCTATCGGCGTTGGGCGATGCGGGGCTTCCGTCTTTCCCGTTAACTCAACTTTGACTTGAATGTGGAGATGGGAAATGGGAGTAGATGAACAGATATTGTGATTGTGAGCTTCCCGCTCATTCTGCATCATCACAAAAAGGGTTTGGGGTAGACGCGCGTAGGCTACGTACATATGGACTAAATTCATATTTAGCTGCGCAGTTGTGTTGACGCATAAACAACATGAGCATGATACAAACATAAGACGCGTGTAGCACAGTGTACACAGAGCAGGGAACATCGGAAGACTGCGAGCAATCGCACGGGCCCGCAGCAGTGGAAAGCCGATTGAAATTCACAGGGTATAACGTCAGTTGCATTGACGTGGTTTAGGTGCATTTGTGCTTGCGTGTAGTTAGTAACAAATACGTTAAATTAACAACTATCTGACCCGGGAACAAATTCAACGCAGTTGTCGCAAGCGTGATTAGTTTGTGTTTTTCAATTACCTGTTCTAGACCCATTTAACAACTAATTACTGTACATAAATAAAGCTGAATACATGTCTACCATTAATTTGTTGAATTGTTCATTTGTTCATTAATTTGCTCGAAATGAATAGAATTGACTTACAGAAACACCTTTATTTATTTACACCTGGTAGAACAAATATCTGTAATAAAGAGGTAACAGCTAATACTTTCTAAGTGATGTCACATCAAGATCAATTAACGGGTTGATCAAGCCTAATTAAGAGCTTAATTGGAATAGAACCCAGAAATGCATATTAGGTGGCTCGCACCAGGTCTGAGAAACATGCATCTGCCATAGTGAAAATATTGGTTTAATACTTCATTAAATCGGTCTCTTAAATAAAATGGTCTTCGCACAATGAATAAAACTTATTTGCGTGTGTGGCCATGTAAAAGAGCACTGCATCTCGGTGGAATGCATTTCTGTTCTGTTCTGTGTAATCCTTAAAATATGTAATGTTGATCAGGGGAATGCAATTTGTTGCCAAGGAAACGTAGCCCCTTCAGGCTCAACAATTGTTAGCCCCATTATCATTCCGACTATAGATGCTGATATATATCATTTTATCAATGCATTGTTTGCTTGTTGGCAGTAATTAAAAGCATTTCACTGAGTTTCGAATGCTTGATGAATGAAACTACTTATAATGAAGTGGCAATAAACACTGCATTATGCATTGATTATATTTAAATAATTTCATTAAGAGGGTCCACTTCTAGACGTCTGCCAAGGACAGCTGACATTAGCTTCTGCCGTAAGGCTAGGGTCTCTCTCGTGCGTGCGCACACACACACACACATACATGCACGCACGCACACACACACACACACACACACACAGTCCTTTTAAAATGTATTTCTTTCCTTTGTAAAGGCATGGCTAATAATGTGGCAGCTTAGGGTCGGTTTGTCAGTCCATACGCATCCACGGTAGCGTATGTGTAAAACTGCCTTTGTGTAAAACTGTCATATCTGTGACCCACAGCAAATTTCTGCACAGGAAGCGTGCTACCATGTTCCTGTTTTTTTAGGGTGGGGTTGGAGTTGGGGGGGAGGGGGGGGGGGTACGTTAAGCTACCTTTTCGTGAATTTCACGAGTTTCGTTGATCACTTTGAACCTGCCCAAGAGGCGGATAGCTCGATCCTCTTATTAACCGAAACAAAGAGCAATTACCGTACCTGCTGGATGAGTCGTCTCGAGGGTCACTGCCAACCAACCCAACAAGAGGTCTCTGTTGTCAATCAGCATTGCCGCCGTTGCCGACGCTATTCGGGGAAAGAAGCCGCCGGGGGGGGGCGGCTTTCGGCAGGCCGGGCTGTCGCGTCTGTCGGCTCGCGGTTGGCACGGCTCCAGGCTGCTTGTACGCACCTTGTTCGGTCGGCCCCAGTGAGCTCTTCCCTTTCTGCGTCTCACAACGCCGTCTGAGCATCGGGGGACGTATAAGTCTTCAGGCAGAGGTCGGGAACACCAGCGCGGCGGTGTCCCTCCCTGAATCCCGACAAACGCGTGCGGACGAGGCGTCGACTGCGACGGGGCCTCGTGTCAGGCCGTCCTTCTGGATTGGAGATCAGAAGGGCCTGCCTGCGGTCACGTCAATGCGCTTAATTGAGATATGCATGGCACGCCTTTCCTGGCAGGGTGTTTTATTTATTTATTTATTTACTTTCCATACTCCTTCCTTATTTTCCCCACTGACAGTGAGCCAAAAAGCAAAACACATTTTAATGAGAAACGCCTACTTCGCGCCAGCGGAGCAGGTAAAACACCCGCTGATTTGATTGCTCTGCCTTCTTGCATACATTAATTAGCCTGTATACGACGCTGTCGCGAGCAGGTGAGCTGCCGGGGCCAGAACACCGCTGACTGAGGCGAACGCGCGCTTTGCTGTGTGGCGTGAAAGATGATTTACATCGTATGCGTCCGTACCTGATTTTTTGAAAAAAATGTTTTTAAAGACGGCCTGTCCCAGTCTTTAGGCCCAAGTGCACCTCTGACACGGTCTCAGTGAAATACGCGACACCAAATTCCACTATACAGAGGTGTTCACATCATCTGATGCCTTGACTGTCTACTTAGATTCCACCCCTGCTGTCCTTCATGGACATACACACACACACACACACACACACACACACGCTCATCCCTGGCTGCCTCCGGACATGCTGATATGTGCTCTGTCACTTCGGAAGCAGCGGGCTGCGTGTGATGTTGTTTTGTGAGTCAAAAATGAACAGATGTTTGTATAAATTACCTCCCTGTCTGACGTCTTGCAAATTAAATACGCGCTTTGCATTAATAAACAATTCCAATTGGTTGGAGAGGGCGGGGGGCGGGGGGGACGGGGGTGCAGGTTCAGTTATTAATCCAAGGTTGAAAAAGCAGCTTCCAGACAATGCAGATAAAGAGACTTTGGAGCAGAAACACAGGTGCTCCAGGTAAGAAGCTAAAGCAAGGTGGCTTAAAAACAAAAACACTACCTTATCCTGCCGTAAATGAGTGTCCTTCTGGACTGACTTTTACTATAAAAATGAAGTCAAATTGTTAGTTCTTTATCAAATGCCTTTACTCAAAGATTGTTAAGGGCATTTTTGTATCAAGAACTCTCGGCCATATGCAATCCCCCCACGCCATGATGCTTTCTCAGCTGTGGCGATGGTATTTATTCATTTTTTTACTTAATGAATATGCACTCACATGCATGGTAATCTTTTATTGGGAGTGAATAAGCAGATCAGGTTCAGAAACTCTGATCTTTTCTGACTCTAAAAGGAAAGATGTGTTTTCGTAAGTTTGCGATACACATTTTCTTTTGATTTAGCAATTTTTTAAAGTACATTTAAATTGGCTTACATGAGCAGTCAAATACTTTCACAGTAATTTAAATTAGGCTATATGAGGAAATAATGGTAACAACCTACCTAATAATACATTTCTATAAATGCCGTTGTTGCAGGTTTAAAATATGGGTTATTTTGGTAATTGAAAACCATTGAATGTTTCCTTCTTGTACGTGTTATTTTTGTAAATAAATCATGTTTTTCAATTCAACAGTGCTTCTATACAAGTATGAATATTTAATTAGGCCAATGTGCATATTTCTTCTTTGGGAAGCGTAAGATCAGAGTAGTTTTCAGCTGTCTAAATTCTGTTCGTCACGGGTGAACTTCTTGCACACTCATTAGGGTACCATGCCATTTCTGTCTTAAATGAACCACACATTATATATTTTTTTATTTTTTATGCAGTACATTAAATATGTATAAAAATGCCAGAGGCTGATTGATCGATTGTTAAAATTCTTCTTGCCTCACTGCCTGTGTTTTTGACGCAGATCGCATGCAGTAGCACTGTAGCCAGGCAATGAAATTAACTTTTTCACCCACTGGCCAGAGTGGCTTGTGGATCTCGAAAAATCACCAGCCATTTTCAACATTTTACCAGCCACATTACCTTTTATAGTATAACACAACCTGGGTGGTTACAGGCCAAAGTGGCTGCTAGAGTAGAAATTCTTACATTTCACACCCTGACTGTAGCACACTTCTGTCTGAGCCGGAAGCGTCACCTTATTCTTATTCCATCCAACATCCTGAAAGTCACTGTATCGAAGACTAGTAGATACATTATGACTGGCATATGCAAGGTCTACCTTCCCAGCTGCATTAAAAGAACGGCACTGCAGGCCGCTCCTCTCCCATCATGCCTTGCACACGTTGGATCTGTGAATATACGGCTCCAGCTGTAATCAGCTGTAGATGAAGCTACCGTGTGACATAGCCTGCATGTTTGGGGACGGGGGGGGGGGGGGGGTTTGAGCAAGGCAGGGGGGCCTGAGCTGCCTGTGACTGTAAATAAAAATGCAACCGGCAGTAATAAAAGCAAATCGTTTGCACACGGGAATGAAAAAACACGTTAAAAAGCTCAAAAGCCTAATCCTGGAGGATGAGCGTGTGTGCAAATGGACTAATCCAGTTCTCTTTGCTCTCGGCTGCAGCATTAGAGGCTCTAATGGGCCCTGGACACAGATGCTGGCCCTCATTCTGCCCTTATGTATGTAATGTCCCTATATGTACACGTCCCTGTACCATCCTGACCCATAACTACTATGTCCTCTAGGTACATGTACGGTAGAATCAAACCTGCAGATCTCATAGGGTGCGGACATCTTAGGTGGTGTAAGGAGCTAGGTAACCATTATGCAGTTGTGGTTGTATAAGAGATGCCCTTCTTCAGAGTGAGTTAGGTTTGCGTTACAACAATCTGAAGCATTTTGGGTTCTGTACCTTGCTTGTGGCTACAAGCAAAAGCATAAGAGAAGGGCATCTCTTATGCTTGTGGCTACAAGCAAGGCAAGGTTGTGCTCCATGGGCTGTACACGCTCAGAGCCCTGACATGCTCACTGGAGTGCAGTCACTGGTGGAGATCCCCCTGTGGCTGGAGGAAGACGGTCGCCCAACCAACCCTTTCGTCCACACAAACTGAACAGATAGAAGATGAACTGCAGCCTTGGTTCTGTGACATTTAACATCACAAAACTCATAGCATTCAAATGCCAAGTGTTCTGTGTGCTATTCTAATTCCCGTGCTATTCCTGAATCTTACGGGCGTGTAGAGGCAGTCCTCTCTACTATGGGGCTGTAGCGGTGGCCTCTTTGCTGCTGCTGTTGCTGTTTACTGACGCTAGCTCATACAGGAACACAGCCTGCTGTCGGAGCCGGCCCCCTTGTCGAACATGTAGTCAACCTTGTGTGTCACACGCTTGTTTTCAGTTTTTTCTAGAAGTTTTTCCCCACCTCCCTCACTTAGTTATAGCCGCACAGCTGGAGCCCTGGTACGCGCAGGCCTCGTGCTTCACCGTACATTCGCCTCTGGTTTACCACTAGGGGTGCAACGGATCACAAAACTCACGGTTCGGATCGTATCACGGTTTTGAGTCACGGATCGGATCATTTTTCGGATCAGCAAAAAAAAAAAAAGGGAGACAAGTATATCTTTGCTTTCCATTTATTCTGTAAAACACTTAAAGCAAGGAACTTTTGCCCATGGTCTTAAATGAAAACAACATTCAATTCTATTTCTCGTTACTAGTTCTATTTTGTCCGTAGTTATGCAAAAACCTCTCGTTGGTAGTTCTGAAAACAATTGATTCTATATGGAAGCAAATAGTTCCTTCTCAACTTTATACCATAAAATTGGCACCAATTTTGGTTATTTTTGTCATTAGTTAGATTATTTAAGAAAATTGCATGAAACCGCAACTCAATTTACCCATCTCTCTCCGTCTTGCGTTTTAAAAATGCTTTGGTCACGCAGCCTATTTTAAACAGCCCAGGCTAAGGACATTGCATTTCACGATCTGCATCATGAGATGGGAACATCTGAAAAAAATAGCCTACTGTAGATACAGAGTTTGTTACTGTTAGATGTAACGTGTCATATCTAAGACATTTCGCTGGATAAAATGTTTTTTTTAATATACAGATTAATGTGCTTTGTGAAGTAACTTGTTCGCATTCGCAACCAGCGTTGCTCACGTCAGCGTTACCTTACATTACGTAAAGCCCTACTATGTTACGTTCATATTTCCAAACTGAATAAATACTGCACCTCTAACCACAAAACGTCTTTGCTAGATTAAAGTTGTTGTAACTAAGATATTTGGCGAAGACAAACTTTTCAAATCAGTGGATTTAGTGTTATTTGCCGGCTTTATTAATCAGCTGTTGGTGTTGCTATGGATACCATTCATATAAGGGTCGACTCTAATGGCGCTGGCAGCAGATAACGTAGACGGCGTATTAATTTAGAACGGTGATTAAAATGTTGCCAGCGCTACTTCATTGCCGGGCGGTTTAACGAAATAAATGCCCACCCTCCAGCCAATCAGAATCGAGTATTTATCCAAGCCATGGTATAATACTTTTAAAAGTACCAGCGGCAGTAAAACTGTAATTCACTATGATGGTTAAATTTTGCAATTAATCCGCGGTTCACATGCGTGCCGAACCGTGGGGGGCGATCCGTACGGATCACGGATCAACTACGTTCCGTTACACCACTATTTACCACATTAGCCAAACCAGAGGGCGCTTTGGGCGACATCCAGCAGTGACCTGCTTTAGCTGTTTCTCCGTCCCTCACAAACAAGCGTGCGCGATGATCTCTCAAACAGATTTTAGACTTTCTGCTTGAGGACCATTTTAACAAAGGAATTTCAGAAAGAATGGTCCAGATTTTTGTTGCCTCTATGGTACAGTAGCCCAACCGGTTGGAACTTTATTTAAGGATCAAATGTTCAAAATATCTCTAGTAAATTATGAAAAAATGAATATTTCTGATAACTAGCAACATTGACAGCAGTTGATGGCTATGTAAGGGGCACAATCGGCCAACATAATGATATACTACACACTGTTGTACAGCCATATACTGTATAATCAATGGAATTACAATCAAACCACACTGATTAGATGATTTCTGGAGCTTTGTTATGACACTAACTTGATCAGACTGAAACGCATGTTGCGTGGCTTTAAAAGGGTTCTTTTTAAATTGACGTGCCCCTCATATTTTTATGTCCCCTACATTTATGCTCGAAGACACATAATAGGTCAGTATAACAATTTGACATTTTTTAAACCTTACCTCTGTGTTTTTCAGCCAGGGAAATGACGAGGGGAAAATTCCTGAACATCTTGGAGAAGACCAAAAAATGAAGACGGCCGAATCGTTCACCTGTGTGGCAGCAGTGAGATGAGGCGGCACTCGGCCAGGGATGCAAAGCAACCACACAAACACTGAATGCAGTGAATCTGAAACGCGTATGTAGAAATACAGTGTAACGCACCCATCACCGCAGAGGCCATTTTGTATTGAAGAAATGCATCATTGGTCTTTTCTCTCTTCATGAACATTGTTTTCCTTAAAATTGTTTAAAAGGGCTAAAAATCTTCTGACCCAGAACTTTAGATTTCTTGTTCAAAATCGTAGTTTCTATGATGGGTTGAAATGGATCCGTTGCGGTTTGCTTTCTTGTTAGACCCCAGGTCACTTTATTCTTTTGGAAAAAGTGTATATTCTGTATTTATTTTTAAGCTTAATTAATGGTGTTGCATTTTTCTCAAAAAAAAGAGTTCTGCAATAAACTGTTTATACTCAAAAAAAACTGCGAGTTGCTGTTTTCTGTGATTGCATTATGATGCATTATGATGCATTATGAATGTGCGCCGTCCAAAGAAATAGCGAAGTAAATGTGTTGCGAAATTCAAAACTTTAGGAGCCAACAAAGTAGTTACACATTTCTGAATTTATTACTGCACATTCCTCTAAACAACTGGAGCTGAGATGAGTACTAAAGACACCGGATGAATCCTTTTTATTGAGTGCAAACAAGTGTTACTGCACTAGCTTTGATGACACAACAGTTGGGGGGTAGCTGGGGAACAAAACTATTAATTAGGGCAATAACTTCATGCCTGTACCATTACGTTGATGCCCCCCATTAGAGTCTCTCTTTAGGTCTGGTAATGTAGGCAGGCCTGACATAGGAAACCCCCCCATATTGGACATTTTTCCACTTAATGAGACTTGGAAGCGGAGGCTCCACACAAAACATTGCATAAAAATAATATTGCGCATTGTCGTCCCTTGTAATGAGAGTTGACATAATTACTAGGGCCATTTCTTTTCTAATTAGCACACTTCCAGCGCGGACGGAGCTAGCGGCTAGGCAAAAAGGGAATCGGACAAGCATGCCGAATGGGAAACAAAAAGCAGCCCGTCCGGCGTAATTAGGTGAGACAATGCCTCGGACTGTTCCCGGCTGGAGATGTCGCTGTAGCCCTGGCCGCCTTGGCGAGCGGTCGCCCCGCAAGTTGCACATCTCCGCAGGCCGCTAATAAGCCCCTAATTGTCTTTCTGATTCACACGGTTGGAGATGACCGCGGAGCAAACGGCTCCCCCTGCTTCCTCCGTGCACCCGACCTCACCTCTTGAAAAATGGGGAAGTGTGTGTGTAGTTAAAACTAAAACTATAACATTGTTTTTTTTTTCTCCCCAGTGTGTTTTTCATCTAGTGTTTAGTGCTACTTCCATTCACTGCAGGCTGAGTGCTGGGGGTGGGGAGGGGTGTGTGGAGGTTCGCCTGTTGGGCTGGAATGCAGGCTAGGGTGGCTGCGAGCAGTAGCTTAATTATCCGCACCCCCTGCAGTACTGACAAAATTCACTCACTATTATCTACTGAACCCTGCTCCAGTTGTCCTGATAATTTTCATTTGATAAGTGAAAACTGTTAGTGGCATTCTTTAAAAAAAAGAAAACCTCATGTTCTTGACCAGTGTAGAACAGAGTTTAAACTTAAATTTACAAACTTAAGAGTTTACCAAGGGCCAATTGAACCTAAAGATGAAACGAGTCCAACAGTCAACACCACAGCCTTTTTGCTAAAGTTGTTTCCTGATTCTCTGAGGTAGACGGCTGTTACGATTCATCTCCACCCCCAGGTAGATATTCTTCCAACATATCATCATTAAAGGAGTTGTCGGTGCGTAATGAATTGTCTGGGCTGTACCTGTTTGTTTTTACAGTGATGGCTTGCTTGAGGTCATAAGGTTGTACTTGTTGATATAGATGGCAATTAGTTCAGTGTATTGTACCTGTTGAACATTCACTATGATGGTTTAACAGGTTGCTAATTGTTGATGTTGACCGTTGTAGGTTGACCGGTCCGCAGACAGACGGCTATGCTCCGCAGGCTGTGTGCACACAGAGCGCCCTGGCCCCTGACATGCTCACTGGAGTGCGGTCGCCGGTGGAGACGGACTTAGAGGCGTCCTTAGTGACCCCCCCTCCCTGCGGCTCGAGGAAGACCCAAGGCCCCCGGGCCCAATCCAGACGCGCTCCTGAAACCGGGGGTCATTCCCCGCAGAGGGGTCGTCTCCCCGAAAAAACGCGGCCGTCAACAACACGTTGCCCTGACCCCGCCGAGCACCGCCGGCCCGACGGACGTCAATCCGATGTGCCCTCAGGCCTTTAATTAGCTGTCAATTAGCGCAAACGAATCAACTCCTCGCCTAATTAAGCAATGCCGCCGGGCAGCTCCCAAACACGCCATTGTGAGAGCGCCATGAGAAAACTGGAGCTAGCAAAGTCACTTTGCATCAGGAGTGCATCGCGCCCTTGGCAGCGCTCTGGGAAAAGCACAAGCAGACTCTTTCATTTTCCCTGACTCTGCACTATCGCCGCGCTATCATGGCTGTTTTATCCCGTCCCATTTAGAAATGGAATGAGATGAAAAAAGCGATGCAGTTTCTCATGAGATGCTGTTAGTGTGTTAATAGCGTAGAGCTGGTGGGGCGGGGGGGGGGGTTAATACCCTGGTAGCTGTGGCATGTGTGGTTTTCTAGATTACAAGGCATTTCAGCATTCTGATGGATCTGCATGCTCGCTTCAGCACGAGAACCCGTAACTGGAACTTTCTGTCTTCAGATGCTTTTGTGCGTATTAATAGTGCAATATTGGACAAAGGTAAAAGTAATTAGCGTGAGGTCTTTCCATGACAAATATACAAATGTCATAGGCTAGCTCATGTTCAGAGAAGTACGTTTCTTTTAATCATCTGCAGCCCTGACTTGTAAAAGGTCAATCGGAGGTGAAAAAGTGACCTTGACCAGTCGGTCACCCTTGGCTCAATTTAAATGCCGCCATCACACGTGGAGGCTTGTTTCCATAACCACAGCTTCCTAGAAGAAGCCCCTGACTCACATAGGAGTTTATCGTATGCAACTCACACGTGGGAGGTTGCCAGATGAGGAGCGACAAGTTGTAGTAAAACATGAGTTCCATTCTTTACCCTGGGAACGACGCTATTTTAAAGTGAGATTACAGTGATGCAGAGTGTATGAGGTATGAGGAGGGAGTTCCAGAGGGAGGGGGCAGCGATGGAGAAGGCCCTCTCGCCCCAGGTATGATGATTGGTCCCGAATGGTGGGGGTGACGACGTTGGCTTCAGTCGATCTGAGGCTGCGAGAAGATCAGTGAAGGATGTCAGTGATACCGGTGGGGACCTGGGGGGTTTACTACGAAGCAGGATTACGTAGTTAGCTGGATAACTGCACCGAGTAAAACCCGGGACCAATCAGAGGTCAGTATACCTCTTTGTAGTATACCCCCCAGGTTGTGGAGGCATTTATAGGTGATGAGCAACAGTTTGGACTGGATTCTTTGGTGAACTTGAAGCCAGTGGAGATTTTTAAGGATAGGGGTGATGTGTTCTTCTGGTGCGTTCAGCATCAGAGGAGGAGTGGGACGGACAGAGGCGGGCAATGTTTTTCGAGATGGAAAAAGGCTGTTTTAGCTATACGTGGTGGTTGTGCCGTTCAAAGGAGAGAGTTTTATTGGACATAACACCCAAGTTTGCAGATGCCTGGAGTTGCAGAAACAGAGAAGCCATCAATGCTGAGTGAGGAGAAGTGAGTGGATTTGGTTACAGATTTAGGGCTGGTGATTTTGAATTAGCTGCAGTTCAGTTTGAGAAAGTGTGTTTGCATCCAGGATTTGATTTCTATGAGATGGTTGGTGGTGGAGGAGTGAGTGAAAGCAATGTAGTGGAAATATAGAGCTGGGTAGGACATAACTTCCTATAGTGTCAGTCCTGGGAGAACATGGTTTCAGTAAGCAATGTTTGGATATGACTTCCATCCACTCCACACAGCCTAGAACACAGTTTCCAATATTTCCTGGGAACTTCTGTTCATCATGTCAAAGAACTCCACAAGGTACCATGAGAGCCAAGGAGGGTTAATGTTTCTTTTCTTAACATTATATACACTTAGGCTTATAAATTTTTTTGAAAGGCTGCAAAATTATCCCACACAGTATAGAATGCTTTGAGTTTTTTCACATTCAAAAAAACTTCTTTCCACACTGCCTGTTAATCCATAAACTAGGTTACTAACAAATGTCTTTAGAAAGGCTTCCTTTATAAATGTTGCACATAGACTATTAATTTGCTAAAGAAAGCTTAAGAGTTTTTCATGAAATCCTTCTGCAAGAGGAGAATTCTATCATGTCAGTCCATCATGTTGGCTGACAGAAAGGATCAGTTATCTTAATACAACGTATTGAAAAGTAGGCTTTTTTCCAGATATTTTCAGAAATTGGCTGACTTTTAGTTGTTTTAATTCCAGTTTGATTTCCTTGATTATAAAGCATCTGATTCATCCAATATGAAAAAAATATATACATCAAAGTAACAAATGCAACAAACGCATGGTGACACATTCATAATATCTAATATGCAAAATGCATAGGTATGGGGAAACATACAGCAGTGATCCTTCATTTAGATTGCAGGCAGGGTATGATATATCCTACTCAGGCAGTCTGCCCAGGGGCCAGCTAATGCAACAGCGGTAACTAATACTACCCATCACAAAGCTCATTACACTGTGACCTTCCTTGGAAGTGAAAGGTCTTTGCATATTTATAATGACTGGAACTAGGGGGGAAAAAATCAAACAACTTATCCAATAGCTTGCCAAGTACTTGTATAAGAACAAGCAGAGAATTCACTGGCATTTATCCCGCTGAAGGATTTGTGTGTACGTGTACGTGTGCATGCAATACATGTTTGCATGTTGGTTTCTGTGCATTCTGAATAGGCATCCTCTCAAATTACAAGGTCAAATCAAATGATGCATCATTTCCAATCACAAGGTCAAAGGTCAGGTTTCCTTCATGGTATCTCACTGTAGCATCATACGTAGATGCAAGGTTGAAGTGTCCAGGGAAATGTTTACTGTGATTACTGAGATCCGTACACCTCAAATGGGTCACCTCATACAAACCCATGTATATCAAACTCTTGTGGCCTGTAGTTGTCCACTTGTAGTTACTTGTAGTTTGTTATAAAATTGTATGTGATCCTCCTCCCCAGTATAGAGAACAGAGGTTCTAGTTCAGGATTTCTATTCTCTTGCACATAATCCGGAGAATTAATTAGGATTTAGAGTGGCATTCTTGGCAGGTTTTCTGGAGGTAAAACACACACACACACACACTTTTTAAATATTCCTTAAAATCTGTTAGCTCAACATTAGTAATCTACTTAAAATATATCACCAAGTAAGAAATTAAGCATTTTGCAATAGATTATTATTATTTTTTTTTTCCAGATTTAATAGTCTGACAAGTGCATTCAAAATATTCTGAAGGATTCAATGTGTCTTTTGAGACCTGTAGCTCAAGTCATCTGCGGTAGAGATTTTGGTGTCTTTCCTTTGATAGCTGAAGATGTCTCCAGTTCCGGAACAATCGCCCACATCCTAACAGGATCGCAAGTCCTACTGCAAGAGGGGGAGAGTCAGGGTGAGTTGGAGGGGGGGGGACAAATAAACAAAATTTTGCAACAGCTGTTTGTCTTTTAATCTGCAGCCGTCAGATCTCGTGGTCTTTGATGGGCCACCCAATCTACACGAACGACTGAACTAAATCTTCCCTTAATCTACAGCCTTATTAGTGCACCCTTCTTATGCATGTAAATCGGGGCGCAGTCATTTTCATATGCAGATGGATTATTAAAAGCGGCAGTGGGAAGTGGGCCCCTCCGAACAATAAACAACAAAGCAATGGCGGCTCACGACAGAAGTGGCGGCGGAGCGGGGGCCGAGCAGGAAGCGCGAAATTGACAGCCCACCGTGACTGCGGTTTAATGGGAACCAGGAGCGCACTCTATGAGAATAGATGGGTTTGTCTTGTCTGGCTGATGTGTCATTAGCATATCATGATAACATTGATTTCTTCATTACCCGTAATGAAATTTCCACTTAATGGCTTCTAATTAGTTTCAACTGGTGATCAGGTAATTGTAGCTGTGATCCCCCCCCCTCTTTAATCACTTTACCTCAGTTTTAACTATTTGATGTAAAATATGACTTTACTGTGGGGACGAGTAATGTGTTCAGTCATGCGTTGGGGGTTTATTTATTTTGTTAAGTAATTAGCACCAAATTTGTTACTGCGTATAAATTAAACCTCTTCCAACTTTCATTTGGTTTCAACAAATAATTAATTGACATTTAATGCATGTTAAATACATATTAGCCTATATGAAGAAATGTTCAATATGTTACTATTAAATGTGACTACCAGTTCGTTAACTGTAAGTCTGGTAGTACAGTAGGCCTACTTTACAACTATGATTCAACTTAATTTTCATTTTGGCTTTTGTTGTATAATTAGCTACGCTCTCTGAAGGAGATTCAGGTTATTTACACATTACAACATTGTTACAATATTTTCCATATATATATATATATATATATATATATATATATATATATATATATATATATTGGATAAGTTGTTTGAAAATAACTTTTTCTATAATAGGATGTACATTACATTTTTGCATCCCTGCACAGCCTGGTCATTTGGCATAATTAAGCAAATCAACTCTTTTATTATTTTGACATCGTTAACTTTGCGTACACATTTTAAAGCAATATTTAATATTGTCCCTCACAAGCATTTTTTTCCACATTAATGTCAGTAACCTACTAGTGCTGTTCGTATTGCAAATACATTCTCCTCAAACTACACTGCCTCTGTAGTCATGGAGACAGACCAATATCAGTATTTGCATGCTGTGGTAATTGAATTCTGTGACATAAAACCGCGGACACGGTGCAGAACCGCACAGGTTTTCGTATTCCTAAATCTGATTAACCCCCGGAGTTCAGACGGGATTACAGTACATCTTTCCTCATTATTAATACTTACTATATGGCTTGCCAGTGGGTATGACGCAGGCTGCATTTTATATCTGCGCCATATGTACACCATCCTAAACTGGTAATAACATTTTACATATAAGAATGTAATGCAACAAAAACAGGGCGAATTATATATTTTATCACAAACCATTTATATGCGTCGCTGCCGCCACCACGCGCCGAAAAGATATTGTCCTACCTTTGATCAGGCCTGGCGCCCACGGTGCCCAACTGCGTTTTTATAAATCACGGTATTTATTTATTCATTGCCACATGGCACTTTGATAAGACTGGTGTTATCTCCGCCTCTATCTAAGGCTTCTGCTCATTTCCATAAATTAACTCGGCGTAATTATATGTCCAGATGTCCAAAGTGTGCCACAAATTATCTCTAAACGAATGAAACTCTACTATAATTTAATAATAGCTGATTAGAGAGGATTAGAACTCGTTATGTAAAAACACACAAAACAACAAAATTAGGAGATATTTTGCCCTCTGCACTAGCCAATGTGGTTATAATTATGTCAAATACAATATCCCTTTTACTCAAACGATTGCATGCGGCTCAGAAGAAGATGGGGGAAAATCTGCATCAGATAAGGAGTGCAAACATCTTTGACATGATTCTGTCACCTAACCTCAAACGACCTGCTCTTACCTTCCCTGCGCCCAGCTGTTCCACACAGCTTGTTCAGCTTCACAGTGCATCCTATGTTCTGTTTCATAACCTTCTCTGCATTTAAAAATCATAATTTGTATAAGCACACGTAAGACACACGTAGAACACATGAAAGAAAAAAAATACATAGGCTAGGCCTACACTCTCAAATGTTCATTTTGAATGGATTTTAAGCGAGATGGCTCGCTGGCACATGTGCAGGGCGCGATTTGTCAGAAATACAGTATACCGCAATGAAAGTACCACTCTCTTGAAAGGATGGGGGTAAATTCGAGAAAATCCTGTTATTCACGTAGAGTTTCACGTAGGTTAAACGCAGTCACAACCGTAAGGCTAGGTTCCATGTTTAGGCTATTTATGAAATCCACTTGGGATGACTCGTTCTGGGTTAGGCTAACAGAAAGAGCGTGGATGTGCCATAAACCTTGAGGGGTTCACGTTTCCTATACCGAGAAAAAGAAAAAGGTCTTATGAAAAAGGTCGATTTCCTAAACGGGATAACTACTTAATGTGTCAATGCTTATCGTTCTGCAATGTGAGGAGGAAGATTATTAAGCTGTTTACTTAAGGTATTACGCGAGGTTGAAATATGGTACGTGTAGGCTTATAAATTAAACGCGGAGCAAATTGAACGCAATGAGATGCCTGCGCATCATGTAGGCCTAATTAATTAATTGCGTAATATTATTTCCAGAATTCCAGTATCATTACAATTTCATGTTAGCGTTTAAAACCCAAATGTCCTCTATGCAAATATATGTGTCAATATTGTAACCCTCTTTATGACAGCATTTTGCTGCCAGCCTACTTTGTGTATTTTTCCAACACTCAAACAATCAATTAGACAAGCCAATTAAAAGTTAAATAAATAGAACAAACCTGTGGAATACTGAAGCAACAGATGTACGGTGCACACGGTCCAGAATGATTCCTCCAGTAAACAAAACAAAGACAAAATATTTAGCATTCAAAATGAATTAGAATATGCAAATTACACACTAATGAATTAGACTTTGGAGATTAATGTTTATGAGCGCCTTTTAACTAATTAAATAGTTATTCCAATTTCAATGGTAGCCTAATTAGCGCTTGAAAACTTCCAGAATTTGATCCCTGACGTGTTAATAGGACCTTCAATATTTTTGAATGCTTTAGTTTCAGAATAGCTGGTGACAGTATTCATTCAGATGTTGGATTAGAACAATACATAAAGCCTATATGTTTTCAGCTCATTAAAAATCAAACATTTAAAGGTAAAATATCAAGAAAGACGTTCTGAAAAATTTGCTTGAAATTTTGTCACCAATTATCTTACCGAATCAAGAAAATATCCGATTAATTAAGTGCAATAATTAGGCTACCATTTTGGATCAATTAAAATAATTTGGACTAGGATTATATATTAGCCTACTTATTATGTTTGGATATTTTATATTTTAGAAAAATAGTAGCCTATAATTAACCTTTGTTCAAATTTTAAGTCCAACTGAATCATTTTTGCGATGCTGACATTTTGTCTCTGGTAGCATGACTTGATCACACCTTATCTTTCTGTCAATACAATTCATCATGCCATCCCAGAATGCTTCATCAAAGCGACCGTTTTTTAAAACTATATTAGCTGGCACTAGAATTGAATTGTCTTCAGCTCATCCCATGTCTACTGAAAGATGGGACTTCCCATATTGCCTTCATCCAAGCATTATTAATGCTGGAATCATTGATATTCAAATCCAGTCGGGTCCAGTTCTAAATTGCTTCAAATTAAGCTGATTTGCCACAAAACGAGGGCTTTATCCTTCTGATAAGATATTCTACAAGCTGATAAGTGGGGATTATAGTGCTAGAAAACGGTGCACAGAAAGATTCCGTGTTTGAGGGGCAGGACAGTGAAAGTAAGGCTTCATTTGGTATTGATTTTTACTTTACACGTGTTATTTCATTAAAGGTTATGACCCAATCTGTTTAAAATCTCTCTCGGTCCGTGACCGAGTAAAACGTACAGGGGTATATGAAAGGAAAAGAATGATACGATTACTCTTCTATTTTCTGTTTGAAAAAGTATGCAAATAAATGCATAATTGGTAGAATACTCGGCGATATCAATACAATTTTTCACTAGCCCGTTGACGCCGGTTTTTTATTTTTATTTGATAACATTAAAATGTGAATGTTTTATATTTTATAACTTGTCTTTAAATCGTTCAAATAAAATTTTACCTAAGTAGGACGTTCAAAGCAATAATCTGAGCTCCCCATTAAAATATTAAAAATAAACAGCGTGTCCTTATCCAAAATAAGCGACTTTTGTGTATAAAAATACCAGCAAAGCCTTTACAGAGTATAATTGCTTGGGATTGCACAGGGGATTAGAATATGAAATGGAAAAAGTCCATTAGAGACAAATACGAAGGATATATGCAAGGATGATAACATAATTACGTAAGCCACATTTTTTTGATCACATTCATTAAATTAACTCTAAGGTGCCTATAGGCATATTAATTGTCTACAATTAGGCTAGGTAAATGCTTTGACGATATTCTTTATTTAGCATTTAGAAAACCGCTGTCGTGTTCTTCACCAATTAGCATTTACTTTCAATACCTAATTATACCTAATTAAACTCTTTGAATGTATACATTTCTGAACTGTTATTTCAGCTGGGTTTAAGCTTAGCCTAATTCTGGGCTCACCTCCGACGTCTTCTTGTGACTATGATAACAAGCAGAACTATCTAAATGTCCCCTTCATTAGAAACACTGGCTATGATGCAAATTAGCCGGATGGTTGTACCAGGCATCAAGTTTATTTAGTGTTTTATTCTACTCTGATTTTAAGTCGTCAAATGGGCCAAATGTATTTTAACCGACGTTTACAGTCACGTTGAGCTTAGCGCGAAATTAGCTTTTTTTTTTTGAGCACTGAAATGCATAAGCGCCCTCTGTCATTCATGGTACGACTTTGATTATCTGCTAATGATTCACTTCAGGGGCAAGTACAGATTACAGATCAGGCGTTGTAGGCCTATCTATTTACTATTTATCGGGGGGGGGGGGGGGGGGGGGGTTACATGCAGGTGCACAAACCTGCACTACGGAAATATCTCTGTATAATGAATTACTGTCTTGACTATATGGTTATATTTACGATTGTAAAATACAAGAAAGTAATCCATTATACATAATTATTTCGATGGCGAATGCATTCATTCAGTTTCGTACATGTAGGACACAGACATAATAGATAAATATTCTACAAATTAACGCATTCTTTAATGGTGCAATTCATCCTTGAATCCATTGTGCAGACCATGTGGTAACTTTATATGGTTTGTTAGATTCCTTATTTTAATGAACAAATATACATTTTGCACATTTATTATTATTATTATTATTATTATTATTATTATTATTATTATTATTATTATTTCCTCTTATATTTTCAAAACCAAAATTACTTCATTCTACGTACACGTTATCGGCTAAATTACCCGTTTACTTTTGAAGGCTCGATTTATGAAAAAAAAACAGTCCACGGGTTGCATCCTCCGTCTATCTTTGCATGCTCAATAAGTACTCTATCAAATTCAGATACGTCAAACTTCCCATATCCTTAAATGAATGAATAAAGCAATCGATTCTTCCGCTTGTCCAAACATTCGCTCTGTGTCCCAGAAAAAAAGTGTTTCTCTAGAATTCCTAATTGCTTCCTCGCTGCTGATTGGTTGCTGAGTCCTGACCCTTATTGGGATGGACCTGTTGGATAAAAAGGGCATTTCTAGAGGGATCATGAGCACTGCATAGTGGAGAGTGCACTGGGGACCAACTTGTGTGGGGGAAAATAGGGAATATCATCAAAGACACCATGACAGGCAAAGAAGGGGTCGTGCTGTCGGAAAGTTTAAACAAACCGAAAACATCCTCATCCTCTGAGAATGGGGGGACAAACAGCCACCAACCAGCGAAGACAAATGTCACGCACCCTCCCAGGTGCACGGGATTCGGGATCCAAGAAATTCTGGGCCTCAATAAGGAGCCTCCGTCGGCTCCACGGAGCGCACTGGAGTCTCTGCCGGCTGGGGCGCACCTGCTGGCGGCCAGGTCGATGCTCGGTCCCGCTGTTGGGGTCGGGATGGGATTAATTGGCCCAGGAGGAATCCCCTCGTTTTACACGCAACCTGCGTTTTTAGAGGTCCTGTCTGATGCGCAGAATGCACACCTGCAGCCCCTCGGCAGGACTGTGGGACCGCTGGATTCCAGCCAAACTGCGAGCTCAGGTAGGCTACTCTCCACTGAAACCAACTGCTATTTATTTGCATGTGCATTGTATGCACGACGAATGACTGACACGACAGCATTGAATCCTATTTTTTTATATTTTGTATTGAACGCAAAAATTAGTCTCCAAATTCATGGCAAATGATTACAGTTTTTGTGGTAATCTACTCCAGATATAGCCTATATTTTTTCATGAATAGGAAGTATGCTATTTAATTTTGTCGCTACTTATATTGTTGATGTTTCTTCTTCATGTTATGATGATTATTATTATTATTCTTATTATTAAAATACTACTACTATTAATAATAATACTAACAACAACAATAATAACAATAACAACAACAACAATAATAATAATAATAATAATAATAATAATAATAATAATAATAACCATAATCATAATAATAACAATAATAATAATCAAGAATGCTATGGTAGTTTGGAAAACGGTGATATTTTTAAGTCAAAATGTACACTATTGCTATAAGAAATATGGGTATTAGGAATAGTAGTATGTCACATGGCAATTGATTACAACGTTTCCATTCGTTTTGAATTAATTTGAGAAAATATTTCCTCAGTCAC
This sequence comes from Synaphobranchus kaupii, assembly GCA_029718625.1. Taxonomy (NCBI): domain Eukaryota; kingdom Metazoa; phylum Chordata; class Actinopteri; order Anguilliformes; family Synaphobranchidae; genus Synaphobranchus; species Synaphobranchus kaupii. Next base: position 21,812,405 of record CM056390.1, read on the forward strand.
AGTTTAGGCTACTTAACTTATAATATCATAAACAATACTTGTATGTCCTTTCAATGCTCACCATGCCAAACGCTATTACTGAATATTTTGACGCACAGTATTTTATTTTAATCTAGTACTTTTTTAATTAAACTACTATGTTTTCCTGTTTGGGGCGTATCTTTGATTTTATGTTCTTATTTTCAGATTCAGATGTATCTTCCAGTGAAAGAAGATTATCAAAGCCCTCACTGAGCCAGAGCAAGAAACGGAAGAAAAGGAGACACCGGTAAATATTGAACTTAAAAATGCGTTGAACAGGCAACATCTGAATTATATAGCTTTAAATTATTTAATGCTGATCAGTTTTGTTATGCCAGGGCATGACACATTAAATGACAGTTTATGCATATATATTGTTAACGAAATGGAATCGCTTTGCTTGAAGCTATGATTTTCTATTCTAGTTGTCGTCACCTTCTTTACTGTTGCAGTCTATAAACAATGGTACCAAAAGTTAATAAATCACTTAACAAAGCAAAATTGCAACATCAAACGTCGCGATATATGTTAAATATTTTGGCCTGCCACCTGACATAAATCGAACGTTTTTTTCCGAGTAGTAGCTATAGCTTACTAAATATGTTAAATTAAATGGAGGCCCCCCATGTCTTATGCAACGTGTCACCCTTGTTTAAATATGCGTTTATAATGTGTATTTGAAATAGGAAGTGTATAAAATTTAGAAGATTGTTTTATTTTTTCTCATTGCTATTTTCATATTACTAATGCATGTTATAGGGCCTACATATATTACAGACTGCTATTTTGTCCGCATATGAAATTATTTAATGTCGTATTGTTTATTGCAATACAATTTAGCTACGTATAGGGCCGCATGCATCTCCAAGTGCAACATTTGATCAGAAAAAAATATCGGAAAATACATAATTAAATTGAGTAGTGTGGATAAATCCAAAATCTGAACTCTGGAATATTGCATTGTTGCCTGATTGCACCTGGCCAAATGCTTTTGTCTGTGTAATTCACCAAAGGGAATTACTAAGCGGTTTTATCGCCAAGGAGACGAGGAGTTGTGCTATGCAATCCTCGAAATCTTTCGTAATTCATTTGTGAGGGCATTAAATGGGCCCGATATCACCAGGATTACACACAAACACATATCAGACCAGGGACAACGTCCAATGAATCCTGCCATTTTATTAATCATTTTAAATGTTTCAAATTCCTTGAGTTACCCTTGAAATAATAATAATAATAATAATAATAATAATAATAATAATAATAATAATAATAATAATAACCACATGATACATTTTGGATGCCTATTTTTGTTTCACTTAGAAACAAAACAACTAGAGCAGTGGAAGCACTAGTATGCCTATTATGTATCGTGAGGCAGAGGTTTAGGTTTAGTGATGTTTCTGACTCCATAGGATAGCTTTTTTAGGATGGCGTTGTGTTCTCAGTAGGAACCCGTCGTTCATGATTCGAGGACAAATGTTCGTCACTGTTGAACTGCACAACTGTATTTTAATGAACACGAGGTGATTAAATGCTGTCAAATACACCGCAGTTGTCAATCCACTCCAGGGTAAATCATACTTCAGAAAGCACTACAGGATATGATGTAGCAATTCATTTGACTTGTTGAAAACAGTAGTCAATTAAACAATAAACATCACCCACAGTCTTACAATAGGTGTTTGCATAGCAGTGCATTTGAATTATTGTTGTAAATGTTTACTTATATTTTTTAAATAACAATTAATGTTCCGTGTTGCAAATAAACACACCAAAAAAAGGAAGATCAAATTGCCCGTTTTTCTGTTCTTTTTTCCCAAGAACAATTTTCACCTCTTACCAGTTGGAGGAGTTGGAGAAGGCCTTCAATGAAGCACACTACCCAGATGTGTACGCACGGGAGATGCTAGCCATGAAGACAGAGCTACCTGAGGATAGAATACAGGTAATACAATCCCTTCATCCCTCATTTTCCTGTCCGGGGCAATTTAAAGATGGGCTGTAGGAGGTTTGCCAAATTCCAAGATGAACAAATTAATAAAGAGGCAGACAGTTTGGACACATCTCGATTGCTCTGCATGTAAAGTGGCCTTCAGTGCCTATCTGGTCCATAGCAGAGAATTTCCCCCACACAATCCGCCTGTCAGTACAGAAATGAAGAATCTCACTGTGAAGTGTGTATCCGTGCCAAAACAGAGAATTCCAGCACTGATTTAGCAACACCTCTGTAGTGCAAGGCCCTATCTGAAAATATATATATGTTTTTTTACTATAGATATAATTTTACAAAAACAGATACATCATTGAAAATAGTCTATTGACTCATATTCTACAGTGGACATAATTAAAATATTTCAGATTTCTGAAAAGAAAGGTTTTTCTGAATAAGTAGACAATTTGCATGGCTCCAATTGCTTTGATAAACTAAAATTTGACAGAAATTTGCTGCAATAGCCTGTAATTGGCAGTATCAAATTCTCAATCATTCTGCAAATAGGTCTACAGGGTGTAACCACTGAGGCACCCGCAGTAATATTGTTGTACGGTTTAATGCAGTAATACTCAACCTTAAGTTTTTAAGTAAACAAGTATATTTTCATGCTGATGCTCTAAAAGGTGAGGAAAGCACTAGGTGTGAATTAAAGCATTGTGTAAATGGACTTTTAATTTTAAAATAATTGTGCTTCTGCGGGCATTCTTTAAGCTTGTGCTAAGCTGACATTGAATATTGTTTGGGATAGAAAAGGGAACACATGACTAGGGTGGAGGGAGGGGCAAGATTAAATCTGTGCCAGTATTTGTGTTGTGTGTTGTTTGCCCTTTTGCAGGGTGGACAATATTGTTTCTGTTTACAAAAAAAACAGCCACAAATATTTAAAAAAAATTAATTAGGCTAGTCAACTGTTTGAAACCTTTTTTTCATTACTGAAATAATTGATAATTCACAGTGTTTTTCTTTTTTTTTTGCTCCAATAATAAATGAAACAGCTTGTAACAGAAATGTAATTTGTTGAGATAAAATATTGTCACAGGTGTAGGCATTTTGTGTTCAATTCAGATCATCACCAGGTTATTAGTGAAATTAAAAAGCAATGTATAAGTAGATTTTAATTTAGTTCATTTTAGTTACATATGTTACATAAAGTAATGAGTACCATTTTAATTTAAATGGTATTTTTTGTATTTAAAATATCTCATAAAAGGCAATATCTAATCACATATCATGTATAGTTCAACCTTATTTATTATAGATATGTAATATGCCTAACCAGCAGATATCATCAATTCAAATTCTAAATATACATATATTTAAAATATTAATGGAAGATTTGGTAAAAACACTATTTATTAGGCATGAGTTTATAGTGGGATTATATTTGTATGTCCGTATGTCTCCAAAGCTGATATGGACTTTATGACTCCCCACCTCCCTTCCCCCGCAATAAAAAATAAATAGACGAAAAAGCGATGTGGTAGCTATCACGATAAACGTGCCATCTCTAATGCCAAGCAGAGGTGCCAGGTGTGCCCCTGGATATTGATCAGTATACAATGCCTCCATTCCATTTTTGCCTCTTAAAAAACCCCACTCAAAACACACAGGCACGCACGCACGCACGCACGCATGCGCACACGCGCACACGCACACACACACACACACACACACACACACACACACACACACACACACACACACACACACACACACACACACACACACACACACGCCCACCCCTCTGCACCTCCATCTCTGGTCCCCACAAATCTCTCTCATCAGGCGCAGTTGGATGTGAAACAATTTTTTTTCTCCGAGCAGAGAACTAACGACCTAATCAGGCAATCAAGGCGGGAGAAGATTGCAGTGTGACCCGGATCATCCATCTGCCAAGGCGCCTTTTAATTTCATTTTCATTACGCCTCCTCTCGGCAAATAAATAAATAAATGGCCAGATAGATAGCAAGGGATAGATAGGTAGATAAATAAATAAATAAATAAATAAAGCACCACTCCAGCCCTAAACAAAATTAACACCCAATTTTCTCATCGAGTGTAATTAGTTAAATCAGATGAGCGCGCCGTGTTCCCCAGAGGCAGGCTGGCTCGAGACTCGGGGAGTTAAAATGAAATAACTACATTGAATTAATTAGCATGGGTCAATGACGGGCTCTCCCCGAGGCCCCGCTGGTTTAATTTCCCGTGATATTTGCGCGCCTGTCGACCATCGATTGGGCTTGAAATTAACTTATTTTTCAATCAGCCTTCGTGTGCCCCTGGGGTCGCGTCTCCTCGCGCTGCCCCCCCCCCCCCCCCCCCCCCCCTCCCCTCTCTCTCCACCCTCTCCGGTTTCCTTTGACTGCCAGAGAAGCAATTTTTCATCAAAAAACCCATCTCTTGTATCAGATAAGGCCCATCATCGGAATCACCAGAAAGAGGTTTCAAAACGGTTTTGATAATTTTTAATTTAATGTCTAACCTCCAAACATACTAAAGCCCTTTCCGTGCACCCCCCTGCACACACACACACACACACACACACATACATGCACATGCAAACATACACACACATACACATACAAAAAAACACATGTGTGTAATACACACACACACACACACACACACACACACACACACACACACACACACACACACAAGCTCATTTTCTGCTGTCTATACGCAAGTAGCAGAGGAAGAACAGTGGCCGTGCCGGTGCTGTGGAAATCAATTTGGATGCTGTGCTCAGTAAGCTGACAGATAGCCCCAGGCCTCAGTGCCCAGAGAGGGAGCCACACACTAGGCTGTTAGCAGGTTAAACATCTTGACATGTCTCTGGCTATCAATCTACTTTACAGCACGGGAGGGGGCCTGCAGGAAGCAGAGATCAGTCACACACACACACACACACACACACACACACACACACACACACACAGGCTTGCACGCAGGCATGGCGGTACGCGCACGCACACGCGTGCGTACACACACACAACACACGATGCCACTTAACAGGGAAAACAATGCTGTGTGTGTGCGTGCGAGCCTGTTTGCGTGTTTGTGTGCGTGTGCAATGATTGCCTGATCACAGGCAGTGCAGAAGGTGATAAATAAGTATTGCATGAACATTATCATTGTTTACATGCAGATGCTATTACAGGCCAACAACAGGCCAATTTACCTGTCTATTTTCAGGTTACACAGAAATAAAAATAAAATATGTATCACAATTCTGAAACAAGTGCAGTACCATCAAGGCATATGGCAAATTAACACCCATCCAATAGACAATAGTTCTAAATTAGAAGTCACGTAAAATGGCTTCTCACCATTACACATCGAATTGTAATGCAGCAGGAATTTAATGTCCTCTGTTGATGGAGCAGAGTTTAAAATGGAGGTAGGGGGAATATGAGATGTAGCATTTATTTCCTCCAGCAGGGGCTCCGGCTGATGCAGCCGGTGTCTGTCAGTTCGGGTTCTATTATTGTTTGACGAGAGCTGCGGGCCTTGTCTCTCGGCAGGTCTGGTTCCAGAACCGGAGGGCCAAGTGGAGGAAGCGGGAGAAGTGCTGGGGCCGCAGTAGCGTCATGGCAGAGTACGGCCTGTACGGCGCCATGGTGCGCCACTCCATACCGCTGCCCGAATCCATTCTCAAATCCGCCAAGGATGGCATCATGGATTCCTGCGCCCCCTGGCTGCTCGGTAAGTCACTGCACCCTTCTGCCTCATTTTGCTCACACTTTTTTCCACCCTCCTCTCTCTTTGCTTCTGTTCATATCTCTCTCCCCTCGATTAAAAAAAAACCTGACCGCGCCAGTCGTTTATTTTTAAACATCCGCCACATTCCGAGATTGAGAAACAAACGGCGTTAGTCGACCCTCTCGCGCTGAAGAGGGAGACGTTTCTGGGCCCGTTGCGTCCTCGAAGCGATCGTTACAATTTACTGAATAGAGTGGCTCATTCATAAGCGTGATGCATCCTGCGCCTCTCTTTGGAGTTCAGAATCTTGGCTCCTGCTGAGTTTTTAGTAAAATGGTGCTGTAAGCAACTGAGGATGTCCGGGACCTGTCACTGTGATAATGATCTGGGAAGTACAGCTAAACTGACTTAATCAGGTCGGCTTAGGAGAACCCCTCCATTTGCCTCACTTGTCAGTCAATTGATTACCATAAATCAATGCGATGACTGCATCTGAAAGTGAAATTCGTTCCTGGAATGCCATGCCACACACGTATACACCCACTTCCACACACACACATACACATACACACACACACACACACACACACACACACACACACACACACACACACACACACACACACACACACACACACACACACACACACACACACACACACACACACACACACACACACACACACACACACACACACACGTGCACACACAACAAAATTAAATTGATTGGACTATACTGCAAGCTATTCCCTCAGAGGGATGTTCCTACACCATTATCCACAACCTTACACTGCATTTGGTCACTCTCTCAGGAGACATAATAACATTAGGAATATACTTCATTGTTGAAATTGGCCAGTATCATTTATTTGCAAAAACTTATGATAACTGAAACGTTTTTCTACCCATGAGTTACCCTGTAAAGATGGATGGGTAGAATCCGTCATCAGTCAATCAGGCAAGTGAAATTGAAGACCCTGGTGCTAAAAGTGCTGAAGTCACAAAATGTCTATTTTGAGAAAATCAAATCTGAAAATATCATTGATCTATGAAATCAGCCATAACCTGTTGTTTCCATAGTGGAGAAAAGAGACTTAGGCACCTTTTCTGTTAACAATATTTATAGGGTGGACTTAGCTAAACAAATGTTTATACAACATGTTTCTATGCTCAACTTGAATTGTCTAAAAATGTGACTTCAGTACTTTTAGCACCCAGGTCTTCAATATAAAGCATTTCATCAATCAAATTAATGACAAATAAAAAAAGACTGATCTGCAAAAAGACAAAAACGTTTTTATAGACTGACGGGTAGAATCCCTCATCGGTCAATCAGGAAAGTGAAATTACACCTAAAAATTTAAATTAGAATTAAATTTAAAAAAAACTGATATGCAAAAAAGACATGACATCATTGCAGCTTTCCGGGTAAAGGCGTGACACTTTCACTCTCCTTTTTAATATGAGGAGAAGAAGAAGATGATAAACCAGAAGCAAAAGAAAGTGCATCCAGTTATCATAGCCTGCTATATCACCAATTACTTATTAGTTAATTATGCTCACACTTTATTTATATTAAAACACTTATAGCTATAAGGAATCGCATTCCATAAAAGCATGTGGTGGCTGGCCTATATTTATTTCTCTGTATCTTCTTTGAAATATCTACATACATGAAGTGCGCTCATTTAAATAACCCCCTTTACAACTGTACCAGGAGGGTATTCGGAAGGATCACAAGTCTCAGAGAAGCTTTCCTTTGAAAGTGCAGTCAGTTACTCCTTGTGGCTGTCATCAAGAACATGTGGCTGAAAACATCCCAGTGTATTCAACATCCCATCTCACTCATCCATTATCACTTTAGAGGCCAAGACCAAAAATAAGACTCCAAATACAAAAATGCCTGCTATTTCTTACTATGGACTCTTCCTCTTTGCTTACTGTTTTCAGTTCAAGATGGCTTTCCGATGACCAGGCGCTTTTCTTAATCCGAATACCTACAATTCTTTTTAGGGATGCACAAAAAATCCATGGAGACCGCTGTGGCCCCGACGAGTGGGAAGCCAGACGTCACCCAGCAGCCAACCAATCAGAAAGCTGATGAACGAGAGGTGGAGGAGAGGAGGACAGAAAGCAAGTCACCCATTTCCAAAGAGGAACTGAGGGAGAACAGCATTGCTGCACTCAGGGCAAAAGCACAGGAGCACAATGCCAAGGTGCTGGGGACTGTTTCATGTGATGGACCAGGGCACAAGATGGAAACAGAGGCCGTGGAGGAGAAAACCAGAGATCCATTAAGTCCAGTAGAAGAGGAAAAAAGTCCATGAAATGTTTACTCTCTAAGACAAATGACTTTCTTTGTACTTAAGAATGCTGCGGTGCCCATGCAGTCTTTATGAACATGCCCAGTCTCTATGAACATGCCCAGGCTTCTGTGATACCGCTCCATTAACTGGTTTTATCACCATTACACTACAAATTCACTGTATGTTTTCATAGATCCTTATATTGTTTTCCCTACCTTTCATTTACTCTTTGTTACTGCTGGCCAGCTGGCCAAGCGTTACTGGACCGCAAAATATTAATTTGTCTTCCTTGTTAAAAGAACACACTGAAATGGTTGTGTACACTGTTATAAGTATAAAAAAGTGAACAATCTTGGATAGCCAAATTTCGCAAGAGGTTGCTTCATTTATGTTTATCACCTCAGGGGTGGAAGCCATATATGTATGTGCTTTAAATAATTCATATATTAAAATAGAACTACAGTTTGAGTGTGCTTTAAAACAAATGATTCATTAATTTCTATATTAAGCCAAATGTTCACTACATGTCGTGAACCAGGCTGGCAGCTATTTGTTTCATGCAACATTAAGGGCCTGATTTATTAAGATCTTTAGCATGTGCAAAACCTTTCAGCACACGCAAAACCAATAACATGACCAACGATTGGTAATTGGTATTTGTTTTGCACCAATCGTTGGTTGTGTTATTAGTTTTGCACGTGCTAAAGGTCTTATTAAATCAGGCCCTATGTTGGCAGTGGAAAACATTTTATATTGTTGGAATCTGATCTGTTTTTGCATCATTTATTTATTTTACCCTTGGAAAGATAAGGTCAGTGGAGTAATTACTTTGTACACAATTTTGAATATATGAACTATTATGACCTGGCATTTAGTTGAAAATAGCATGAGCACAATTTATGAGTTGTTAGAGAAGATTTACTGGTATTTTCCATTATTTTTATGTTTGCTATATTATGAGCTTATTGAAACTCTGATATATATATATATATATATATATATATATATATATATATATATATATATATATATATATATATATATATATATATCGGCACTTATTTGTGAAGAAAAGTTCACAAGTATATGGCATATACTGTTGGTGTTTTTTTACGTTAAAAAGGTGACAACACCTACATTTTACTTTCCTTCATTTGTCATTCACCCACTCACAATCTCCTTATTTTAAAAGCTGGTCAAAACTGAAGCACTGAGTACTGATTTTGAGAAATAACCGGATTGTTTATATTATGATCTTTTGAAGGAAGACAGTAAGTAAGTCAACAAGCCGTTTTAGAAAGGTCCTCTGCTGTGTATACTGTACATAAAGTAAATGAGAAACAAAGATCACCACTGAAATGTTTAATTCACTGAAATATAAGTAGTTTAAATGTGTTTTCTGTTTTACCTTTCTGTATAATAAAAAACCTTAATTGTTTAGACTTTCCCCTGTTGATTATTTTCAGTCACCTCTAAAAAAAAAAACTTGAAACATCTTGTGCAAATTCTTGAAATTGACATCTATTTTACGTTTTTCCATTTGCCTTTGCAGAATGTTGGGTTTCACCTATAATTATTTATTTATTTATTTATTTTTTAGTCCATTCGACAAGACCCTATTAATAAAATACAGAAACAGTTATTTGGATAATTAGTCAGATATTGTATTATTGATTTCTAAAAGTAAAAAAGCTATTTATATCTTAATATAAGATTAATCCAGTAAGATCACATATCTTGCCATTGCACTATAAAGGTACTGCAGGATAACATCAGGACATTCAATACCTCATCCATCAAGCTGTTCTGTTACAATTCATGTAAGATTGATCTCATTTTATGTTCAAATGTTGAGGAATCTTGTGGAAAAAATACTGCCCCCAGTGGCTCAACACGAGCATCCATACTTTTGATTAAATCATGTACTGTGAACTAAAACTAATAACCTGCACACATTCGCTCAAGCTTGAAGCATACTGAAGTTTCCTGCCTGCCAAAGCTGCTCGTCTCCTCTTGCATTCATCTCCTCCCACCCTGACTTTCCCCCGAAACTTATTTTCACACGCAGTTAAATATTATTTGTACACGCTTCATAAAGAATCTCGGGTGGCACAGAAATTGCCCTGTGACAGAAGTTCTCATTTTCAACACTACTGTGTCTGCAAATCAGTTAGCACAAAGTGAACAATTTATAGCAGTTGCACTGGCATGCTATGTAATCGATACAATTTTTAAAAATGTCTTTGTCTAGGTGTATTTTCAATTGATATTTTTCATGGTCACATGGCTGGCCATGTGAGGTTTTCATGAATCTTTCATTTCTATTTTTATCTCTCTCTTGTTTTACTGAAAATGATATGATACTCCCATAAGCAGTTTTAATATTTTGCTTAAATGCAATGAAACCCATATTGGAACTGTCAGATTCATGATAAAATACAAATGTAAAGTGATGGAATTTTTAAATATTAAATTGTTGTTTTTGAAAAACAAAACTAATTGCATAAAGAGTGCAGAGCAACCTATGTGAAAATAATTCATGTTATGTAATCACCCTAATGTTACCATGCATAGCCTAATGCCTTGAAGTACAGTGACCGACTAGGGCTATATTTCGACTTTTCCCTTTGATTATTTTAGTCACCATTTCATTTTCAGTATGTAAAGTTGTTGCAGTGCTGCTTATTGCAAATGAGGTGCATTGATGATATACTGTAGTGCATTTTAAGGCCTCGAATGTCCATGCATAATAGTTTATTCTGTTATTTACTTAAAAATTAATGCTACAGTTACAGACATTTGCTGATTGTGACAGAATTTTAGAAACAAGAAAGCTTTTGGTCAACATTCCCAAAATCATGTTAATAATTCCATGATCATATTCTACCCGTCATTACTTTCCTGAAATCCTTTTTACCTGTGGAGCCTAAATCATAAAAGGCAGTCACACCTATTCCATACATATGTACATTAGCTAGACATGCAGTACTGTGTGCCATACCATTTAGAAATTAAATCTTACTACAATAAAAAGACACCGCACAGAATAAATCTTACAAAATTGTAAATTTATGGCAACGTTTACAATATTTACACTTTCCATTATCCATATCATTTTAAAACAAAATGGAGGGCTCTTTAACATCGCCGTCCTCCCGTTTAAAGTAATGAACATTGTCTCTGGAGCCGCGACTAATACATATTGTGATTGGGTCACTATGAAGAGAGACTAGGACAGCGTAGGGGGGTAGAGAGGGTAGGTAGACCCACGAGTTTAACCACGGACACAGCACAAATCTAGTGTCTATTCCAACCTGATCCTTGGACATGTGATGCGTCCGGCGAGAGGCTGAGCCGGATAAAAGACAGCTGGATCAAAAACCGGACTGTCCGGCTCGATGACGGACGTCTGGGCACCCAAGGTTCTGGTAAAACGGGGGAGCAGAGTTGGACACTTTATTTATTTATTTATTTATTAAATATGCGGTATCAAACCATTTGTCTTTAATTTATCTACAGCCTAAAGCATTATTTCACATGTTACAGAATGCAATAGCACGTTAATATTGCATATTGATCCATTTACGCAAAACAAATAGCCTATAGGCCATACAGCCTAGCCTACATTTTCCTCTCTCGCTCCAGGGACGAAAGTTCTATGACAGTTTAAACCATTGTGACCAGCAAACATCAACTGTACACAATAAACAATGGACCTTTATTGGTGTTTGATGGCTAATGCTAACGCTGCATATAGGCTTACTGAAATCTGAAAAAAACAAACCTTTTTTCTTCTTGAAACATGTTGTGAGCCCCATAAAAAGACACAGTTTGGAAGTTTTAACCAGGAGAAAGTTTTTTTCTTAAGGTGCCATTTAAGTTGAGGGATCCTTTGTTTTACACTGATATTCTACATCTTCTCGCGTGAAGCAGCGCGGTGGATTTGGGAGGCTTTTATGCACAGGGTCAAAAAAGCTTCGAAAGGTTAGAAACATTTTCTCATAAACGAGCAGTTTATGTTTTTCAGACTAATCAGAGCAGAGGCTTGACCAGGCATCTCAGGTCTGATAGAGGTGGCGGCCGCTGACAGGAGGTTAATTGAGGACCAGTTCCGGATAGTCAAAGTGGCTGCACCACAAATTAAATTGTTGAATTAACATTTAAAATTAAATTGTAGTTTTAATGGAAAGGTACTGCCTACATGATTAGTGTTAGGTAGCTATATTTACCTTTTTTTTTACTTTATACTATTCAGTATCAATTGTTTTAATTTCTTAAAGCAGCACACCAAAAAGTGAACCGTGAAATTATGGCGTGTTGTTTAGGTTCCCCATTTTCTTATTTGCACTGCTAAACAAAACATATTTTCTTGGAACATATATTTTTGGACACATTGACAGCATCTATGGGCAAGGACGCTGGAGGAAATTCTATTTGATTTGCCTGCAAACCTCACTGACCAATATAGAACTGGACAAAAAACAATGCACAGCTGCATAGCCATCGGATGGTTGCTCTTGATAAATCCCAAAACCATGCGAAATTAAGTAAAAGGGTCGCTTATTTAACATCACCAAACTGTGTGGCTTTAAAGACAGGGAGGGAATCACCTTGTGTACCTTCTTAAAATATATTATAAGTATATACTGCATGTATAAGTATATACTGCACGTATAAATATATACGTATGCATTAATAATAATAATAATAATAATGCATGGCATTTATATAGTGCCTTTCTAGATACTCAAAGCGCTTTTACAATGATGAGGGGGAAACTCGCCTCTACCACCACCAATGTGTAGCACCCACCTGGGTGATGCAACGGCAGCCATTTTGCGCCAGTATGCTCACCACACATCAGCTGAGGTGGAGAGGGAGAGAATAATTTTTTTAGCCAATTAAACTGGGGGATGATTAGGTGGCAGATTGAATGAGCCTGGGTTGGGGGTTTAGCCAGGACACCGGGGGAACCCCTACTCTTCTGACCACAGTGAGTCAGGACCTCGGTTTGACGTCTCATCCGAAAGACGGCCTCTCCTACAGCACAGTGTCCCCATCACTGCACTGGGGCATTGGGGTTTATTTGACCAGAGGGAAGACTGCCCCCTACTGGCCCACCAACACCACTTCCAGCAGCAACTTAGTTTTCCCCAGAGGTCTCCCATCCAAGTACTAACCAAGCACACAACCTGCTTAGCTTCAGCCATTCAGCAGGCGCAGATTGCATAGTGGTATGGCTGCTGGTATATAATAAAGTATATGCTAGGAAAGCGTCCATTTTATTGAGAATGTGTGAGCTTGTCGGGTGATTGTTTGTACAGTGTGGACATTCATTCAAGATGATACCGATGATCTTTATTTACATGTGATCATTCAATTTGTCATTAAAAAAATAGGCGAGCAACATGTTTAGGGTTAGTCATTCTATATGCGCCATGAGTTAGTAGGGTATGTCCATGAGGGTCTGTCCGTCTTACAGTGCTTCAACAGTAATCCCGATATTCCCACGTGTGCACTGACGGATGCCTGGACAAGTGGGTGGAAAAAAAATGCAATAGATAATCATTCAAGAGCCATCCCTGGACAATTCCCGATCAATTTAAGGAAAGTATTCATGGAGCATTGTTGTGTCACTGGTCGATAGTACAGATCAAGGGAAAGTAAATTGGTAATTCGCATTTATAGATGTAGGCCACGATAAGCTTTTAACAGTGCTTTCTGATATTTCTATTGTAGAAGTTGCGCTTTTCGACCGCTGCAAGGGTGTGCACCTGTGGACGTCATTAGATCTAGAAATCCTCAAATGAATGCAAAGTCCCTCTGGATTCTTTGCACAACGCATCTGTAAGATCATTCCACTCGGGCTTGATTGTGACTTGTACTTTCACATTAGCATTCTGGGATAGTTCACTCCGGTGCAGAAATTCATCTCATTGCACACATTGCTGTCCTGCGACTCGGGACATCGTGAAGTGTTAAAATGAAGAAAAAATAAAATAAAATTGCTAAACATGACTGTTTCAGTAATGCAAAACAAATGATTAAATCCCATGGATACAGCAGTAGTTGTGTTCCAGTATGTAATATAGTTCTGCTGTGTCTGTCTTACCACTTGTTTTTGCAGGTAACTAATTTAAGAAATTACATAGCACAATTAAAATAAAATTCCACCGCAGACACAAATGAACATGCGCAAACACACACACACACACACACACACACACACACACACACACACACACACACACACACACACACACACACACACACACACACACACACACAGACACAGAAATAGAACCAGTTTCAGAAGTTTAATTGAAATGCAGATACTAACAATGCACCCTGTTTCTATATGGAAAAAAGGGACACAAGGCATTGGTAGATGGCCACTTACAGTGCCTTGCGAAAGTATTCACCCCCTTGGCGTTTTTCCTATTTTGTTGCATTACAACCTGTAATTGAAATGGATATTTATTTGGATTTTATGTAATGGACCTACACAAAATAGTCCAAATTGGTGAAGCGAAATTTAAAAAAAACTTGTTTTAAAAAATTCTAAAAAAAAAACAAAAACGGAAAAGTGGTGCGTGCATATGTATTCACCCCCTTTGCTTTAATGTATTTTTAAAGTATCATATTTAATATTTGGTGGCATATCCTTTGCATGCTGCTACTTCCTGAAGTCTGTGACCCATCAATATCAAAAGACTCTTGATATATTATTTTCTGGTACTCTTACAAGCGATACTATAACGTCTTTGCATTTGAATGGATCTCTATGGGAATTAGGGGGTGGGACTAGATTTAGCTGTAAATAACACTTGAACTGTATAGAATACATGGTTGGTAAAATGGCTCTAAGTCATCAAGGGTCTATCCTATCAAACAAGCCTTAAACCATCACTCTGCTGCCAGAAATACAGTAGATATGGATGGATAACTTGAAGGGTTTCTTCTCCTGACTTATTTTTCCATAGAGTTCAATAGGAAAATTTATCAGGAGAAACAACCCTTAAAGTGATTACTGAAACAGTGATCGTAACGAGAACCCGGTTTTTTACTACGCGAGCACATTCTCAAGACAGGCGGGATATTGCTCTGCTTTCGGTGGATCTAAGCGACTTCTCAAAAATGAAGTGACGGAAGCGTTTTTTTCTTTCTTTAAAGTTGAGATGGCCGTAATTAGGGAGATGGCAGGAGTCTCAGGAGGACATTGGGAATTCAGTGATACCTTCAGAAATCCCTTTAGTTTATTCACTGGGGTTTATAGGTCAACCGAGCACTGCACTATAAGTTTCTGAACTGTGCCAAGACATTTTTTCCACGGGGACAGAGAGAGATGGTGATGTTGGAAGTCACCTGTCCCAGTAGCTGCATTTATAAAGGGTCTCGTAAGTGACCCTAAGCCCCCTTCCCCCGACTAGAGCACTGAAAATGGAAATTCAGAAACCAATATGTCAGCTCCCTTTATCTTATCTTGAAATGGGTGAATTGTGGCACTGTAGAGAGATTGGCGCACAGCCTGCTCACCCCTACCCACTGCAAGTGAGAAGGATAATCTTCCCCTCAAAAAGAGAACAAACCTGCTTTCAAACACATTTGGTTGAAAAAGCCTCATCTTTAGGCAGCTGGGCACATACAGTGAAGTAAAATGTAAATAAATCCACTCTAGTCACACGAGTTTTAAAATGCAAATCAATCCACTCTAATCACTCAAGTTTAATAGTAAATGTATTTAAAATAAAATGTGCTAAAAATAAAAGCAGATACTATTGGTTAATAAGGAAATGTTCCTTTGAGATACCGAATATTCTATATATTTTTTAAAAGTGAAGCCTAGTTATTTAATGTATTTTAAAAACAGATATTCTCTGACATATAAATATGCTTACCGGGTAAATGTTACCAGGATTCAGAATTGTGTGCTATAATGTGACCTAAATACCCCAGTTACAAATTTCCAAATACAAGGGATTATGGTTTTAGTAGTTTTATAACATTCTCTGCTGTAAATGGCATTATTAATAATTACTGGATGTTTGATCTGTGGAATTATGCGGCCTGCTACAAGTAAATCCCAACCCTCTCTTACCCAGACTGCCCCTGGCCTGCTGATCCTGACCCATCCTGATTTCCTGAAACACTGTCATCAGATTATTGATTTACAGTGTATAATTCAATCCTAATTTAATTTACTTAACATATCTCTAATTACTTTATTGGCATCTGCCATGATAATACCTGGCTTATAACAATATGGGAAACATGGCCTCTCTCTCTCCCTCTCTCTTCCTCTGTCTCTCTTGTTCACAGTTGGCCAGAGATTATATTGAGTAGTGAGCTCAATCTCTGGGATCCAGCCAGCCTTTGTGGACACCGTTACCACTGACATGGGGGTTGGGGGGGAAGGCTAGGGATCTGGGGGGTGGGAAAAAAAAGGGTGGATTAAGATTAACAACAGCAGTGCATCACTCTCTGGACTTTCTCTCCATCGTCCGGCTCAAAGCGCCATCGCTGCTCTAATTTAGTTCAGGGTCGTGTCCGAATCAGCACTTTTCCACACTGTTGAGTAGCCTTGGTGAGTAGATAGGGCGAGAAAGTCGTAGAGTACACAAAACTTTTTCAAATTGCAGTATACTTCAAACACCCGGATGACACACTTACTTCCGGGGTTTCGCTGAATACATTCGGGAGCACACTGTTCAAGAAGTCCACGACCATTTTGGTCACATAAATATGACGTGAAGCTTCGTTTAAAAAAAATGAGGCGCAGCTTCGCTGACGTTTTCCCTCAAATACAACAAAAACAACACGTGACATGGCAGCGCAAGAGTGGGGCGCAGGGTTGCCAGATCTTGTAAGACTTTCCAGCCAAATGGTGACTCAAAACTAGCCTAAATTATAGGCTATTTTTAACCGAAACATACCTATTTTAAATAGAAATCATCATGTTTTTACTTTTTAAAATAAGTGTGTGCTTTGCGACTTTTCATTTTTACCCGTGACTGCACTTTGAAAGTATTCCAATTTAGCTGTAAAACCACGGACATGGCAACACTGGTGGGACGTCTTATGACCTGCTTACGACACTTCCACTTCCACAGTGCGGTTGGAAAATAGTATGGCGGATATTTTTCGCGGACTGCTAAACTGCACATTATACAGCACACTTCTGCCAGTGCACTGTACGCAGGAGACAGGGCGCAGAAGACAGGGCTCTGATTCGGACACAGCCCAGCACTTGCTTAGGTGGGTGAGCAATACGAGGGTCTGTTCATCTTGTTTTACAGCACAGGCACACACTGTTCCTTATTTATGATAATCTGTAAGAGATGGCCAGTGCCAGTGCCCTGTGGGAGCAATAGTAAAATTCTGCCACTTTCTGTGCCACCATTTGTGTGTCTCCCAATGGACGACCCTTTTATCCCAAAATATAAAAAATCTGTGATGAAAGATCTCAATTTAGAACCCGAGGAAAGTGAAAGTTTGTGAAGTTTAAAACCTGCATGGAAAAGTGCCGAGGGGGGAGGGGCTCGGAGAGAATCGCTGCGCACATAACGGCCCTGGGCGAGTTGGAATCAAGGTCAGGAGCACGAGCAGTCGCGCCCTGAAGAGGACATGGCGCCCTCCTTCCTACTACCAGCTGATGGGGTTGTATAGCGGCGATTCTCTAGATTCTCATAGATATACATAGATATACATAGAGCATTATCAGCAAGGTCAGGCATTATTACTATATTTTATTACTATATTAATCATTCGCTCTGGATAAAAGCATCTGCTAAATAAATGTAATGTCATGTAATGC
Organism: Synaphobranchus kaupii; assembly: GCA_029718625.1. Classification (NCBI taxonomy): domain Eukaryota; kingdom Metazoa; phylum Chordata; class Actinopteri; order Anguilliformes; family Synaphobranchidae; genus Synaphobranchus; species Synaphobranchus kaupii. The sequence continues at coordinate 21,830,244 of CM056390.1, forward strand.
ATTGGTATCAGTGATCTATATTAATAAAACAAATAAAGGATGCTCTGACTTTGCTGTTTGGGCATTATAGCTACTTTGTATTAATTTAGGATTCTCAATTTTCACAACATATTGACATTCTTGGATATCATATTCTTGACAATACTGAATGAATTGAAATGGAACAATTAAACCAGTCTAGAAGCCAGTAGTGCTATTGAACTTTGAAACATGGATAGCTATTCTGTCAATGTCAGATTCCCATCCATTCGGTTGCACCGTTATATTCTTTTCAGCAAATACATGGCAACAGCTGTCAATTGTAGCTTAGCATTGACTTGCCACATTCGAGTGAAGGCACAGTGGCTTCCCAGGACAAAGACGTTCATTGCAGTGAATGAGTTGAAACCTACTGATAAAATAATAAAAGTGACAGTTTGTGAGATATTGTGAGTAATCACTATTTGAAACATAATTCAAATGGAAAAACTAGTAAAGTACTAGGAAGTAAATTTAGCTGCTGTAACACAACTCATCCCTGATGAGAATGTTACAATGAGGCACATGATTTTAAATGTATACCATACATGGCAAAACTATTAGAACTGGAATGACTGTTTCTATCCCTAGTAAAATAACTGCATAAAATGTTACGTATTACATTGACTAAACATCTAAATGACTAAACTGCCCTCTTGTGGACAAACATATACATTACAGCAGGGGTTTTTCAACTCGATCCTGGGGTCCCACTGTGTTTGATGATTTTCATTCATATCATAGCTGCAACCTCTGAATACTAATCAGATGTTAATTGCTCTTAATTAGACACTTTATGTCACTTTATGTGATTTACCCTCATGAGCTCACATTATGTCAAAAATAGCGTTGTATGCCATTAGAAATAAATATTCCACATTCACATCGCAGGACTTTTTTTCTGTACAGCGCATTGGTTTCAAGAAATGCGCTCTATAAATTTGATTAATAATAATAATAATAATAATAATAATAATAATAATAATAATAATAATAATAATAATAATAATAATCAGCCGGATAAACTAATGCTTTACTTTTCGGTAATGTGCTGTATGCTGTATAATAAATTATTTATTTTATAATGAAGTTATACATTTTTTAATTGACAAATTTTAGACAAGCAGGTGAAATCATTGGAGTCCTAACTGAAAGTGTCACTGAAAATGAACTATTTGTGAAAAAGAGTTTTGGGGCTCTATAAAATTGAGTGGAGCAAAAACCTTAATATCAGACAACAGAATTTCAGTAATGGTTCTACACAACAGGTGATGGATAAAAAATACAGATACTCTGCTCAGACCATGAGACATTGGACAGGATGCATCTTCAGTGAGCCGCTTTCTATTCTAACTAGGACCAGCATTAAACAAAGCATTAATAACGGGAAATGACAGGCATATTGTTTCATCATAAGAGCATACATGCAGTGCATAACATTAACAAATTACAGGTCAACATTTATGATACACAGTAACTGTATATGAATTATTATTCCACTTGCATTCATACTGATGTAGCAAGTGAATACATGCAATGCTGCAGTCTGCCGGGTGATTGAGGAGTTAGTGGTGTGTACAGGAAGTCCCCTCTGGAAGGGGGTCTCTGACTAACATCTCTGTGTTCACATAATCCATAGAGAGTCCAGGAGCCACTTGGTCTGCAGGGACTAAAAAAGACGTAACAGATCACATGTTCTAGTAGTCCAGTGTGGTTCTCATGGTGCAATTAACAAACTGACTACACTGACTGACAGATTAATTGTAGACTACTGATAACGTAGTTTGCATGCAGATTGCTCCGGATAATACTTTACAGAACATCGGCTATTCTAAACTCATTCCATAATATGCACTTTCTTTTACATTGACACTATATTGTATGCACTGACTACTATATGATGATGTATTTTTCACACTAACTTTACTGACGTATTTTGAGCGTATAATACTGTGATTGCAGCGATTTTTTTTCTTTGAACTACGCATATACTGTATTGTGTCATTTGTCCCCCATACCTCCTCCTGTCTGTGCATGGTTCCTCCTCTTTATATAAAAGATGGTTCCAATTAACACAGGGACGATCAGGACAATGAAGAAGACAGTCAGCCTGATAGGCAACTCCAGGTTTGTGCCACCTACGAACATATCAGACAAAAAGACAGACGGTTGTTCATATATAAAGGCATGGAGTGAAATGTAAAATCGCTGCAATTTCTCAATGAAGTCACATTGCTAACAGTCATCAAAACAAAAAGCTTTCAAAACTTTGAGGAGCAAATTGTTGAAAGCTTTGCGTTGATGGTGATAAGCCATGTTAGTGTAGAACCCGCACAGCTAGACCAATGAGGGAATAGCTGGAGGGGAAGGAGTAAATATGTTTTTCCTCTGCTGTTGTGATGTCAATAAAAAGAGTTCAGTGATTTATCCTCCGGTCATGTATATATTACAAGTACATTTAAGAATATACCGAGTCCGTCGCCATGAGTCAGATATGAATGCGCTGCTCTATATCCCGCTTAAGACAGGCCTGAAACGGATCAGTATGATTCTTATTATTCTCCGTTCGTAAACGGGGCCATGTTGTCACCACGGATATATCCGACCTGTCATCCAAATGTCAATATTCTAATGGGAGCATTCGAACACTCACACAGGAGCTGAACAACACATCAAATATATCTATGATCACAAACAGTAAGCGTAACAGTTACTATTAGTTTACTCGTAATGATCTGACTCCATATTAAACTATAATTTAGAATTTTACTTTAATCATGCGTGAAGAAGTGGTTACACTCGACTCTTCCTGGTGTGCCACCATTACTCAATATATGCTCCCGGGATTAGCACTATTGCCGAATCTCAGTTCGGTGGAGAACATAGAGGTTGGGGGTCTGGCCGACACAATACATGTATTATATTTTACATAGATAGTTGCGAGCCCAGGTCAGCATGCACTCAGAGGGCTCCTTAAGGCTAATTTGACAAGAACCGACGTAGAACGTCCAGGGGCTCTCTTCACGTCAAATTCCCAGAGCCGTGCCTCAACTAATCCATATACGGGCCGAAACCCGGCCGCCTACCCAACTTAAGAACCCCCCATACTGTACCACGCCACTGATCAGTTGGTCATTGGTCAGAATTGTTCCCCTGAGTATTCAGTCATGGAGATCACGCAAGTTAAAATAATAAGAATTTATTCACAGGCAGGTAGGTCATTATCTTAAAATTAGGTCAATTACAAAACATAGAAATGAAGAAAAGAAACACAGAGTAAATATCTTACCCGGCCTGCTTCAGCTACACACACATACATACATAATCTGCACGGTGTGGGAGATCGGTTACGATTCTCCCTACACAAACACATCGAGTATGCACACAATCTGCACGGTGTGGGAGATCGGTTACGATTCTCCCTACACAAACACATAGAGTATGCACACAATCTGCACGGTGTGGGAGATCGGTTACGATTCTCCCAGATAGGTTTGTCTCCCTGTCTTTTAAGCCAAATCCTGCGTTTGAACCAGGCGGCAGTGCCATAAATTAACCTGGAGGTGTGGTCGAATCGGGAATCTAGACCCCCATCGTTGCTGAGTAGGGTGAAGGGAAAAGGAGTTGATTACCAGAGAGGACATTCCAGTGTTACAGTTTTACAGAGTTATTGGAACTATGTTTTACTAAACTCCATTTGGTATGAAATGTATCTCATTTGATTCCTTGATTTTACTGGATTACATCCATACCAAACAGCTTACCATTATGATTATTATTAACAGATTAAATATTATTATGTTGCAGTTGTCATGAAAATTCCCTTCTGATTAACCATTTTACATGCAATTCCTGTTACTACTACATAAGACATAATGTAACAATATAAGAATCACATGTGGAATGTTTGTACGTTTTACATGGTCTGTTGACCATCCCAACAGAAGTTTCAGAGTTCTGTTCCAGGAGAGAAGTAAAGGGTGTAATGACAGATGTGCCAAAATGGGGGCGCTGTGGTACTGTCCGGAGGTTTTCCCCTAGGACTGACCTAGGTATGAGGTTACAGGAGAGGTCAACAGGTGTCCGGGTCGGCCATTTCCAATTTCCCTTTCCCATAGTAAGTCAGTGGCTTAATGACCCCTTCTGCCCTTAATGGCCCCAAAACACACATATTCACTCATGACACAGTTCCTTATCAGTCTTTTCCCCAGATGGGGACATTCCTGTAAGCAAATGGCCCATACATCCAAAGGACATCCTAGTCGCCAAATGTTATTCCAAGACTGCCTGGTCCTTTGATGTGCATGACAAATCCCAGTACTCAGGTCTTTTCAAAATGTCAGTCTTTTCCTGAATTCCACATTGACTCCCCTCCTACATTAGCATCCAGCCCTCTCTCTCTCTAAAATCTGTAATTTCCAATTTACTTCAATGTTTATTATAGCCATTATTTATTTATCAAAACCTGAACAGATGCTTGTATTTAGGGCTATGCTAATAGAGTAGCTTGTATCTTCTCCTGTTGCACATTTACTTATGCAATTTAGATTTGGCATCGTGACAAGAAGACCTGTACCACACTTGGAATTCAAACTATCTAACTAATGTTTTATGTTATCCACTCTCGCACTGGGAAAACAGTAGCCTATACTAAAATAAGTCTTGAACTATAGAATCCCCCATTGCAACTGTGTTCGTCTGAGACGGCAGTAAGGAACACAATGAGGCAGATGAAGCAGAGGTCGATGTGGTAGGGGAGCTGAGAACTTCAAATCGATTTCAAACGTGTTTATTTAATCGTTATAACACTGCCTAATTGCTGTTGCCATCCATATAGAACAATGCATGTTGCTAAAAATGTTATTTTCATTTTATGTTCACTTGGCATGTTGCTTGCTGCGCTGCCTCAAAGCGAGTTTCTTGCCTTCAATGGAAGTGAGTGGGCGGGGCTTAGGATGGAGCAGGAGACTTGATTGTAAACACAGGACCACTGCAAGGCTAAAAATCCTGCATAGGGCACCTTTAGATTAAACCATAAATTTTGTTTGATTTAAAGGTCCATACTGTCCTGATACTATTATGAATGCCACTGAACCTCTGTTGTCTTCCAATAAGAAGGAAAGAGAGTTATTTTTTTTACCAGAGAAGGTGGTGGTGTAACTGCATGAGGCCTTCAGCTTCCCCTCCTCAGTTAGCTGACACGTCATGTTCATGTTGTGGTCTGAGCGCTGAAGTGTCAGAGTCAGAGTGGAGGAACATTTCAAATCTGACACCTTGTACCGGTCTCCTTGCAGTGGGGCTCCTGTCTCATTAACCCAGGTCACACTAATGCTTTTTCCACAAGGCCTATAGGTATAAAGTGCACAGTGAAGAGTAACTGTACTACCAATCTTCAGCTCTGTCACTGGGGAGGACGCAGAGACTGAAAATGAAACATGAGATATAGTTACATGTCTACTGCACATGCTCAGAAAATAGACTCATGAAGCAGATTTACATAATTATTTTAGTAGAAAATATATTTTTAAATAATATTGTACTGCATTCATGCATCATTCTGACAGCATTTTACAAATTGCAATTAGAAATACTTACTTCTGAGAAGAGACAAGTAAATATGAGAAGCATCTGTATGACCCACATTTTCTTCCTTCTTATACAGTAGACAGGTGTACAGTCCAGCATCAGCAGTGGTAAAATTATTAATATGCAAAGAGCAGTTAGATCCCATTCGCAGCTTTCCAGATTTCTCTTGATTTTTATCTGTGACCTTCCCATCAGTGACCAATTCAACAGCGCTTCTTAATTTTTCATGGCTGCTGGTCCACATAATTGAGGAACAGTCTAAATAACGATGGTTATGGTTGCATGGTAAACTGGCAGTATCTCCCACACTGGAGTACACAGTCAAGTCCTCTCCACTGACACCTAGGGGAAAATGCATAAGGCTCATTTAAAACAGAGCACAGACATCTTCAGGTGACAAGATACAGCATAATTTTGAACAAATCAATACATGTGGTTTAAAGAGACAGATAGCGTACCAACTACTTTTCTGTTTAGATTTGCAAAAACATAGTTGCACTGCCAACTTCCTCATGTTGTCATCTCACACATGTGTGCATGTGTTACAGCTGCATACACAAAGCTAGTACATTTTCTGTAAGCTCTGTTCTGTAGCAATATGAAGGTCAATGCCTGCAGCTCAGTAATTGCATTTGGCTATGTGGTCATCTGTTCTGCTGGCATTTAAAACAAGATACAAGTATGTGGAGGACTAAGGTCCCTCTAGTAGAGAAAAGAGTAGTCATTGACACAGGGAGGTTGATGAGGATGCACACTTTACAATAAAGGAGGTCTTTTATCAAAGTGCAATGGATTTTTAAAAAGAAAATCTCATTCTGCCTCATTTGTGTTTTGGAATTATGCAGAAACAAGAAAGAAAAAATAGAAAGAGCTGTTTGGCATGTGAGTACGATCACTGGCACAAGTTACCATGGCCAAGCTATACCAAATTCTATGTTCGCTTGGCATGTTGCTTGCTGCGCTGCCTCAAGTGTGTATCTTGCCTTCAATGGAAGTGAGTGGGCGGGGCTTAGGATGGAGCAGGAGACTTGATTGTAAATACAGGACCACTGCAAGGCTAAAAATCCTGCATAGGGCACCTTTAAATTAAACCATAAATTTTGTTTGCAGCTCAAATATTCAATGCGCACAAAAAAAAAAAGTTTGATTTAAATGTCCGTACTGCCCTGATACTATTATGAATGTCACGTAACCTCTGTTGTCTTCCAACAAGAAGGAAAGAGAGTTATTTTTTTTACCAGAGAAGGTGGTGGTGTAACTGCATGAGGCCTTCAGCTTCCCCTCCTCAGTTAGCTGACACTTCATGTTGCGGTCTGAGCGCTGAAGTGTCAGAGTGGAGGAACATTTGAAATCTGACACCTTGTACCGGTCTCCTTGCAGTGGGGCTCCAGTCTCACTAACCCAGGTCACATTAATGCTATTTTCACAAGGCCTATAGGTATAAAGTGCACAGTGAAGAGTAACTGTACTACCAATCTTCAGCTCTGTCACTGGGGAGGACGCAGAGACTGAAAATGAAACATGAGATATAGTTACATGTCTACTGCACATGCTCAGAAAATAGACTTATGAAGCAGATTTACATAATTATTTTACTAGGAAATATATTTTTAAATAATATTGTATCATTAGTTAACTGTATTCATGCATCATTCTGACAGCATTTGACAAATTGCAATTAGAAATACTTACTGCTGAGAAGAGACAAATAAATATAAGGAGCATCTGTATAACCCCCATTTTCTTCCTTCTTATACAATCGACAGCAGTACAGTCCAACATCAGCAGTGGTTAAATTATTAATATGCAAAGAGCAGTCTGATTCCATTCGCAGCTTTCCAGGTTTCTCTTGATTTTTATCTGTGACCTGCCCATCAATGATCAATCCAATAGAGGTTCTTAATTCTGGATTGCTGCTGATCCACATAATTGAGGAACAGTAACGATGGTTATGGTTGCATGGTAAACTGGCAGCACCTCCCACACTGGAGTACACAGTCAAGTCATCTCCACTGACACCTAGGGGAAAATGCATAAGACTCATTTAAAACAGAGCACAGACATCTTCAGTTGACAAGATACAGCATCATTTTGAACAAATCAATACATGTGGTTTAAAGAGACAGATAGTAGAGAAAAGAGTAGTAGTCATGTATTCTGCTGGCATTTAAAACAAGATACAACTATGTGGAGGACTAAGGTCCCTCTAGTAGAGAAAAGAGTAGTCATTGACACAGGGAGGTTGATGAGGAGGCACACTTTACAATAAAGGAGGTATTTTATCAAAGTGCAATGGATTTTTAAAAAGAAAATCTCATTCTGCCTCATTTGTGGTTTGGAATTATGCAGAAACAAGAAAGAAAAAATAGAAAGAGCTGTTTGGCATGTGAGTATGATCACTGGCACAAGTTACCATGGCCAAGCTATACCAAATTCTAATTTGCTATAAGGTCAGGCAAATCCTGGGTGATGTTAGCCAACCACTATATTTGCTTCTTTCATTGCATCCAATCTATGCAATGAAAGTGGATGAAAGTGTGGCAGACTCACTGCAGATACACAATACACAAGACGATATGGGGACTCCTTTCCGCAACCATATGGTTTTACAATGAGAATTAAATTAGTGCTGTTGTGTTCAGGAAAATACCAGACAAATACTACTGGAACCCTGTGCTGTCAATAACACAGGGTCACAAGGTTTGTATCAGAGTCTAAGCTGTCTTTTTTTAAGCTTTAAAGATTAAATTATGCAATTTAGGCTTTCAGATTGAATTTTTATCTTTATTGAACAAATTGTTAATTTTACAAATTAAATTTACAAATTAAATTAAACCAGGTTAATGTCCATGAATAATGCTAGCACGTTCTGTAGCAATATATGTTCTAGGGTATGTTCTAGTTCATTTTTATACGAAAGTTTAAAATACGCAATAAAGATTAAAATATGCAATATGCAAATATTCAATCCAGATTCAATTCAATCAAATTCATTGTATATTTATTGAACAAATTGTTAATTTTAAACTCTGTAAATTTACAACTTAAATTAAGCCATAAGTGTAATGCCCATGAATAATGCTAGCATGTTCTGTAGCAAAATAAACAATACATATAATAATAAGGTATCATTTAATGGGGGTTTTATTGTGACTACTGAAGTATTTGGATTCTGAAAGGGGATTAATATTATGAAGTAGAACACCTTTTTCCATCTAAGCTCTTTCCACAGAACATTAGGTCACAGTTCATTTCTAAATGACACTACAATGTATTTAATTACAAATAAAATACTAATACATAGAAGATTCCCAGGACATGAAATAGAGATCCTAGAAACTGTTCCAGGCCAAACTGTTAACACTATAGTGTATACAATTATACTCAATAATTAATGATCAGTTGATTTTTACAATTTTTTAACTGTATAGTTGTATATTTAAACACTATTCTTGCAATCATTGTTTTTACTGTTTGTCCAGTGCCATAGGCAGCATATATAATTGCACCTGTTTAGATAGTCAAAATGAGAAGATGAGGTGTACTGAATGGTCAATTATCTTCACAATATTTGTATGTTCTAGTTCATTTTTATACCCGCTGGGAGTGTTATGTAAACTTTATGTAAGTAGCTCAAAGGGTTAAAGCAGGTTCTGTCTGTCCGTCTGTCTGTCTGTCTGTCTGTCCCTCTCCAAGGTTCAGTGAAAAGGGCATTCCCAGTTTTGTCCTATGGTGGGAACTCTTATCCCCTCTCATGGGTGGCTTTCCCAAAGCATGTCGTAGCGAAAAGTAAGTCGTGAAACGTGTCGTGAAGATATACTTGCCATTCATGACGCTTTACAAACAGTACAAACAACCATGACAACTACAGCTACAGAGATATTATTTTCTCTGTCTTACTCTCTTACCTGTGAATGGTTGAGCTGTGTTGATCAGCAGTCCCAACAGAAGTCCATGCAGTCCACCCAAAGCCATTCTGTCTTCTTCTTTTGTAGAACTTTTCTCACTGCTTTTTGAATCTGTTGCCACAACACTCTTTGCTGCCCTTAATCAGTCAATTGCACTGACTTCACTCAAACTTCTTGAATTATACAGGAAGCGTCAAATCATCACCACAATAATGTAGAAATGCAAAGCCCAATTCCGAAAAAGTTTGGACAGTGTATAAAATGTAAATAAAAACAGAAAGCAATGATTTGCAAATCCTTTTTGACCTGTATTCAATTGAAAACAGTACAAATACAAGATATTTAATGTTCTAACTAATCAACTTTATTGTTTTTTGTAAATATACGCTCATTCGAAATTTTATGCTTGCAACACATCCCAAAAAGGTTGGGACAGGGGCATGGTTACCACTGTGTTACATCACCTTTCCTTTTAACAACACTCGCACGAGTAATCTTTTCGGAACTGAGGACACTAATTGTTGTAGTTTTGAAAGCTGAATTTTTTCCCATTCTTGCTTGATATAAGCCTTCAGCTACTCAACAGTCCGGGGTCTCAGCTTCATAATGCACCACACATTTCCAATGGGAGACAGGTCTGGACTGCAGGCAGGCCAGTCTAGCACCCGCTCTGACTACGAAGCCACTCTGTTATAACACGTGCAGAATGTGGCTTGGCATTGTCTTGCTGAAATAAGCAGGGACATCCCTGAAAAAGACGTTGTCTAGATGGCAGCATACAGTATGTTGCACCCTTCAGCGTAAATGGTGCCTTCCCAGATGTGCAAGTTACCCATGCCATGGGCACTAACACACCCCCATACCATGACAGACGCTGGCTTTGGAACCTAGCATTGGTAACAATCGGGATCGTCCTATTCCTCTTTGGCTCGGGGAACACAACGTCCATTATTTCCAAAAACTGGTGGATTTGTCAGACCACAGCACACTTTTCCACTTTGTGTCAGTCCAACTCAGATGAGCTTGAACCCAGAGAAGTCGGCGGCGTTTCTAAATGTTGGTGATATATGGTTTACGCTTTGTGTAGTAGAGTCTTAACTTGCATTTGTAGATGCAGTGACGAACTTTGTTTACTGACAACGGTTTTCCGTAGTATTCCTGAGCCCATGTGATTATATTCATTACAGAAGCATGTCGGTTTTTAATGCAGTGCCGTCTGATGGATCGAAGGTCACGGGCATTCAATATTGGTTTTTGGCCTTGTCTTTTACGTACTGAGATTTCTCCAGATTCTCTGAATCTTTTAATAATATTATGGACTGTAGATGGTGAAATCCCTAAATTACTTGCAATTGTACGTTGTGAAACGTTGTTCTTAAACTGTTGGACTATTGACTCACACAGTTTTTCACAATGTGGCGAACCTCGACCTATCCTTGATCGTAAACGCCCAATCCTTTGTGGATGCTCCTTATACCCAGTCATGATAGTATCACCTGTTACCTATTCACCTGTTTACCTATGGAATGTTCAAAATAGGTGTTTTTTTAACATTGCACAACCTTCCCAGTCTTATGCTGCCCCTGTCCCAATTTTTTTTGGAACGTGTTGTAGGCATCAAATTTGGAATTAGCATATATTTACAAAAATCTATAAAGTTGATAAGGTAAAACATTAAATATATTTTCTTTGTACTGTTTTCAATTTAATATATGTAAAAGATAATTTACAAATCACTGCTTTCTGCTTTTATTTGCATTTTACATACTGTCCCAACTTTTTTTGAATTTAGGTTTGTAAGACATACAGCAGTGCTGCTTTAAGGCCAGACTCTTTATTTTATCTTCCCACTGCTTTGTAATGTTACACACATTTTAGCCAAATTGCATTTCACATGGTAAGCAAACAGTATTGGAGCCAGACGTAGGCAAGATTACAATCATATTGTAACAATTTCAGGGAGAGACATACCAGGTGGATCTTGAGGTGAACTCACAATGGTGTTTATTGCAATAAACAAGAACTTACAAAAGTTACAAAGACAGAGAGCCCAGAGTGCTCAGCTGGTCATTACATAGCTTTGCGTTGGCTAGCTGAACTCGCTAGCCAGCCACCTCAACACTATTCCCCATTAACAAAAACTCACAACAGTCCTTGCCCACTGAAAGTCCGTTAGCCAGAGCTGGTGGCCGATGTGGACGCACACCCCTCCTCTGTCCTGGTGCTGGCTTCTGACTCAAACTGGGGAGCGCTGCCTGTAGACTCAAACTGATGGGCGCTGGCTGCTGATTTAAAATAGGGAGCGCTGTTTGCTGGCTCATACTGGAGAGCGCGGCTTGTTGACTCAAATTGGGGAGCGCTGCTGGCCGAGTCAAGCCGGGGAGGGCTGACGGCTGGCTTGAACTGGGAAGTGCTGACCTGCAACTCAGACTGGGGAGTGCTTCTGTCTGACTCAAACTGGGGAGCGCTTCTGTCTGACTCAAACTGGGGAGTGCTTCTAGCTGACTCAAACTGGGAAGTGCTTCTAGCTGACTCAAACTGGGGAGTGCTGACGGCTGACTCAAACTGGGGAGCGCTTCTGTCTGACTCAAACTGTGGAGCGCTTCTGTCTGACTCAAACTGTGGAGCGCTTCTGTCTGACTCAAACTGTGGAGCGCTTTTGTCTGACTTAAACTGGGGAGTGCTTCTGTCTGACTCAAACTGGGGAGCGCTTCTGGCTGACTCAAACTGGGGAGCGCTTCTGTCTGACTCAAACTGGGGAGCGCTTCTGTCTGAATCAAACTGGGGAGTGCTTCTAGCTGACTCAAACTGGGGAGCGCTTCTGGCTGACTCAAACTGGGGGGCGCTTCTGGCTGACTCAAACTGGGGAGTGCTTCTGGCTGACTCAAACTGGGGAGTGCTTCTGGCTGACAAACTGGGGAGCAGTTCTAGCTGACTCAAACTGGGGAGTGCTTCTAGCTGACTCAAACTGGGGAGTGCTTCTGCTGACTCAAACTGGGGAGAGCTGACGGCTGACTCAAACTGGGGAGTGCTTCTGCTGACTCAAACTGGGGAGAGCTGACGACTGACTCAAACTGGGGAGAGCTGACGGCTGACTCAAACTGGGGAGAGCTTCTGCTGACTCAGCTGGTCGCTCTCCCCAGTGCTAAGTCCCTCACTGCTGCGTTGAGCCAACTCCTCCACTGCTGCTCTGAGTGCTTTTGGGGCGTGAAACATAAACATAAACACATCATTATCATATTGGACGCAGTCACAGTGTAGACTAAACAAAAGCATCAGAGGACTGATCCTCTAGTTCTGCATACCTGTTTGAACAGGCGTCATCAGTAGGTGTGTACGACTGGCTATATATGTCGAGAGACTTACACGGTTTTATCTGCCATTTCTACAGTTCTGGGATAATGAGCTTTAAAGTTATTGTCAGCTCACTGATTTTCTTCCTAAAAGCTAGAATTACGCCCAGATTTTAAACTTTTTACATTTTTGAACACCAAACACATGGAAAATACAGCATTTATTTGTATATAACTAATTTCTGACAAAACTTTCCCTTACAACCCTATCATTTTCATGTCATGATATTGTGCATGAAGAAAAATTTGTACCAATTTTTATTTATTTATTTATTTATTCATCCTTTATTTTACCAGGAAATTCACGTTGATATTAAATCTCTTTTACAAGGGTGTCCTGGCCAAGCGACAGCAAACAGTACAATAAGTAGCACAATACAAGACAACATAGACTAGAATAGAATAACTTTTATTTCCCCGCTAGGGAACTTCAGTTGTAGCCCCAGCAACAAAAAAAAATACATAGACAGTGGGGCAGACCCACAACACATAAACATATCAAACAAAGACATTCAATATAATCATTGCATTAATCAAACTAATTAAGTGAATTAAAGTGTAATAGCCTACAGCCAAACATCATGATTAAAAATAGCCCCCGCTGTCCCGAGATGTCCAGTGTTATCAAGCAAGCAATTCCAACATTGAAAAAAAGAAAAAAAGTTAACATTCAACATTCAAACAACATAGTAATTGAAATAAATAAATAAATACATGAAGATAATGGCACTTAGAGTTAGAAGTACATTCCTCAGTTACAGTGTTATGAATCAACTCTTTCAATTCAGCCAAAGTAACAGGGCTATCCATCTTTGATTGTTTTTGTAGCATGTTCCATGACTAAGGTGCATTGTAAGAAAATGCCAGTTTTCCAAATTCAGAGAAGGGGCGAGGTATTTAAAAAGCATAATGGAATTGGAACGCAGATTGTAACTATTAATCCCTATCATGTGAGATGAATGATGAATGAATAATAAGAAGGAGGTTTACCTAAAATAGCTTTGTAAATGAAGACATACCAATGACATATTAATGAATAAAATGAATATGTTAAATAAAAAAAATTAATAAATATTTAAACAAATGCATAAATAAAATGAAAAAGGTTAAATGTCAACATAAATAATTAAATGTAAAATTTATTTCCACATTTATTTATCTCCACCTTTAATTATTTCAGGATTGTTGGCACAAATCTTCCATACTTAAGTGTAGCTATTGTTATCAAAGCCTAGTTTTGCATTCCTATTTGAACAGCCATCATCATTAGGTGTGGCTTTTAGAATTGCTTTTCTATCTGTAGGAAATGTTTTGCAACCCTTACAAAACTGCGTAGTTTGCTGCAAACATGCAGTTAATATGTAGCGCATTTGCCACAAACTAAATTTCTAACTAAATAGTTTTTGTTTTCCACAAAATGTTGCCAGAGATTTGTCAGACTTGTGGTGAACTTCTTGCAACAATGGCAGTTCCCACAAAGCTAATTTGCATGTGAAAATACAGTATGAGCTTGCCGCAAACCTGGTTTGACGTAAATTTGCCAGAAGTCTATGTCTATGCCAGATGTCTATATTTTTGTAAGGGAATCTGAAGTTTTTGTTTTGTTTCAATAATATTTTATCTAAACATTCATATTTATATAATTACCTTGTTCAGCAATGAATCACTCCTACAGTATACAACTACTAATATGTGGCCATTTTACTTATCTTCTGCTTTTATAAATGCATGTCTGTTGCTCATTTTCATTGAAAATGTGTAGGAAAAAGTTTCAAAACATCAACAGCCTTTTTCTCAGAAGTTGCCTTCAACAAGCCATAACTTCCTCATTATTTTTACGAGTATACCATATGATATATCATTTTAAGGCAACAGCCCAGATGGCAGATTTTGTGGGCTTGGATGAGTAACAGTGTAACCTCTCGGCTCAGCGAGAGGCATGAAGGGATAACCTGTAGGACCAGCTGGCTGCTAAAAGAAATGTCCAGAGAAGCTCAGCTGGTCATTCAGGGTCACACAGAAGTTATTAGCTGAGTGGCACTACAGAGCCATGAACATTGATTGAAATATAGGGAACCCTTTGCCAGGTGGAACAGCAGTTCTTCCCCAGGTTGAGGTTTCAGGTGGTTTCTAGGCTGCAATATCAGGGATACACGCCTGAAGTTTCGTGGAATAATTAGAAAAGGTACCTGTAGCCTATATAGATACATCAGTAAAATCTAATAAATACATTTCTTTCTTATTTTGATCATGCATAATTGTTTAAATATTGCATACTTTAGGATTTTGTTCTCTCATTCTACATGTTTTTTCTTTTTACATTCTACACTGCTAAAAGTGCTAAGTTTGAAAAGAGTATTACCTCACAAATTTTTTCTATCTTTGTAATGTGAGGAGTGGAATGATAATCACGAGTATAAAAAACATACAAGAGGCAAGGGAGATGTTTACATATATATTTATTGAAAATATTTGAAAACAGGCAGACATGCAGGAGATAATTGTCTTATGGGGCAATATAACCAGCAGTTGCTATTTAACAATTTCCCAGCCAGGCCAACATGATGATGTAGATTGTGTGTAATTTTCAGTTCCCCTTCTGATTTCCAGCAAATATAACCACTTCCTTTTAAGTTCTGTCATTCGCAGGGGTAAACAAAAATAACACTTAAAAAAATTTGCAGCTATGGAAAGATCATGTCAGACACCAACATTTGCCTATTCGTTCAGTTGAAGAAAAAATAAGTATTATCTTGCGTAAAGACATAATCAAAATCATAATCTATAAACTACAATGAGCCTTCTACAGAATTCATGTTTTATGGAATAATCTCCCATTGCATGTTTGGGCTTCAGATACACTCTGATTTGAAGTACAGGCACAAAGCTCATCTTTTTAGTCAATCCAATATATGTGTGGGAAGGGTGGATCAGGATCATGCTGTCAGATCATAGACTGTAGAAAAATATGGACAAAGCCACTGTGACGTCACCCATTGCCTTTCCACGGCCTCGTAAAAACTGAATTGAGGCTCCGGATGTCTTTTTCGCCGCCCGTTTATGCAAACTGCGCCTGCTCCATGGAGCCGAAGAGGACTCAACCTGTCCCTCTGATTGGTCCTGAACAAATGTTAATACCCTGTCCAAACGACACAATATTTAAAAAAATCAGCACATGCAGAGGCATTAGATGAAGGAAAGGCACCTATTGCAATGGCATTTCTTTTTGTGGGAAAAATGTATTGTGAGCAACGGCACGATTTCTGCACCCAGCCCAACCAGGAAGTGAGCTTCAAATTGAGAGCCCCTTGGCCCCTTGTGTCAGATGAGCTGAGCTTACATTTCTGTCACCCTGTCACTGCATGTGAATGCTCTGGTTTGCTCTTTACATTACATTGCATTATAGGTATTTAGCAGACGCTCTTATCCAGAGCGACTTACACAACGTCTTATTACATTTATCCATTTATACAGCTGGATATACGTATACTGAAGCAATTCAGGTTAAGTACCTTGCTCAAGGGTACAACGACAGTGTCCTACCTGGGAATCGAACCTGCAACCTTTCGGTTACAAGTCCAGTTACTTAACCATTATACTACACTGGCGCCTCTTCTCTGCTGTGTTGGGGTGCTGCCGGTCCAGGATCACTCTCATGGTTGTGTACACCCCTTCCATACCATAGCATGGGGGCTTTTCCAGGTTACACTTAGGCCTTTACATATGCATAAATATTACATTCTTTCAAACCATCTGAAGCCCATACCTGGGGACAACCTGAGGCCTAGATGTATTAGTCCACTTGACACAACCTGAATGTACACTTCTTTGCTTTGGAATGTCTATTTTACCAGCGAGTTGAATACCTCAGGCTATAATCATGGGTCATTCAGAATTTATAGCTTCTGAAGTTAAAAAATAAATAAAAATAAGTTTGGCAATTGTGAATAATTGAATATTCATATGCTCATAAGCAATTAATTTACTATTATAAGCAATTATGTTGGCTTAGCTGGCCTGGTTTGAATTACCGTAACTGAAACTTTTCATACTTTGTGTTGTGGGAAATGACAGCAAAAGGTTACTCAAGCGGCATATTACATCACTGAAGAAATTACAATTCACTTTCACGCAGTGGCACTAAACTGCACGGACGTGAGTGTGAGATCAGAGAGCAAGTAACAATGGCGATGCAGAGACTGACTGGACTCCTGTCGTGGCTGCTCCTCAACATCCTACTCCTCTTCACAGGTGAGAGAGAGAGAGACCATATTTTTTTGTCATATGCCAGGCATTATAGAGTACAGAGGACAAGGAAAGTAAGAGAAGGGTATGGGGTGCCAAATGTAAAGTAAAACACAACACGTTTTTCCTGTGTTTTTTTCTCAGATTTAGCATAAATGTGGCATTTTCCTAAGATTTATGCTAAATGTGAGTTTTTTTTCCAAGATATTTTAGACATGCTAAATAAACCTTTTAGTTGATATTTTCAGATTTAATTGATAAATCTCAAATAAGCATTTCCTAAATATATAACTTAAATGTTAAATCTGAGTTTTCAAAAATAAATATTTAAAAAAATAAATATTTATTTATATCTTAAATCTTGCGTTGTAAAATAAATATTTATTTATATCTTAAATCTTGCGTTGTAAAATAAATATTTATTTATATCTTAAATCTTGCGTTGTAAAATAAATATTTATTTATATCTTAAATCTTACGTTGTAAAATAAATATTTATTTATATCTTAAATCTTGCGTTGTAAAATAAATATTTATTTATATCTTAAATCTTGCGTTTTTATAAAACCAAGATTTAACATTTAAATAAATATTTATTTATATCTTAAATCTTGCGTTCTGAAATAAATATTTATTTATATCTTAAATCTTGCATTTTTATAAAAACCAAGATTTAACATTTAAATAAATATTTATTTATATCTTAAATCTTGCGTTCTAAAATAAATATTTATTTATATCTTAAATCTTGCGTTTTTATAAAAACCAAGATTTAACATTTAAATAAATATTTATTTATATCTTAAATCTTGCGTTCTAAAATAAATATTTAGAAAAAAATAAATATTTATTTATATCTTAAATCTTGCGTTTGTAAATTCAACATTTAGCTAAATCTAAATCTTTAGTTTAAATCTTTTGAAAGATATACTAATTAACCCCGCCCCTTGGTGACTGGTATCCAATGGAGGGAGGAGGGGAAATAGCTGGCTTTAGTGATGGGGGTAATTGAGGGTCTTCTAGCGAAGTGTGAAACTTGACGTTAATTTCTATATTAATTCCTGTTTGACACACATTATTTACATAACCTACACACAGATAGCATCTGTTATAATCATGTATGATGTCCAGAGAACTAACTAGATAGCATAGGCTACATTTTGGGCATGTTGGCGTTTCCTTGACTGATTTCTTATGGTGAAGTTGAATATTGACAGCCAGCCAAGCCAAACAACAAACTCGCAGCTTGATTCAATAGATGGTTAGTGACCTAGCTCGCTAACCTGTCTGTCGGTAATGTCATAAAATAGCAGGATTCTTGAAACAAACTCGAAACATTAAAACTACCGTTTGCACTTAGGTCGCTAGCTAACGTTACTTGAGATAGGAAGCGAATTGACATTGACAAACTGCATGGGGGCCAGCAGTCTGACACGACTGGTTAATATAGTCGCGAGTGTCTGGCTAGGAAGGGGTTCGCCTACTAATGTTATTACACATTGATATGGTTACAATTGCCTAGAAATACAGACAATACTTCTGCAAACCTTGCGTCTCCGTCAAGCTAATACGGGACTCGGTTTGTTCCGTATTTTATCTTCTACTGAAGTTTCTCAACAGGGGCACCAGAGGGCACTGGTGGACTTTAAGAGATGCTCATGCTGGGAGACAAAAAAGAAAGGTCGAGAGGTGGGCTATCGTGTTATAGAATTCATAGAATTTTTATTTTGAAAAACTGTACAGTCCATGTGTGTCAAATGGTGTAGGCACCGTGTGCCTCAGTAGGTCACTATAGCAGAAATCGCAGAACTTTCATAAACATTCTATTGTCGCGCTACATAGGCCTATACACTGTGGTCGTTGTCGTTCGCAAAACGTATAAAGGCATTCCAGCGACAGTTTACACTCAGGGGACAATGGAGGAAGAAGCAGCTTTAATAGGCTAGCCTACATCTCATTATGACTTCTGCTTTACCCCTTTTTTGTCGGAGGCCTCTGAAATAAAGTTTATAAATATCCATTTCGAGGGCACCGTATATTGTTTGGAATGTCATTCACTGCGTCTTTCATACACTTGTAGGATGTGGGTTTTGAACGAGGTAGCAAATAAAACGTTTGTAATTAAACCTCAACATTACATTACAGTCATTTAGCAGACGCTTTTATCCAAAGCGACATACAATAAGTGCATACAGAAACGTCACTACAGAACAGATAAGACAAAGCACGTCCTTCCCATAACGTAGCAGCTATCCCTAGCAATGAACGTTGAATGTAGTTCACGGTAAGCTGTGGGTAAATCAGCTATACTACACTTCTATTCTAAATACTATTATATAGGGCTATAACATATAACATTGATGCAACTCATATTAAACGTTATTTAGTAGGAAAAGCACGCGGGCATAGCCTACGTTAGGGATGTAAATAGCTAGCTACAAGACGGGACTCATGGACGACTGGAAAAAAACTTGATCTCTAAAGACACACACAACCACATTTTACCGTTTTCATGGAAATTGAATAAATGACAATGTATTACATTTCAATCGGAATTCAATAGTGTTTATTGTATTATTACACTTTATTATGATCATCATTATTATAGCTTGATGTAGGGACAGTGACCTTTTTTTTACTAAAGGAATAAACTATAAAAGCACAGTAAAACGAATAGCATACATAATAAAAGCACAATAAAATAAAAGGACAAATATAGGACATTGATTTATTATTATTATTGTTTTATATTAATAACCACGTTCTGCAGCACTTTGTATTTTATAGGCTACCGCGTAATTATTGTGGGAGCCGCTAGGCTAACTAAAATGTTATAATACTGACAAGCATCCAAAAATGCGACGCAGACGATATAAAATCGGTAATCATTAAAACAAGCAAAATGACGGTGACATTGTTTTTCAACTCTATCCTTCACGTTGACAGATTATGATTTACTCTTGCAAACCACCGGTCCACAAAATGGTCATAGCAACAAATTAAAGTAGACTAACCCTTGTCAAATTAAATATTTACTTGCAATTGTGATTCATGAATTCTGAAAAAGAGCATGCGGTGTGAGGAATGTCAGAAAGACAAAGAAAAACGAGAGAAATCGTTAATAACTGGTATTATCGCTAGCTGCTAGAAGCTGCCAGCTTGCGAGGTGGGAGCTGCCGGTGAGGTGCGAGGTCTGCGAGCTCACAGCTCGCACAGAAGGATTGTAACCGCTCTCCAGTGTTCTGTCCATAGTCACCGACACATCCACGCCTGCCTCCTGAAGTGTTTCTGATCTTTCAGACAGGTGTTTGGAGGTAGCATAGCAATGCATCTCATCGGTGAAGCCCTCTTAATCATTCTGCATTGAAATTATGAAATAAGAATAATATTTGAGTTCCACAACTGTTCAATTCAATTCAATTGTATTTGTATAGCGCTTTTTACAGAGAACTGTCACAAGTCACAAAGACGCTGCACAGAGAAACAGAAGGAAAATTGAGCACAAAAAAAAAAACCCAGCCAGCAAAACGAGGTAAAAAAAAAAACTCCCCGGTGGGAAGAAAAAGCACTCAACAGTGGCGAGAAAAAACTCCCCAATGGGAAGAAATCTCGGAAGGAACCTGGCTAGAGAGGGGGGACCCATCCTTCGCTGGCCGGCCCGGTTTAAACTAAGGGTGGGATGGATGGTAATATACTGTAATGAGAGATCTAATAGAACTAGCTGGTTATGGAAGCATATCCGCGGCAAAATTCTAATGAAAATGCAAATCGGCGATTGCATTTCGTTAACATACGATGCGCGCAAAAACCATGACATAATTCAAATGAAAATGCAAAAGGTGCACATTGCGTTTTCATTTGCAAGTTATTGTACGCACTTTATCTGACAATTTGAAAATGTTAATGCAAATCCATTTCACATTTAATTTGTCTCGCCCTCTACGACACAACCCTGCCATAATTTTAATGAAAAACCACATTTGCATTAGCAGTTTCTTGTTGCAATCGCATGATCCATGACAAAAAGGAAATGATAATTCAATTCGCCATTTAACATATCGTTTTCATGCTTTTGCGGCACAAGAGTGACATAATTCAAATGCAATGGCATTGTATCCGTTTGCATTATCATTTCCGTGTGGTCACGCAAAAACCCTGCCAAAAATCCGAACTGAAAATGCAATGCAAACTGTCAAAGCTGCCCATCAAGGCGGGGCCTCGAAGAAAGGGGCGTTACAGGGGACTGTTCAAACCACTGAACATAATGGTTGTCTGTGATTTCGGTCGTCAGGCAGTTACCAGGCTAGATAGCGACATTTCCTTGTTTTCTGTGTTTGGGGATTATAGGCTAAATGCTATAAACTATAAACGAGGTAGCCTATAAACGTTACGATGATCCTAGCCAGCCCGTTGTTCCTACTAACTTAACCTTAATCGCAGGGAGGACTTGCGTAGCCTAAGCAGTAGGGCAATAGATTTCCGTTCACCGGGTTGCCTTAGACAGGGCTGTGTGATAAACCAACATTTGGCTATTGCTTAGCCTATATTCCATGTCAGTCACTAAAATAAAATAAGCAGGCTATCAATAAAATAAGTGCTTATGTCTCTAATCGTGTCTGAGTGGTAGACCTATTTAAATGAAAATGATTCTGTAGTAGCCTAGCCTATGTTCTTAAAAGACAGCATAATGGCACTGTGCCAATACTGACGGATTATTTTATTTTTTACAGCTGTGTGGATAGGCTAGGCTACTGTCGGAACTCACTGTATTCGCACACCCTCTACATTTTTACATTCTCTCAATAATCAAGAGCCTATTTAAATTGAACAAATTAAAATGTTTTGTGTAAACTAGGCTACAACAGGAAAATCAGTGTCATAGAGGCTAACCGCCTCATCTTAAAGCATTGAGATCTGGAAAGCTCCAGAGACTGTGCGAATAGCCTACCTAGTAGCCTACCAAAGACGGTGAATTGTGTTGTAGGATAGCCTATGGTGTAACGTTATAATGCAATTAAAATATAATTTAAAACAAATATTTAATCATCTGTAGGCTATGTTGCTTCATGACTAGGCTAAATATAGATTATTACAATAGCCGAGGCTACAGGTAAAATTCCCAAGGTTGATGCCGGGCTTTGTGAGTAGGGAGATCAAAATCGGTTGTGTCATAGGCTATATCTAAAATCTTTGGTTGCCCGCCGGGGTCGTTTCCCCAGTGTTTTCACCACAGAACTATATACGAACGTGGTTTTTTCACCAAATAAAAAAAGAAGCTGTCATTCAGTTTTTACAAGTCTTTTATTGCCATCTGCTGGGTAAAGACATGAATGACAGTCCATACTACACAACATAGCCTATGCGGAATAGGCCTAATTACAGTTTTATATTTCTATTTAATTAGCCTAGATTCTATACGTTACACCATACAAAATCCACCGTTTTTGGTAGCTAGGCTGTAGCAGGCTCAAGCTGTGTCACGTACAGATCGCTGTCTCAGGCTTTCTGTGGACTACGTTACCTTTGCTCTGCACATAGCCTAAGGGTAAGGCTATCTAAAAGAAAACAATAATTAATAGAAATCGTGATGGAAATGCCCACGGTGAAAAAGGTAGCACATTTTTCAGGCATAGCCTGCCATGAATAGCCGTCTGGTTTTGGCCACGGAAACCCGTAACATTAGCTAGGCTATCGGCTAGTTTCCACACCACATTAACGAAAGCAGGCTAAATTGTGAAATTAATTTAGTTAACATTGGGCTGGCTATGGCTAGTCGTAACTTTTAGGCTACCTCGTTTCCTTTTTAATTCCGATCATTTCGCCTATAATCCCCAAACACAGAGGACTAGGAAATGTCGCTATCTAGCCTGGTAACTGCCTGACGACCGAAATCACAGACAACCATTATGTTCAGTGGTTTGAACAGTCCCCTGTAACGCCCCTTTCTTCGAGGCCCCGCCTTGATGGGCAGCTTTGACAGTTTGCATTTGCATTGCAGTTTGCATTGCATTTTCAGTTCGGATTTTTGGCAGGGTTTTTGCGTGACCACACGGAAATGATAATGCAAACGGATACAATGCCATTGCATTTGAATTATGTCACTCTTGTGCCGCAAAAGCATGAAAACGATATGTTAAATGGCGAATTGAATTATCATTTCCTTTTTGTCATGGATCATGCGATTGCAACAAGAAACTGCTAATGCAAATGTGGTTTTTCATTAAAATTATGGCAGGGTTGTGTCGTAGAGGGCGAGACAAATTAAATGTGAAATGGATTTGCATTAACATTTTCAAATTGTCAGATAAAGTGCGTACAATAACTTGCAAATGAAAACGCAATGTGCACCTTTTGCATTTTCATTTGAATTATGTCATGGTTTTTGCGCGCATCGTATGTTAACGAAATGCAATCGCCGATTTGCATTTTCATTAGAATTTTGCCGCGGATATGCTTCCATAACCAGCTAGTTCTATTAGATCTCTCATTACAGTATATTACCATCCATCCCACCCTTAGTTTAAACCGGGCCGGCCAGCGAAGGATGGGTCCCCCCTCTCTAGCCAGGTTCCTTCCGAGATTTCTTCCCATTGGGGAGTTTTTTCTCGCCACTGTTGAGTGCTTTTTCTTCCCACCGGGGAGTTTTTTTTTTTACCTCGTTTTGCTGGCTGGGTTTTTTTTTTTGTGCTCAATTTTCCTTCTGTTTCTCTGTGCAGCGTCTTTGTGACTGTCACTTTGTGACAGTTCTCTGTAAAAAGCGCTATACAAATACAATTGAATTGAATTGAACAGTTGTGGAACTCAAATATTATTCTTATTTCATAATTTCAATGCAGAATGATTAAGAGGGCTTCACCGATGAGATGCATTGCTATGCTACCTCCAAACACCTGTCTGAAAGATCAGAAACACTTCAGGAGGCAGGCGTGGATGTGTCGGTGACTATGGACAGAACACTGGAGAGCGGTTACAATCCTTCTGTGCGAGCTGTGAGCTCGCAGACCTCGCACCTCACCGGCAGCTCCCACCTCGCAAGCTGGCAGCTTCTAGCAGCTAGCGATAATACCAGTTATTAACGATTTCTCTCGTTTTTCTTTGTCTTTCTGACATTCCTCACACCGCATGCTCTTTTTCAGAATTCATGAATCACAATTGCAAGTAAATATTTAATTTGACAAGGGTTAGTCTACTTTAATTTGTTGCTATGACCATTTTGTGGACCGGTGGTTTGCAAGAGTAAATCATAATCTGTCAACGTGAAGGATAGAGTTGAAAAACAATGTCACCGTCATTTTGCTTGTTTTAATGATTACCGATTTTATATCGTCTGCGTCGCATTTTTGGATGCTTGTCAGTATTATAACATTTTAGTTAGCCTAGCGGCTCCCACAATAATTACGCGGTAGCCTATAAAATACAAAGTGCTGCAGAACGTGGTTATTAATATAAAACAATAATAATAATAAATCAATGTCCTATATTTGTCCTTTTATTTTATTGTGCTTTTATTATGTATGCTATTCGTTTTACTGTGCTTTTATAGTTTATTCCTTTAGTAAAAAAAAGGTCACTGTCCCTACATCAAGCTATAATAATGATGATCATAATAAAGTGTAATAATACAATAAACACTATTGAATTCCGATTGAAATGTAATACATTGTCATTTATTCAATTTCCATGAAAACGGTAAAATGTGGTTGTGTGTGTCTTTAGAGATCAAGTTTTTTTCCAGTCGTCCATGAGTCCCGTCTTGTAGCTAGCTATTTACATCCCTAACGTAGGCTATGCCCGCGTGCTTTTCCTACTAAATAACGTTTAATATGAGTTGCATCAATGTTATATGTTATAGCCCTATATAATAGTATTTAGAATAGAAGTGTAGTATAGCTGATTTACCCACAGCTTACCGTGAACTACATTCAACGTTCATTGCTAGGGATAGCTGCTACGTTATGGGAAGGACGTGCTTTGTCTTATCTGTTCTGTAGTGACGTTTCTGTATGCACTTATTGTATGTCGCTTTGGATAAAAGCGTCTGCTAAATGACTGTAATGTAATGTTGAGGTTTAATTACAAACGTTTTATTTGCTACCTCGTTCAAAACCCACATCCTACAAGTGTATGAAAGACGCAGTGAATGACATTCCAAACAATATACGGTGCCCTCGAAATGGATATTTATAAACTTTATTTCAGAGGCCTCCGACAAAAAAGGGGTAAAGCAGAAGTCATAATGAGATGTAGGCTAGCCTATTAAAGCTGCTTCTTCCTCCATTGTCCCCTGAGTGTAAACTGTCGCTGGAATGCCTTTATACGTTTTGCGAACGACAACGACCACAGTGTATAGGCCTATGTAGCGCGACAATAGAATGTTTATGAAAGTTCTGCGATTTCTGCTATAGTGACCTACTGAGGCACACGGTGCCTACACCATTTGACACACATGGACTGTACAGTTTTTCAAAATAAAAATTCTATGAATTCTATAACACGATAGCCCACCTCTCGACCTTTCTTTTTTGTCTCCCAGCATGAGCATCTCTTAAAGTCCACCAGTGCCCTCTGGTGCCCCTGTTGAGAAACTTCAGTAGAAGATAAAATACGGAACAAACCGAGTCCCGTATTAGCTTGACGGAGACGCAAGGTTTGCAGAAGTATTGTCTGTATTTCTAGGCAATTGTAACCATATCAATGTGTAATAACATTAGTAGGCGAACCCCTTCCTAGCCAGACACTCGCGACTATATTAACCAGTCGTGTCAGACTGCTGGCCCCCATGCAGTTTGTCAATGTCAATTCGCTTCCTATCTCAAGTAACGTTAGCTAGCGACCTAAGTGCAAACGGTAGTTTTAATGTTTCGAGTTTGTTTCAAGAATCCTGCTATTTTATGACATTACCGACAGACAGGTTAGCGAGCTAGGTCACTAACCATCTATTGAATCAAGCTGCGAGTTTGTTGTTTGGCTTGGCTGGCTGTCAATATTCAACTTCACCATAAGAAATCAGTCAAGGAAACGCCAACATGCCCAAAATGTAGCCTATGCTATCTAGTTAGTTCTCTGGACATCATACATGATTATAACAGATGCTATCTGTGTGTAGGTTATGTAAATAATGTGTGTCAAACAGGAATTAATATAGAAATTAACGTCAAGTTTCACACTTCGCTAGAAGACCCTCAATTACCCCCATCACTAAAGCCAGCTATTTCCCCTCCTCCCTCCATTGGATACCAGTCACCAAGGGGCGGGGTTAATTAGTATATCTTTCAAAAGATTTAAACTAAAGATTTAGATTTAGCTAAATGTTGAATTTACAAACGCAAGATTTAAGATATAAATAAATATTTATTTTAGAACGCAAGATTTAAGATATAAATAAATATTTAAATGTTAAATCTTGGTTTTTATAAAAACGCAAGATTTAAGATATAAATAAATATTTATTTCAGAACGCAAGATTTAAGATATAAATAAATATTTATTTTACAACGTAAGATTTAAGATATAAATAAATATTTATTTTACAACGCAAGATTTAAGATATAAATAAATATTTATTTTACAACGCAAGATTTAAGATATAAATTAATATTTATTTTACAACGCAAGATTTAAGATATAAATAAATATTTATTTTTTTAAATATTTATTTTTGAAAACTCAGATTTAACATTTAAGTTATATATTTAGGAAATGCTTATTTGAGATTTATCAATTAAATCTGAAAATATCAACTAAAAGGTTTATTTAGCATGTCTAAAAAATCTTGGAAAAAAAACTCACATTTAGCATAAATCTTAGGAAAATGCCACATTTATGCTAAATCTGAGAAAAAAACACAGGAAAAACGTGTTGTATTTTACTTTACATTTGGCACCCCATAGAAGGGCTATGTAGAGGAACATATGGGGAAATGGTTTCATTTTTATTATTGCTGGATTTATTATTCTGTTTTCAGGGGTTTAAGATAGAACTCAGCAGTAGCCCAAATGCAAGTGTCTGCTAGTTTCAGACCGACGCAGTTGTCATTATACATTTCACATTGTTTAAATAGCAAGTAAACTTGCGTGCAACTGGGAGGGTTGGTCTTAAGATGGTAAGTTTGGCTAGGAATTTTTGGCGTATTGCCATTGACGCAGCAAAAAGCGTTTGCACTAAAACCACCATGAACCTGGTCTTAAGTCATGTCGCTTCAATGTTATTTTAATGGAACAATATTAATATAGGAATATGCGCCTACATAGCCGTGTGCACAACACGCGTACACCATCCTCCTGTGTTGCACACAGGGGTGTGCACAAAAGATAAAAAATATCAAGATTAAAGTGAAATATTGTGTACATCAAAAAAAATAGAATCCATCGGTCAAGGGGAATGCTGCCGAACTTTGGATTTCCTGGGGTTCTGCCCCAGAGCCCAGTTGTTCAAAAGAGCACTGGTAATCCGGATTTGGTAATCTTGAAAAGTTTGCATCTGGATCAGGGTGATCCAATCCAATGTTGCTTTGAAAAACCAGCACAATTACCTGATCCTGGATAGCAAAACATGGGATTTCCAAATCCAGATGATTCATTGAACTTTTTCAAAATGGAAATTCTCACTTCCACAACCCCCATAAAAGATCCCAGGTGACTGCCACATCTGCGTGTTTGTCCCCTCCCTCCACTCACACAATTCGCCGGCCCCACCCGCAGGTAAGTGTGATCAAAATTCCCCCCCACACCACACAATTGTCACTCCCCCACGTCATACACACAGTGCACTATTAAGTATGCTACTGGTAAGGGTACACACTCGTGATCCCACCCTATATTGCCGCCCAGCCCAGCCATTACACTCGAGGGGGTCCCACGCAGACAGACACAGTGGTTCACGCTCACAAAACCAAACTCACTTGCATAAGACACCACAAACAAAGAAAAGAGTGGAATCCTTCCCACACCAACAGGAGGACATCCACCAAATGATAGCCATCCGGCAAATAATCAACCACACACAACCAGGAACCAGCAAACAAGGCAGCTCCGCCACCCCTTGGTGGTCACCAATGAGGAATCGGCACTTGTCTTGATTTCCGCGGGGTTTTGCCACTCGATCACGGCAGCCGCCGTTCTTCACCGTCAGGCAAGTTTCGCCACACACATTGACACAACGTCACTTGCACACAAAATAAAGGTAACCAAACATAAGGAAGTTTAAAATACAATGAAAAGAACCCGCCACACGTTTCCAGGAGCTCAGAGACAATCTGTCCTCTCTCACTTGTCTCACATCATCAACTCCCTTTTACCCCAGGTGCGCTCTATTTATGCCCTCAGGAACCCAACCCCAACCCCCCTTTCAATCATTCAATTCTCCCCACAGGTGCCAATCATTAGTTCAATTAAGCCTTCTCAACTCGTAATTAGCTCATTCCACACTGTGGGAACCATTTTCCTTCCCTCTGCTCTGAGGGAGACTGCAAAATATGTTACACTACGTGTAAGGTTACACATGTATTCGCAAATTATAACCTTACACGTAGCATCGCAAATCACCTGGGTGTGGATGGAGTGGGCTCCCTTACGTTTCACATACGAGAGCGTTCTCTGCTGGGGCAGAACTACAGGAAATCCAAAGTTCGCTGTGAACTCCTTTTTTAATGCAGTCGTTAATTTCATAGCAATGAGTGTATCGCAGAGTGTAACATAGAACCCCATGTCTGTAGAACAATCATAACAACAATATTGAGTAATATTAAATATAAAAATACCACATGAACACAACAGCACTAATTTATTTATCATTATAAAACCTTATGGCTGTGGAAAGGAATCCCCATATCTTTGTGTGTATTTTGTCTAGCTGGAGTGAGCCTGCAACACTTTCATCCACTTTCATTACATAGATTGGCTAATAACTTTCCCTGACCTTATTGTAAATTAGGATTTGGTATAGCTTGGCCACAGTAACTTAGTCTGTGCCAATGATCGTACTCACAGGCCAAACAGCTCTTTCTATTTGTTTTCTTGTTTCTGCATAATTCCAAACCACAAATGAGGCAGAATGAGGTAAAAATACTTTGCACTTTGATAAAAGAGCTCCTTTACTGCAGTGTGCTCTTCTTACTCCTCATCAACCTCTCTATGTCAGCGACTACTCTTTTCTCTACTAGAGGGACCTTAGTCCTCCGCATACTTGTAATGAGCACTAGCACCTCCTTTTAAATGCCAGCAGGACAGATGACCACATAGCCAAACATAAGCAGGCATTGACCTTCATATTGCTACAGAACAGAGCTTACAGAGAACACTATATATAGCTTTGTGAATGCAGCCATAACATATGCACACTCGTGCGAGATGACAACATGAGGAAGTCGGCAGTGCAACTGTGCTTCTGTGAATCTAAACGGAAAAGTAGTTCAGTCAGACAACTCATGATTGAATTAAGCAATATTTTATTGAGAGTTAAAGTGAACGCAATTATTTGGCGTCAGGCTCTGCCTCTTATCACTCCCTGTCTGTGTAACATTTTTTAGTATAAGCCAGCCAAGATAATAGGGAGTAAACCACTGACATGGGGATCATATGAGAGCAGAGCCCACAGGTGGATGCTGGGGTGGTGGGAGCGCAAAAATCTTCCCTGAAAGGCATACATGCGGGAGTATGCAGGGAAAGACAAGTATGTTAGCAGCATAGCACAACAGAGAGCATTGAAGGCAGCAGCAGCGCTACAAGCAAATGCATGAACAGGTAAGGTTGGTGATTTAAAAAGCCCTCCCATTTAAGACGTAGCATCATGTCAGCTGAAGCGATTTGGTGCTTTTCGAGTTGTCTGCCCAAACCAGCTTCACATCATTTGGTACGCTATCTGTCTCTTTAAACCACATGTATTGATTTGTTCAAAATGATGCTGTATGTTGTCACCTGAAATGTCTGTGCTCTGTTTTAAATAAGCCTTATGCATTTTCCCCTAGGTGTCAGTGGAGAGGACTTGACTGTGTACTCCAGTGTGGGAGGTGCTGCCAGTTTACCATGCAACCATAACCATCGTTATTTAGACTGTTCCTCAATTATGTGGATCAGCAACCATGAACAATTAAGACGCGGTATTGAATTGGTCATTGATGGGAATGTCACAGATAAAAATCAAGAGAAATCTGGAAAGCTGCGAATGGAATCTAACTGCTCTTTGCATATTAATAATTTTACCACTGCTGATGTTGGAAAGTACAACTGTCGACTGTATAAGAAGGAAGAAAATGGGGCTCATACAGATGCTCCTTTTATTTACTTGTCTCTTCTCAGCAGTAAGTATTTCTAATTGCAATTTGTCAAATGCTGTCAGAATGATGCATGAATAGTTAACTAATGATACAATATTATTTAAATATATATTTTCTACTAAAATAATTACGTAAATCTGCTTCATAAGTCTATTTCCTGAGCATGTGCAGTAGACATGTAACTATATCTCATGTTTCATTTTCAGTCTCTGCGTCCTCCCCAGTGACAGAGCTGAAGATTGGTAGTACAGTTACTCTTCACTGTGCACTTCATAGCCATAGCAATATGCCTTGTGGAAAAAGCATTAGTGTGACCTGGGTTAGTGAGACTGGAGCCCCACTGCAAGGAGACCGGTACAAGGTGTCAGATTTCAAATGTTCGTCCACTCTGACTTTGACTCTTCAGCACTCAGACCGCAACTTGAAGTGTCAGCTAACTGAGGAGGGGAAGCTGAAGGCCTCATGCAGTTACACCACCACCTTCTCTGGTAAAAAAATAACTCTCTTTCCTTCTTGTTGGAAGACAACAGAGGTTACATGGCATTCTTAATAGTATCAGGACAGTAGAGACTTTTAATGTATTTTGTGTGAATTAAAACCTTTAGCTGCAAACATAATTCATGGTTTCATATAAGTTATAAAAAGTTTTAAATAAATAATTTTTACGTACAGCAGTGTTAATTTTGCTAAAATTTACACAAAAAGGTTTCATCAATGAAGCTTTTTTCATGACGATGGTATTAATAAATAGCTCGTAAAAGATAAAAACCTGGGGAAAAAAATATACAAACATCTCAGCGATGGACAAACGGACATCTGAATCACAAGTTGCAGGTGCACATAATGCAAAGCTGTGTTGTTAATGCAACCTTGTCAGAGGACAAGAGACGGCAGTGTTCAGAATCTTGAACTCTTGAGCTTTTATTAGGGAGGGAAAAACAGAGCATTATTTAAACTGCCTTAGTTACAATTTCTTCATAATCTCCCATCAGCAGCTATGCCTTTGCAACTACATGTGGCTCGCTCTCTCCTGCATTATTAGAATGAGAATACATGCACAATATAGCCAAAAGTATGTGGACAACCCTTGGTCTTGGGCTGTTTTTCATAGTTCAGGCTAGGCTCCTTAGTTGCAGTGAAGGCAAATCTTAACACTACAGCATACAACGACATTCTAGATGATTCTGGGTTTCCAACTTTGTGGCAAGAGTTAGGGGAAGGCCCTTTCCTGTTTCAGAATGACAATGCCCCCATGCACAAATAGAGGTCCATACAGAAATGGTTTGTCGAGATTGGTATGGAAGAACTTGACTGGCCTGGACAGAGCCCTGACCTCAACCTCATCGAACACCATTGGGATCAATTGGAAAGCCGACTGCGAGCCAGGCCTAATAGCCCCACATCAGTGCCCGACCTCATTAATGCTCTTCTGACTGAATGGAAACAAATCCTCGCAGCAATGCTCCAGCATCTAGTGTAAAGGAGAGTGGAGGCTGTTATAGCAGCAAATGGGGACTCCATATTGATGACCATGATTTTGGAATGAGATGTTGGATGAGCAGGTGTCCATATACTTTTGGCCATGTATTGTATATTGTATTTTCTGTATCAATTGAACAGCCAAAATAGTTATTAGTGATAAGTTTTTATTGTTGTCTTGTATAGCAGGTAAGTAGGTTCCATTCCCTTCCATTAACGTAATTTATAAGTTATTATTTTAAAGTAATAATTGTTTGGCTGTCTTCCTTCCTTTCGGAGCCGCGTGTGGGCACTCCTGCCCTATTTTTTCCGCGGGCCGTGCCGGGTTTTTCCGCTTCCCGGCACTTAACTGGCGCACCTGTTTCAAGTTTCCCGCTGGCCAAGGGCGTAGGTTTGCGTATGGACGGTACGGACATGTCCATACCAACTTTTAAGCAACCTTGTTCGCATTATCTTTGTAGTGTATATATTAGGCATATTATATTAGGTTGGTCCATACCAACTTTGAAACCAAACCTACGCCCTTGCCGCTGGCTATATAAGCACGGTGCTTCCTGCTTCCGGTGCTTTGGTGTCTTCATTGCTACTACACAAAGCTGGTACGGGTATAGGAATACAGACCACTTGTCCTTTTATTCAAAAGAACACGTGGGACTCGGTTAGAGTGTTAGGATTCTTGTTTTCTTCACTCGTTATTTCCTTCCTTGGTTTTCCTCTCCTGTCTGCTGCTAGACAGTACCTTGGTTTTTTCCCGTCTCCTTTTGCCTCTTTGTTTAGTTTTTTGCTCTATTACTGTTTTCAGAGCTAGAGGCTTCCTACCTCTTGTTTTCTCTCTGCTCGAGTCTGCGAGCGTTCGCCCATTCTACTGGGTTTTTATTATTTTGGCTTGGGATTTATTTCCCTGACTATCTATTTCCCTGCTCGAGTCTGCGAGCTTCGCCCTATTTTCTTGGGTCGCTATTTTCGGCTTAAGCCGGGATTGTTTGGTTTCCCTTGAAACAAAAAAATCTTTTATTTTGTTTGAGTCTGCGAGCTTCGCCCTATTTTGGGGTTGTTATTATTTTTGGGCTTTTAGCCGGGAGTTTTTCTCCCGTTTCTCTTCTCTCTCTCTTCTTTCCTCTAGTGGATATCCACATTTCGTGGATATCTTTCTGATCCCCTCTCAGTCACGTCTGGTCCTCCGAACCCGAGCTAAGTCCACCCTATAAATATTAACAGAAAAGGTACCAAAGAAATGCATAAAAACCGCAAAACTTTTAATGGCTGATTTTATGGATCAATGATATTTTCGGATTTGATTTCTCAAAATAGACATTTTGTGACTTCAGTACTTTTAGCACCAGGGTCTTCATTTATTATTGGGGTGTCCCATAAAAAGCATTAGACGAGGGTTAGTGTGGCAGCTTTTTAAAGCAAAGTAAAATGATAAATCTACCGTATGTTGTCGAACTGGGTCAAAAAAATTCAAATCACCAAAAACTGACCACAAAATCCGTCTGTGTCCTCTCTCAGATGATATGACGTCTATCTGGATTGGCTCCGGGGTGACTATGTGTGTAGCTGTTGTTCTGATTGTGATACTGATCATCGTATGCAAGAGAAAAACAGGTAAGACATTTCATCCTAATGAATCATAGTTGTAAACCTAAACTGCTTTGTGACAAGCTTTTCTGAATTATAAGACTGGCTGTATGTAATAACTTTTCCTAAAAAAAAAAATATATATATATGTTTTAGTTCGAAGGGAGAAGACATTTAAGCAAGTTTCAGGGAGCCACACAGCTACCGATCAGGAAAAAGTGAGTAAATATAATTTTCAGCTAAATTCAGTTTTTACAGAGATGCGTTTGTGGTACCCCTGTTATAATGTATGCTTTCTGTGCAGGAACAGGGTGGGGACAGTGTTACTTATGCTGTGGTAAATACCTCTGCTGCTGGAAAGAGGAAATCAGATGGAGAAACTGCAGAGGCCCAAACTGAATATGCCACCATTAAAGCCTCACACAGAACTGATGACTCAGCAAACTGAACACACATCAAACTCAACATTAAACTAAGAGGTGCCATATGGTACATTATTCACTCATGCATACAGTGCATCCGGAAAGTATTCACAGCGCTTCACTTTTTCCACATTTTGTTCTGTTACAGCCTTATTCCAAAATTGATTAAATTCATTTTTTCCCTCAAAATTCTACACACAACACCCCATAATGACAATGTGAAAAAAGTTGAGATTTTTGCAAATTTATTAAAAATAAAAAACAAAAATTTCTCAAAGTAGATGTGGATGGATCACTTTAAGGGTTGTTTCTCCTGACTTTTTTCCCCATAGAGTTCTATAGGAAAATGAGTCCGGAGAAATAACCCTTGCAGTGATCCATCCACATCTACTCCATATCTGGCAACAGAGTGATGGTTTGGGGCTCGTTTGATAGCTCAGACCCTTGATAACTTACAGCCATTTAGCCAGCCATGTGTTCCATACTGTACCAGTATAATTTACAGCTGAATCTAGTCTCACCCCCCAATTTCCATAGAGATCCATTCAAATGCAGAGAGGTTATAGTATCGCTTGTAACAGTACCTGAAAATAAGATATTGACAGTTTTTTGATGTTGATGGTCACAGACTTCAGGAAGTAACAGCATGTAAAGGATATGCGACCAAATATGAAATATGATACTTTAAAAATATGTTAAAGCAAAGGGTGAATACTTATGTAAATGAGAAATTTTTGTTTTTTAATAAATTTGCAAAAATCGCAACTTTTTTCACATTGTCATTATGGGGTGTTGTGTGTAGAATTTTGAGGGAAAAAATGAATTTAATCAATTTTGGAATAAGGCTGTAACAGAACAAAATGTGGAAAAAGTGAAGCGCTGTGAATACTTTCTGGATGCACTGTATATATACACTACTCACAAAAAGTTAGGGATATTTGGCTTTCGGGTGAAATTTATGGAAAATGTAAGTTCACGCTACAGTGATATTATACGTATCATGAAAGTAGGGCATTTAAGTAGAAGCATGCAATGGTGATTTCCTCATCTCAAACAATTTATTGAAACAAAAGCCAACAACAGTGGTGGGTATACCACAACAAAAATGTCAATGTCTCAATAACTTGTCATGTGCCCTTGAGCATCAATTACAGCTTGACAACGACGTCTCATGCTGTTCACAAGTCGACTTATTGTCTGCTGAGGCATGGCATCCCACTCTTCTTGAAGGGCGGCCCTCAGGTCATTGAGGTTCTGGGGTACAGAGTTACGAGCCTCTACACGGTGAGTCAGCTGATCCCATAGGTTTTCTATGGGATTCAGGTCTGGAGAAAGTGCAGGCCACTCCATTTGAGGTACCCCAGTCTCCAGCAGCCTTTCCCTAATGATGCGACCTCGATGAGCTGGAGCATTGTCGTCCATGAAGATGAAATTAGGCCTGTGTTGTTCATGCAGGGGCACAATGACTGGATTAATTATGTTATTCAGGTAGTATGGGCTTGTCACTGTACCATTCACAAAGTGTAGGGCAGTTCTGTATTGACTAGACACACCTGCCCACACTGTAACACCGCCACCACCAAAGGGTCATCTGGTGACAACAGTGGCTGATGCATAGCGCTCTCCTTGACGTCTCCAACATCGTTGGCGGCCATCATTTCTGCTCAACGTGAATCGACTTTCATCAGAGAACAGCACTGAGGCCCACTGGTCCCTCGTCCAGCGTAAATGCTCCCTGGCCCATGCAAGACGATGACGCCTGTGCCTGGTGGTGTGGTCAGGTACCCTTGCAGGTCGTCTAGCACGCAGACCACGCTGATGTAAACGGTTTCGAATGGTCTGACGTGACACTTGGGTGCCTCTCACCTCCCTTAAATGTGCCTGGAGTTGAGTGGCATTCATCATCCGGTTCCGCAGGGGACTGTTCACAATGAAGCGGTCATCAGTGTGGGATGTGGCCAAAGGACGTCCACTTCTATGACTTTCTGTGACTCTTCCAGTCTCTCTGTATCTCTGTTGCAACCTGCTGATGACACTCTGTGACACTCTAAGCTCAGTGGCCACTTCCCTCTGAGAACATCCTGTTTGAAGCCTCGCAATGGCGAGGTACTGTTGATCAATTGTTAGGTGTCGTCTTGGTCTCATGATGTCAAAATGTGAACAGCATGATGAAGAGGACTGTTTAAATACCAATTCTAATTGAACCAGGAAATTTATTGGTCGATTCATGGATCAAACACCTGTTGTGAATTTTGCCGTTCAGCTCCTTGTTAGAGAACAGCAAGTTGTGCAAAAAGTACTGAAACATTGAACAGTTGGACATGTGCATTCAAAAGTTTAGAGAAGGTCAAATTAATTTCACCTGTAAAGGTTATAGTGCATTTTAGGTTCATCCTGAAATTTCACCCGAAAGCCGAATATCCCTAACTTTTTGTGAGTAGTGTATATATATATATAAAAACATACACACACACACACACACACACACATACACAAACCCCAATTCCAAAAAAGTTGGGACAGTATGTAAAATGCACATAAAAGCAGTGATTTGTAAATTCTATTTTGTATATATTTCATTGA
This sequence comes from Synaphobranchus kaupii, assembly GCA_029718625.1. NCBI lineage: Eukaryota > Metazoa > Chordata > Actinopteri > Anguilliformes > Synaphobranchidae > Synaphobranchus > Synaphobranchus kaupii. The sequence continues at coordinate 21,866,692 of CM056390.1, forward strand.
AAACAGTACAAATATATTTAATGTTTTACCTTATCAACTTTATTGGTTTTTATAAATAAATACGCTAATTCCGAATTTGATGCCTGCTGCAACACGTTTCAAGAAAGTTGGGGCAAAAAAATTTGAGATACACCACAGGTTAACAGGTGATTCTATCATGACTGGGTATAAAAGGATATCAAAAGACTCTTACTTAAATCACTCTTACAAGCAATACTATAACCTCTCTGCATGTGAATGGGTCTCGATGGGACTAGATTAAGCTGTAAATTACACAGGAATAGTATGAAACCCATGGTTGGCTAAATGGCTGTAAGTCAAGGGTCTGAGGTATCAAACGAGCCTCAAACCATCAATCTGCTTCCAGATATGCAGTAGATATGGATGGAAAACCTGAAGGGTTTTTTCTCCTGACTTATTTTTACTAAGAGTTCAATAGGAAAATGAGTCCGGAGAAACAACCCTTAAAGTGATCCATCCATATCTACTGCATATCTGGCATCAGAGTGATGGTGTGAGGCTCGTTTGATACCTCAGACCCTTGCTGAATCCCTTGACATCATAATACACTTATTGCATAGTGCACAAATCACAAAACATCAAAAAGCAGAATTAGTAAAAAACTATTGAAAAATATAGCATATATATATATATACACACACACACAGTTGAAGTCAGACATTTACATACACTTAGGTTGAAGTCATTAAAACTCATTTTTAACCACTCCACAGTTTTCATGTTAGCAAACTATAGTGTTGGCAAGTCAGTTAAGACATCTACTTTGTGCATGATACAAGTAATTTTTCTAACAATTGTTTACAGGCAGATTATTTCACTTTTAATTCACTATATCACAATTCCAGTGGGTCAGAAGTTTACATACACTAAGTTGACTGTGCCTACAAATTTTTTATATTTGGTCGCATATCCTTTCATGCCATGACTTCCTGATGTCTGTGACCCAACAACATCGAAAGACTCTTGATATCTTATTTTCTGGTACTCTTATCAGCGATAATATAATGTTTCTGCATTTGAATGGATCTCTATGGGAATTGGGACTAGATTTAGCTGTAAATTACACTAGAACAGTATGGAACACATGGTTGGCGAAATGGCTGTAAGTCATCAATGGTCTGACGTATCAATCAAGCTTTACATCACTCTGCTGCCAGAAATACAGTAAATATTGATGGATAACTCAAAGGGTTTCTTCTCCTGACTTATTTTTTCATAGAGTTCAATAGGAAAATGCGTCAGGAGAAACAACCCTTAAAGTGATCCATCCATATCTACTGCATATCTGGCAGCAGTGATGGTTTGAGGCTTGTTTGATACCTCAAACCCTTGATGACTTACAGCCATTTTACCAATCATGTATTCCATACTGTTCCAGCATAATTTGCAGCTGAATCTAGTCCCACCCCCCAATTCCTATAGAGATCCAATCAAATGCAAAGACGTTATAGTATCGCTTGTAAGAGTACAAGAAAATAAGATAGTAAGTCTTTTGATGTTCTTGGGTCACTGTGCCTTTACATTTTTAATATTTGGTCACAAATGCTTTGCATGCCATGACTTCCTGATGTCTCTGACCCAACAACATCAAAATACTTTTGATGTATTATACAGCACACTTCTGCCAGTGCACTGTACGCAGGAGACAGGGCGCAGAAGACAGGGCTCTGATTCGGACACAGCCCAGCACTTGCTTAGCGGGTGGGTGAGCAATACGAGGGTCTGTTCATCTTGTTTTACAGCACAGGCACACACTTGTAGGCCTTCACTATGGGCCTAATTGGACTACGCCACCCTCTGTTTACTGAGGGGAGGGACCTCTGCAGCTCAGTGCAAACCAATTCATCCAAATACTCTCCTTTAATAAATCAGGCAACCAACAGGGATGTGAATCAATTGCTGGTACAAGCAGTTTTATTACAATCAAAACATACCAAGTTGAGAGAGAAGGAGGGAGAGAAGGAAGAGAAAATCCAAAGCAGGCTACAGTTCTCAGACACTACAAGGCAGGAGAAGAGAGGGTGGACTGTGAAACACACACAAGACACCACTATCATACACTAACTAAAGCAACACTGCAAGAGAAGTGAAACACACTTCAATAAAGCACATTACATACCAACCACCTGACCAGTGCCCACCTTCAGTGCTCCAAGGCTGTAGCCCGCCGTGGTAAAAGAGCTTAGTTGGGTAGCAGCTAAAAGAATCAAAGAATGTCAGGCTATAAAAACAACAATAATAATACCCTCGTATTGCAGAGCCTATTTCAGGTGATATACGGACACAAATCAAAACCAAACAAAGATAAACAAAATTCTAAAGTAAACGGTAATTGGCGCTTGATCCTGTGAACAGAAATAACACGATAAGCGCTATATATTTAAATACAAGAAGTTTATACACCATTTAAAACAAAACCCCCGAATGAATGATGATTTACCTTTTTAATTAAAATATGCTCCCAATGGGGGCAGCGTCAGCACGACAAATTAGTTGGGAACTTCAGTGTGAGACTCATGCATTTGACTTCCAAATAGCTACTTTTTTAAAAAGTAGCGGCGACCTAAAAATATAAAAGCAACCAGAGAATTCCTCAGAGATTTACGACACGCTAACAAATCTAGTGGCTCACAAACTTACGAAAACCATTCAAAATACCTTGTTATAGAAGTTGCCGTCTGCACAATGTAGCCACTTAACTAGCTACTCCAAGGCAATACAATCAACACTATTGGATCTCTATGGATGAAAAACAGCGTCTTACTTATCATACATTTACAACTATAAGTTAAATACCTTAAAATCCGTGTTTTTCCCACGAGATTCATTCAATGGCCACGGACTTTCTAAAAACTCACGTCTACCCTTGACCTCTATTTATAGAAACTAGGATGATGGTAATTGTAGTCCTACTGACGATGCCTTACCTTAAACCCGCTACACACTGTTCCTTATTTATGGTAATCTGCAAGATTTTGTATGTTTTTGCTCACTATAGTGTCTGCTTTTTTTATATATATAGAGCAATGTCTTTCCTACTGAATGGTTTTGAAATACTGGGCAACAACTGAATAATTTTAAATGGCTTGAATTTTTAAACATTTTTTTAAACTAATTAGTATTTTTGCATTTAAATTATTTTGTGAGGAATCAATGACCCTTGTGGATCGTTTTGAAATAACTGGATGCCATTAAACGCCAATGCTGTTGCTGTTGTGGGAAGTGTTTTCAGATTAATTAAATGCTGATTTGTATTCTGTCTAGAAGGGCCAATTGTACTTTCGAATCCCATACAGAGATAACCATTCCATGCCTATCATGGTCTTGCACTGGAAGGGTTAATGGCAAAATCTTTGTGGGATTTATGTGCACATTGTTACAGCGCAATACTTTGCCTTAGCCTGGAAATTCGGTGTTGCTGTCCTTAACAGTTAAAGTAGACAGAACTCTGCCATTTGATAGGCTGACCATTTCAGTTGTGAGTGGGGAGAATGAAGATTACGCAGCAAATAGCAGCTCTTATCTTTGGGAAGGAAAAAATAAACAGTTTATGAGACATCAGATTAGTGGTGTTCAAGCTCTTTATGTCCATAAGTGCAAGCGACCCAAAGTACCCCAGACAGCCTTTATGTTAAAAAACCTGGTTCAGTAATGTGCAAAGAATGAGCTGGAATCTGAATTAAATCTACCACTATGTGTCTATTTAACCCTCATATTATGTTGACATTTTATGACGCATTTAATCAAATTGACCCCAAATGTTTAACCTGCCACAAAAGTATTGTAATAGTAAAATTCTGGCAGTTTCTGTGTCACCATTTGTGTGTCTCCCAATGGACTACCCTATTATCCCAAAATATAAAAAAATCTGTGATGAAAGTGAAAAGTTTGTGAAGTTTAAAAAGTTTGTGAAGTTTAAAACCTGCATGGGAAAGTGCCACCAGAATCACCCACAAAAAATCTGAGATAATTAAAAAAAAAAAAAGTATATACGTATATTTTCATACATTTTATACAGCTACCCCACAAATGACCCAACACAACACCTTACAGAATTGGTACAGGACTTTTAAAAACATAACGTTATATTTATTGCGTGTTTACTATTTAATTCGAACAAATTAGAAAAGTTATATTGTGTGAAGATGATAAAAACAAGGATAACTGGTTTTTAAGAGACATTTAGCATTGCATCGGGTCAAATTGACCCGAGCATAATATGAGGGTTAAAGCACTAACACAATTAACACATTCATTGTGAATTCCACACACTTGTCAGTAGCCATGATTAAAATTGTCTGCTCAGCACATTGATACGAATCATATAAAAACATTCTTTTCACAGATTTAGTTGTACATGCGCTAGCTTGTTGCTACATCTTGCACAAGTGTACATTTTGTTTTTGCTCATCCAGGATGAAAGAGTGGAAGTCTAAGCAAAGAGAAGAACCTAGGAGACAAACTAAGAGAAGGCTATTGTGACACAGGGAGAGGTCACACATTGTACAGCACGTGGTCATTTTGTTAGTTTATTGAGAATGATGTAATCTACCACACAGCTAGTCGATCTACAGATATTTCTCTTCTTTTCTTCTAATAATTTTCACCACCATATCCTTGGTTTTTGTTCAATATTTGATAAATGTACTGTAAGTTTTACACTGTTTGATCCCAATGCTGAAAAGAGCAGTGTTCACTATGAATTTGAATTAATGGAAAGCATGAACATTTTCCTGGATCTTACTCATTTTGGCTACACCTCTTGATTGTGTATCAGAGAGAGTGGAAGGTTCCAGAGCAGTAATTAGTGTGGAACTATAGGCCCCAGGATCCAGTTTACACTAGGGACAGGATGGGACAGCAGGTAAGTTTATGTATGCCCAAGTACTTACTTGGACGAGGTCAGCACAGAAATCACCTGTAAGCACACAAAATGCCCGTCTTGTGACTATGAAAACACCATAGATATACTTAGCATTATCAGCAAGGTCAGGCATTATTACTATATTAATCAGGTTTGGAAAGCAGTTTTGTGTCTACTATATTGTAAGTAGCTCTGGATAAAAGCATCTGCTGAAATAAATGTAATGTCATGTAATGCATTGGTATCAGTGATCTATATTAATTTTTTTTTAAATAAAGGATGCTCTGACTTTGCTGTTTGGGCATTATAGCTACTTTGTATTAATTTAGGATTCTCAATTTTCACAACATATTAACATTCTTGGATATCATATTCTTGACAATACTGAATGAATTGAAATGGAACAATTAAACCAGAAGCCAGTGGCGCTATTGAACATTGAAACATGGATAGCTATTCTGTCAATGTCAGATTCCCATCCATTCGGTTGCACCGTTATATTCTTTTCAGCAAATACAGATCCTTTCCAAAAAATTTGAATATCATGGAAAAGTTTTGTTTTTTCCATAATTCCATTCAAAAAGTGAAACTTTCATAGATTATAGATTCATTACACACAAAGTGAAATATTTCTAGCCTTTATTTGTTTCATTTTTCATACTTTTGGCTTACAGCTCCAGAAAACCCCCAAAACAGTATTTCAAGAAATTATAATAGTGTGTAGAAAATCAGCATTTACTTCAGTTATTTCAGAGAATTAATGTTTTAGACTGAGTGTCACACTATCATCTAATTTACTCAAAACACCTGCAAAGTTTATCTCAGTTTGGTTCAGTATGGGGAAGACTGCAGACTTGACAATTGGCCAGAAGACCATCATTGACACCCTCCAGAAGATGGGTAAGCCACAAAAGGTCATCGCTAAGGAGGCTGGCTGTTCACAGAGTGCAGTGTCCAAGCATATCAATACAAAGTTTAATGGAAGGGGAAAATGTGGCAGGAGAAGGTGCACAAGCAAAAGAGATGACCGTAGGCTTCAGCGGATTGTCAAGCAAAGACGATTCCAAAATTTGGCGGAGATGCAGAGGGAGTGGACTGAGGCTGGAGTCAGTGCTTCAAAAACCAGCACGTACAGACATATCCGGGACATGGGCTACAACTGTCGGATTCCTCGAGTCAAGCCACTCCACTCATTCTCTGAAATAACTGAAGTAAATGCTGATTTTCGACACACTATTCAAATTTCTTGAAATACTGTTTTGGGGGTTTTCTGGAGCTGTAAGCCAAAATTATGAAAAATGAAACAAATAAAGGCTAGAAATATTTCACTTTGTGTGTAATGAATCTATAATCTATGAAAGTTTCACTTTTTGAATGGAATTATGGAAAAAAAAAAACTTTTCCATGATATTCTAATTTTTTGGAAAGGATCTGTACATGGCAACAGCTGTCAATTGTAGCTTAGCATTGACTTGCCACATTCGAGTGAAGGCACGGTGGCTTCCCAGGACAAAGACTTTCATTGCAGTGAATGAGTTGAAAGCTACTGATAAAATAATACAAGTGACAGTTTGTGAGATATTGTGAGTAATCACTATTTGAAACATAATTAAAATGGAAAAACTAGTAAAGTACTAGGAAGTAAATTTAGCTGCTGTAACACAACTCATCCCTGATGAGAATGTTACAATGAGGCACATGATTTCAAATGTATACCATACATGACAAAACTATTAGAACTGGAATGACTGTTTCTATCCCTAGTAAAATAACTGCATAAAATGTTACGTATTACATTGACTAAACATCTAAATGACTAAACTGCCCTCTTGTGGACAAACATATACATTACAGCAGGGGTTTTTCAACTCGATCCTGGGGTCCCACTGTGTTTGATGGTTTTCATTCATATCATAGCTGCAACCTCTGAATACTAATCAGATGTTAATTGCTCTTAATTAGACACTTCATGTCACTTTATGTGATTTACCCTCATGAGCTCACATTATGTCAGAAATTGCATTGTATGCCATTAGAAATAAATATTCCACATTCACTTTTTTCTGTACAGCGCATTGGTTTCAAATGTGCTCTATAAATTTGATGAATTATTATTATTATTATTATTATTATTATTATTATTATTATTATTATTATTATTATTATTATTATTAATAATAATAACAATAATAATAATAATAATCACCCGGATAAACGAATGCATACATTTTAAGTAATGTGCTGTATGCTGGATGACAAATTATTTATTTTATAATTAAGTTTTTTAATTGACTAATTTTAGACAAGCAGGTGAAATCATTGGGGTCCTAACTGATGAAAGTGTCACTGAAAATGAAAGGGTCACTGAAAATGAACTATTTGTGAAAAAGAGTTTTGGGGCTCTATATAATTGAGTGGAGCAAAAACCTTAATATCAGACAACATAATTTCAGTAATGGTTCTACACAACAGGTGATGGATAAAAAATACAGATACTCTGCTCAGACCATGAGACATTGGACAGGATGCATCTTCCGTGAGCCGCTTTCTATTCTAACTAGGACCAGCATTAAACAAAGCATTAATAACAGAAAATGACAGGAATATTGTTTCATCATAAGAGTATACATGCAGTGCATAACATTAACAAATTGCAGGTCAACATTTATGATACACAGTAACTGTATATGAATTATTATTCCACTTGCATTCATACTGATGTAGCAAGTGAATACATGCAATGCTGCAGTCTGCCGGGTGATTGAGGAGTTAGTGGTGTGTACAGGAAGTCCCCTCAGGAAGGGGGTCTCTGACTAACATCTCTGTGTTCACATAATCCACAGAGAGTCCAGGAGCCACTTGGTCTGCAGGGACTAAAAAAGACATAACAGATCACATGTTCTAGTAGTCCAGTGTGGTTCTCATGGTGCAATTAACAAACTGACTACACTGACTGACAGACTAATTGTAGACTACTGATACCGTAGTTTGCATGCAGATTGCTCCGGATAATACTTTACAGAACACCGGCTATTCTAAACTCATTCCATAATATGCACTTTCTTTTACACTGACACTATATTGTATGCACTGACTACTATATGATGATGACTACTATTTTTCACACTAACTTTACTATACAACGTATTTTGAACGTATAATACAGTGATTGCAGCATTTTTTTTTCTTTGAACTACGCATATACTGTATTGTGTCATTTGTCCCCCATACCTCCTCCTGTCTGTGCATGGTTCCTCCTCTTTATATAAAAGATGGTTCCAATCAACAAAGGGACGATCAGGAGATGAAGAAGACGATCAGCCTGAGAGCCAACTCCAGGTTTGTGCCACCTATGAACATATCAGACAAAAAGACAGCCGGGTGTTCATATATGAAGGCATGGAGTGAAATGTAAAATCGCTGCAATTTCTCAATGAAGTCACATTGCTAACAGTCATCAAAACAAAAAGCTTTCAAAACTTTGAGGTAAATTGTTGAAAGCTTTGCGTTGATGGTGATAAGCCCTGTTAGCATCCAGCCCTCTCTCTCTCTAAAATCTGTAATTTCCAATTTACTTCAATGTTTATTATAGCCATTATTTATTTATCAAAACCTGAACAGATGCTTGCATTTAGGGCTATGCTAATAGAGTAGCTTGTATCTTCTCCTGTTGCACATTTACTTATGCAATTTAGGTTCGGCATTGTGTAATGAAGACCTGTACCACACTTGGAATTCAAACTATCTAACTAATGTTTTATCTTATCCACTCTCGCACGGGGAAAACAGTAGCCTATGCTAAAATAGGTTGTGAACTATAGAATCCCCCATTACAACTGTGTTCGTCTGAGACGGCAGTAAGGAACACAATGAGGCAGAAGAAGCAGAGGTCAATGTGGTAAGGGAGCTGAGAACTTAAAATCGATTTCAAAAGTGTTTATGTAATCGTTATAACACTGCCTAATTGCTGTTGCCATCCATATAGAACAATGCATGTTGCTAAAAATGTTATTTTTATTTTATGTTCGCTTGGCATGTTGCTTGCTGCGCTGCCTCAAAGCGAGTTTCTTGCCTTCAGTGGAAGTGAGTGGGCGGGGCTTAGGATGGAGCAGGAGACTTGATTGTAAACACAGGACCACTGCAAGGCTAAAAATCCTGCATAGGGCACCTTTAGATTAAACCATAAATTTTGTTTGCAGCTCAAATATTCAATACGGACAAAATAAATAAGTTTGATTTAAAGGTCCGTACTGCCCTGATACTATTATGAATGCCACGTAACCTCTGTTGTCTTCCAACAAGAAGGAAAGAAAGTTATTTTTTACCAGAGAAGGTGGTGGTGTAACTGCATGAGGCCTTCAGCTTCCCCTCCTCAGTTAGCTGACACTTCATGTTCATGTTGCGGTCTGAGCGCTGAAGTGTCAGAGTCAGAGTGGACAAACATTTGAAATCTGACACCTTGTACCGGTCTCCTTGCAGTGGGGCTCCTGTCTCACTAACCCAGGTCATACTAATGCTTTTTTGACAAGACCTATAGGTATAAAGTGTACAGTGAAGAGTAACTGTACTACCAATCTTCAGCTCTGTCACTGGGGAGGACGCAGAGACTGAAAATGAAACATGAGATATAGTTATGGGTCTACTGCACATGCTCAGAAAATAGACTTATTTTAGTAGGAAATATATTTTTAAATAATATTGTATCATTGGTTAACTGCATTCATGCATCATTCTGACAGCATTTGACAAATTGCAATTAGTAATACTTACTGCTGAGAAGAGACAAGTAAATAAGAGCACCATCTGTATAACCCCAATTTTCTTCCTTCTTATGCAGTCGACAGTAGTACAGTCCAGCATCAGCAGTGGTAAAATTATTAATATGCAAAGAGCAGTTAGATCCCGTTCGCAGCCTTCCAGATTTCTCTTGATTTTTATCTGTGACCTTCCCATCAGTGACCAATGCAATACCGCTTCTTAATTGTTCATGGCTGCTGATCCACATAATTGAGGAACAGTCTAAATAACGATGGTTATGGTTGCATGGTAAACTGGCAGCACCTCCCACACTGGAGTACACAGTCAAGCCCTCTCCACTGACACCTAGGGGAAAATGCATAAGGCTCATTTAAAACAGAGCACAGACATCTTCAGTTGACAAGATACAGCATCATTTTGAACAAATCAATACATGTGGTTTAAAGAGACAGATAGTAGAGAAAAGAGTAGTAGTCATGTATTCTGCTGGCATTTAAAACAAGATACAAGTACGTGGAGGACTAAGGTCCCTCTAGTAGAGAAAAGAGTAGTCATTGACACAGGGAGGTTGATGAGGAGGCACACTTCACAATAAAGGAGGTCTTTTATCAAAGTGCAATGGATTTATAAAAAGAAAATCTCATTCTGCCTCATTTGTGGTTTGGAATTATGCAGAAACAAGAAAGAAAAAATAGAAAGAGCTGTTTGGCACGTGAGTACGATCACTGGCACAAGTTACTGTGGCCAAGCTATACCAAATTCTAATTTGCTATAAGGTCAGGCAAATCCTTGGTGATGTTAGCCAACCACTATATTAGCTTTTTTCATTGCATCCAATCTATGCAATGAAAGTGGATGAAAGTGTGGCAGACTCACTGCAGATACACAATACACAAGACGATATGGGGACTCATTCCTTTCCGCAGCCATATGGTTTTACAATGAGAATTAAATTAGTGCTGTTGTGTTCATGAAAATACCAGACAAATACTACTGGAACCCTGTGCTGTCAATAACACAGGGTCACAAGGTTTGTATTAGAGTCTAAGCTCTCTTTGTTTAAGCTTTAAAGATTAAAATATGCAATTTAGGCTTCCGGATTGAATCATTTTTATCTTTATTGAACAAATTGTTAATTTTAAACTTTGTAAATTTACAAATTAAATTAAACCATAAGGTTAATGTCCATGAATAATGCTAGCACGTTCTGTCGCAATATATGTTCTAGTGTATGTTCTAGTTCATTTTTATACGAAAGTTTAAAATACGCAATAAAGATTAAAATATGCAATATGCAAATATTCAATCCAGATTCAATTCAATCAAATTCATTGTATATTTATTGAACAAATTGTTAATTTTAAATTCTGTAAATTTACAACTTAAATTAAGCCATAAGTCTAATGCCCATGAATAATGCTAGCATGTTCTGTAGCAAAATAAACGATACATATAATAATAAGGTATCATTTAATGGGGGTTTCATGGTGACTCTGTTGAAGTATTTAGACTCTGAAAGGGGATTAATTGTCATGGTTTTGACCCTGTTTCCCTATGTGGTCGTTTTCCTCGGTGGCCACGCGAGGGCGCTGCCCTTTTGGTAGATGCTTGCTCCGCCCTGCTGAGTTGGGGGAGCTTCTGTTAAGCGTTTTCACCTGTTCGTAGTCACCTGAGAGTTATATAAGCCTACCGTTTCCTTCGTTCGGGGCTTCGACATTAATTGTTCATTGTTCATTGTTTTGTACTGTGGTGTTTTTGTTGGCTGTGAGTTCTCGTACCATTTTGGCTACTCGCCTATTTTAACGTCTATTTGTTGAGGCAGGGCTTATTTCTTGCTGGCTTGGTAGTTGATTATCTCGTAGAAGTTTAAAGTAGCAGTTCTTTGTTCCTTTTTCGCCTTTGATTGGTCTTTTTACTGAGAGACCTGGCGTTTTGCTTCTACTCATTTCCTTGTTACTGTGAGCCAGTAAGTAGCTTCGGTACGTTTATTCCCTGTTGTCTCCTTCTCGTGGACTACGTTCCCCTTTGTTGTGAGTCAGGGTTTTTATTTATATTGAGGCTGTTGTGCTATTTTGCGTTGGTCTTTTGTTGCAGCTGTCCTGTTCGCCCTTTCTGCCTGCGAGACGATTTTGTTGTGAACTGTTGTTCTGTTTCGTTCTCCGGGTGTGTTGTCTCCTTATGTGGAGCTTAGGCGATGTTGTGGACGTGTTTGTGTTTGACTGCGTGTTTCTTATAATAGCCTCAAAACGTTAGCTCTCTGTTCCATTTCGCCTCATTACATACATTCTTTTACTGAGAGGCTAGGGCGGTTGTTTTATATTAAGCGTGCGTTAGTCTATTTGGATAAGAAAGTTATGGGACGATGGTGCTCCGTCGGCTCACCTGTAAAATGTTTCTCCCTCCTGGGAGATCGGGTGTTTACCTCTTGTTTTCTACATTAGACTGCTAACTTATTAAACTAGCCGTGGAACGTTAAATCTGTTCCTGTTCGCCTCGTTACATTTCCCCTTATTGAGAGGCAGGGCTTGTATTTGTGCTTGTGCTTGTGTTAGTCAAATAGCCGATAGTTTCGGTGCAGCTGTCCATTCGTCTTTTGTGCTTTTTCTCCGGGTATGGAGATTTGGGCGATTCTGTTCAGAACTGTAGTTCTGTTCGCCCCTCGGTGCATGTCATCTCATGTGGAGACCGGACGATGTTGTGGACATGTTTGCGTGTGACTGCGAGCCTTGGAACATTAATTGTCTGTTCCTTTGCCTCGTTTCATCTCCTGTCTGAGAGGTTAGGGCGTGGTTCTGTTTTTAAGCTTGGTCATTTTGCTGGTAAGGTTATGGGACTGCGGTTCTCTGTCGGCTCGCCTGTAAAATGTTTCTTCCCCCTGGGAGATCGGGCGTTTACCCTCCTTTAGGTTCTGCAGATGACTGTTAGTGCTAGCTTATGGAATTAGCCACGTAACTTTTTATCTGTTCTTTCTCCTCTCTAATTAAATCATTTTATTTATTTGTTGACTGTTTATTTGTTTGTGCCTTTACGCTACTCGCCCGTTCTGATTTGTCTCGTTACCGAGACAGGGCGCGTATTTATTTCTGGCTGTTCAGATCCCTGTCCTAGCGCTCTAGTGACTTGGCGTTTGACAGTGAGCCGGTTAGTAGCGTCTGGTTTGGGTTTTGTTGTTCCTTGTCTTGTCTCCTCCCTTATCTGCGGGTATCCCGCCTTAGTGGCTGTGGTAGGGGGGCGTGGTTTTAGGCGCTGTCTGCAAGAGAGAGAGTGAGCTCGGGTGGTTTGTGGAACCGGCACAGCTGGCGGAATTCAGGCAATTGGTGACGTATGATTATTGTGGATTGAATCACTTAACCAATTGCCTTGATTGTTCGACAGTGAGCCTGGGAGAATAAAAAGGAGACTTCCGCGAGGAAAGGGGAGTCTTGACCTGGAGGAGAGGGAGTAGGTTGTGTGGCTGCGGGTGTAGCAGTGGAAAAGACGTGCTTGAATAAGCACACGGAGAAACCGGCTGAGAGAGCCAATTGTGGGCGGGGGGAAAACAATAAAAACCCTCGAACAAACTAAGTGTACGACTCTTCTCTGGAGCGGTGGCACTCACCTTGCCACAGTGGTGGCCCGTACAGGGAGAGGAAGAGAGAAGAGTTTAAAAAAAAAAAAATGAAGATGGATCACACCCAAGAACAGCCGGAGCAGCCCTCATCGGTAGTAGCGCTGGGAAAGATGCTGGAGGGCATAGCTGCCATGCAGGAGCGACAGTCCGCGGCTCATGCAGAGCAGATGGAAGCCCTGCGTGTGCAGTCTAGCCTCCAGACCCAGGCGCTGCTACAGCTGGCTGCTTCCGGCGATTCGGACTCTCGGGGAAGGCGGAGCGTCTCGTCCCCAAAATTCCACCTCCCGAAGATGACCGGGACGATGACGCTCAAGCTTTCCTCGAGGCATTCGAGGTGGCAGCGGAGACGTGCAGGTGGCCACTGGGAGAGTGGTCCGTACGCCTCCTGCCCCTCTTGTCAGGGGAGGCGCAGCAAGCTGCGCATAGCCTGCCGCCAGCCGCTAGGGCGGACTTTCAGAATATCAAGAAGGCGGTCCTCGACCGAATGGGTTTCAGCCCGGAGGACCACAGACGGTGCTTCCGGGAGACCACCCTGACGGAAGAGGACCGACCATTCGCGTACGCCCAGCGGCTGACGGACATGGCGAGGTGCTGGCTCCGGCCAGAAATCCGCTCTGCTGCTGGAATAGTGGAGCAGGTGGTCCTGGAGCGGTTCATCGCGGGCTGCCGGCGGCTACAGCCAACTGGGTGCAGTGCCATCGCCCCACTAACCTAGATGTCGCCGTCACCCTGGCTGAGGACCACCTGGCACAACACCCCTTCGCCCAGCAACAGAAACCGGAGCCGGCGCCCCGGAAGAAATATCCCCCTCGTTCCTTTCCCTCTCCAGTGTCCCGTCCCCAAAACCCCCATTTCCCCATGCCTAATCCCCCTGTGTTTTCTCCCCACTCAGGCTCAGTGGTGGTGCAGTCCGGCCCTCAGGGAGCTCCTCAACAACTGGACCGGGGTGTTGGCGGTGCGGACAGCCGGGCCACCTGCGCCGCGATTGTCCACTCATGGAGGTGGGGCAGGTGGTTCGTATTGTCGGCCCGCCCCCCTCCGCTCCCGATCCAGACGGGGCGTACTGCATTCCGGTAAGGGTGCAAGGGAGTGAACACCGGGCGCTGTTGGACTCAGGGGCTATGCAGACCATGATCCAACAGAGCCTGGTTCGACCAGAGGCTTTGGTGGCGGCACATTGGGTAACTATTAGGTGTGTGCATGGGGACGTACACAAAAAAGCATATTCTAGAGGCTGCGGTTAGCTCCCGCCTCTCGCACCCTCTGATTTTGGGCACAGATTGGAAGGGGTTTAAACAGGTAGCTGAGAAGCTGATGGGGGTGCGATCACGACCGCTAGGGAAGTGTGAGGTGTGTGCAGTTGACAGTGGTGACGCGGGGTCGTCCGACACTGCCGAGGGGGGGTGCGGCATCGGGAGAGCCTCCGGTAGAGACTCCCCAGGTGCCGGTATTCCACCCCGTGGAGGATTTCCCACTCGCTCAGTCTCGTGACGACACCCTACGCTTCGCCTTTGACCAGGTGATATATGTTGATGGCCAGCTGGTGCACCCGGACGCTGCACGCTCTCACCCATATTTTGTCATTATTAAGGACAGATTGTATAGAGTGTGTCGTGACACTCAGACAGGTGAGGAAACGACCCAGTTGTTGGTACCTAAAAGCCGTCGGGAAATGGTTTTCCAGGCGGCTCATTACAACCCCATGGCTGGTCATTTAGGGTATGAAAAAACACTAACCCGGATAATGGCCCGTTTTTATTAGCCGGGCATTTGGGCGGACGTACGTCGGTGGTGTGCGTCTTGTGCAGACTGTCAGCTAGTGAATTCCCCGGCCATCCCAAAAGCGCCGTTGCGCCCTCTACCGTTGATTGAGGTCCCTTTTGATAGAGTGGGCATGGACCTCATCGGGCCATTTGACAGGAGCACGCAGGGATACCGATTTGTATTAGTTCTCGTGGATTATGCAACCCAGTATCCCGAAGCAGTGCCGTTACGTAATATCTCAGCCAAGAGTGTTGCGCAGGCATTGTTCCAGATAATCTCCCGCGTCGGAATCCCGAAAGAGATTCTGACGGATCAAGGCACTTCATTTATGTCACGCACATTACGCAAATTGTACTAATTATTGGGTGTTCAGTCCATTAAGACCAGCGTGTACCATCCGCAAACGGATGGTCTCGTTGAGCGTTTTAATAGGACTTTGAAATCTATGATTCGAAAGTTCGTACACGATGATAGCCGAAATTGGGATAAGTGGCTAGTTCCGCTATTGTTTGCAGTGCGAGAGGTTCCCCAGGCCTCCACGGGATTTTCTCCCTTTGAACTGTTGTTCAGTAGAAAACCACGGGGTGTCTTGGACCTAGTTAAAGAAAGCTGGGAGGAGGGTCCAAGTCCCAGTAAAAATGAAATTCAATACGTTATGGACCTACGCGAAAACTCCATACACTGGGTAAATTGTCACGGGAGAATTTGCTCGAGGCTCAGGAACGTCAGCAGAGGAAATACAATAAAGGAACTAAGCTACGGCAATTTTCACCGGGCGATAAAGTCCTGGTATTGCTCCCGACTTCCAGCACAAAATTACTCGCCAAGTGGCAAGGACCCTTTGTGGTCACACGACGAGTGGTGGAAGTCGATTATGAGGTAGAGCGATCTGATAGAGAGGGGGCGAAACAGATTTATCACCTCAATCTATTAAAAGCATGGAAAGAGGTGGTACCGGTCTCCCTGGTTACGGTAGATCAGGAAAGAGATGAGCTGGGGCCAGAGGTACCAAATTCTACCAATCAAACCTCACCCCTTTCAGATAGCCATCTCTTACCGAATCAGAGGGCGGATCTTGCCTTGTTGCAAAAGCGGTTTGCGGATGTGTTTTCCCCTCTACCAGGTCGCACTAACCTCATAAACCACCACATTGAGACAACCCCGGGTGTGACGGTGCTTTCACGGCCCTATAGATTGCCGGAACATAAAAAGAAATTGGTTCAGGCAGAAATAAAGGCAATGCTG
Source organism: Synaphobranchus kaupii (assembly GCA_029718625.1). NCBI lineage: Eukaryota > Metazoa > Chordata > Actinopteri > Anguilliformes > Synaphobranchidae > Synaphobranchus > Synaphobranchus kaupii. The sequence continues at coordinate 21,882,954 of CM056390.1, forward strand.
GAATTGGGGGTAATAGAGGAGTCTAACAGTGCGTGGAATAGCCCCATCGTGCTAGTAGGCAAGCCTGATGGATCTATTCGGTTCTGTGTAGACTATCGTAAGGTGAATGAAGTGTCACGAGTTGATGCCTATCCAATGCCTCGGGTCGACAAGCTCTTGGATCGGCTGGGCACAGCTCGTTTTTTTTCGACACTGGATTTAACCAAGGGCTACTGGCAGATTCCCTTGTCTCCAGAGTCCAAGGAAAAAACGGCTTTCTCCGCTCCGGACGGGTTATACCAATTCTGGACACTTCCGTTTGGGTTATTCGGGGCCCCTGCCATTTTTCAACGTCTGATGGACAGGGTGCTGCGTCCGCATGCTGCTTTCGCTGCAGCCTATCTGGATGACATTATCATCCACAGCAGCAGCTGGGCTCAGCATGTGCGGCATGTGGGGGCGGTGCTTGAGTCCCTGAGACAGGCGGGGCTCACGGCAAACCCAAAGAAGTGTGCAATTGGCCGAGCGGAGGTACGGTATTTGGGGTACCACTTGGGAAGTGGACAGGTGCGGCCTCTAGTGGATAAAACCGCAGCGATTGCGACCTGTCCCCGACCCAAGACAAAAAAAGAGGTGAGGAGGTTTTTGGGACTGGCCGGCTACTACAGGAGGTTTATTCCTGCTTACTCAGAGCTGACCAGTCCCTTAACCGACTTGACTCGGAAAGGTGCCTCAGATCCGGTCCAGTGGACGGAGCTGTGCAGGCAGGCGTTTGAGCGAGTTAAAGAAGCTCTTTGTGGGAAATCGCTCCTGTTCACCCCTAATTTCTCTCTCCCCTTTAATTTGCAGACAGACGCATCGGACAGAGGGCTGGGGGCCGTTTTGACTCAGCAGGTGGAGGGGCTCGACCGACCAGTGCTGTATATTAGCAGAAAGCTATCGCAGCGGGAAGCTAAGTACAGCACGGTAGAAAAAGAATGTCTGGCCATTCGGTGGGCGGTCGGGTCTCTCCGTTATTACCTACTGGGTCGCTCATTCACCCTCTGCTCGGACCATGCTCCCCTCCAGTGGCTTCACCGCATGAAGGATACCAACGCCCGAATCACTCGTTGGTATCTGGCTTTGCAGCCTTTTAATTTCAAGGTGGTTCATAGGCCGGGAGCGCAGATGGTGGTGGCTGACTTTCTCTCTCGCCCGGTGGGGACGGAGGGGGGGGGGGGGGGGGGGGGGGGTTGGTCATCGGCCGGATGGCTTCCCGGCCTAAGGCGGGCGGTGGGGGTATGTGGTAGGGGGGCGTGGTTTTAGGCGCTGTCTGCAAGAGAGAGAGTGAGCTCGGGTGGTTTGTGGAACCGGCACAGCTGGCGGAATTCAGGCAATTGGTGACGTATGATTATTGTGGATTGAATCACTTAACCAATTGCCTTGATTGTTCGACAGTGAGCCTGGGAGAATAAAAAGGAGACTTCCGCGAGGAAAAGGGAGTCTTGACCTGGAGGAGAGGGAGTAGGTTGTGTGGCTGCGGGTGTAGCAGTGGAAAAGACGTGCTTGAATAAGCACACGGAGAAACCGGCTGAGAGAGCCAATTGTGGGCGGGGGGAAAACAATAAAAACCCTCGAACAAACTAAATGTACGACTCTTCTCTGGAGCGGTGGCACTCACCTTGCCACAGTGGCCTAAGGGCTTTATGAATCCCCTTGCTGCGTTTGGCTCCTCCCACCTCACACGTCACGCCCCATTACATTAATATTATGAAGTAGAACACCTTTTTCCATCTAAGCTCTTTCCACAGAACATTAGGTCACAGTTCATTTCTAAATGACACTACAATGTATTTAATTACAAATAAAATACTAATACATAGAAGCTTGCCAGGACATGAAATAGAGATCCTAGAAACTGTTCCAGGCCAAACTGTTAACACTATAGTGTATACAAGTATACTCAATAATTAATGATCAGTTTATTTTTACAATTTTTGAACTGTATAGTTGTATATTTCAACGCTATTCTTTTTATTTTTTTATTTTCCCGCCACCACCCCCCCTCTTCGGAGGTCAACTTTATTTTTATAGTGTTATTTACAAAAAGGTTTTGTGCTGGAGCCTCTAAGGGAGGGAAAACTAAATTAAGTAAACAGTAAAGTTAAGCAAACAAAATATCATAAAACAAGACAATACAACAAAAAAAAAAAAAAAGTGGATAGGGGGAGATGTACAAATGTAGAATTATAATAGTAATAATGAAATGTTATGCATGTGTATGAGTATGTGTATGAGTGTGTGATGCATGTGTGCGTGCATGTGTGTGTGCGTGAGAGAAGGGCAGGTTTGGCTAACAGGCAAGTTCAGGTGGAATTGTAGGTTATTGGTAAATTAAGGGTATTGATAAATGGTTCCCAGTTCTCTCTAAATTGTAACATTTTATTGTGGATAGAGGCAGTTATTTTCTCCATTGAAATGTATTCTATTAGAAGATTTAACCAATGTGTTGTATTTAATGTATTTCTGGTTTTCCAGTGTAAGAGGATGGTTTTTTTGACAATAGTTAAGGTCAGGTCTGTAAGTAAAGACTTGGTGTTTTGGATTGTTGGTGTGATTACTGAGATGTCTCCCATTCTTCAACGCTATTCTTGCAATCATTGTTTTTACTGTTTGTCCAGTGCCATAGGCAGCATATATGATTGCACCTGTTTAGATAGTCAAAATGAGAAGATGAGGTGTACTGAATGGTCAATTATCTTCACAATATTTGTATGTTCTAGTTCATTTTTATACCCGCTGGGAGTGTTATGTAAACTTTATTTAAGTAGCTCAAAGGGTTAAAGCAGGTTCTGTCTGTCTGTCTGTCTGTCCCTCTCCTAGGTTCAGTGAAAAGGGCATTCCCAGTTTTGTCCTATGATGGTGAACTCTTATCCCCGCTCATGGGTGGCTTTCCCAAAGCATGTCGTAGCGAAAAGTAAGTCGTGAAACGTGTCCTAAAGATATACTTGCCATTCATGACGCTTTACAAACAGTACAAACAACCATGACAACTGCAGCTACAGAGATATTATTTTCTCTGTCTTACTCTCTTACCTGTGAATGGTTGAGCTGTGTTGATCAGCAGTCCCAACAGAAGTCCATGCAGTCCACCCAAAGCCATTCTGTCTTCTTCTATTGTAGAACTTTTCTCACTGCTTTTTGAATCTGTTGCCACAACACTTTTTGCTGCCCTTAATCAGTCAATTCCACTGACTTCACTCAAACTTCTTGAATTATACAGGAAGCGTGAAATCATGACCACAATTATGTAGAAATGCAAACCCCAATTCCGAAAAAGTTTGAACAGTGTATAAAATGTAAATAAAAACGGAAAGCAATTATTTGCAAATCCTTTTTGACCTGTATTCAATTGAAAACAGTACAAAGACAAGATATTTAATGTTCTAACTAATCAACTTTATTGTTTTTTGTAAATATACGCTCATTTGAAATTTGATGCTTGCAACACATCCCAAAAAAGTTGGGACAGGGGCATGGTTACCACTGTGTTACATCACCTTTTAACAACACTCGCACAAGTAATCTTTTGGGAACTGAGGACACTAATTGTTGTAGTTTGGAAAGCTGAATTTTTTCCCATTCTTGCTTGATATAAGACTTCAGCTACTCAACAGTCTCAGGGTCTCAGTTTCATAATGCACCACACATTTTCAACGGGAGACAGGTCTGGACTGCAGGCAGGCCAGTCTAGCACCTGCTCTGACTATGAAGCCACGCTGTTATAACACTTGCAGAATGTGACTTGGCATTGTCTTGCTGAAATAAGCAGGGACATCCCTGAAAAAGACGTTGTCTAGATGGCAACATATGTTGCACCCTTCAGCATGAATGGTGCCTTCCCAGATGTGCAAGTTACCCATGCCATGGGCACTAACACACCCCCATACCATGACAGATGCTGGCTTTTGAACCTAGCGTTGGTAACAATCGGGATGGTCCTATTCCTCTTTGGCTCGGGGAACACAACGTCCATTATTTCCAAAAACAATTTGAAAGGTGGACTCGTCAGACCACAGCACACTTTTCCACTTTGTGTCAGTCCAACTCAGATGAGCTTGAGCCCAGAGAAGTCGGTGGCGTTTCTAAATGTTGGTGATATATGGTTTACGCTTTGCGTAGTAGAGTCTTAACTTGCATTTGTAGATGCAGTGATGAACTTTGTTTACTGACAACGGTTTTCCGTAGTATTCCTGAGCCCATGTGATTATATTCATTACAGTAGCATGTTGGTTTTTAATGCAGTGCCGTCTGATGGATCGAAGGTCACGGGCATTCAATATTGGTTTTTGGCCTTGTCTTTTACGCACTGAGATTTCTCCAGATTCTCTGAATCTTTTAATAATATTATGGACTGTAGATGGTGAAATCCCTAAATTACTTGCAATTGTACATTGTGAAACGTTGTTCTTAAACTGTTGGACTATTGACTCACACAGTTTTTCACAAAGTGGCGAACCTCGACCTATCCTTGATCGTAAACGCCCAATCCTTTGTGGATGCTCCTTATACCCAGTCATGATAGTATCACCTGTTACCTATTCACCTGTTTACCTATGGAATGTTCCAAATAGGTGTTTTTTTAACATTCCACAACCTTCCCAGTCTTATGTTGCCCCTGTCCCAATTTTTTTTGGAACGTGTTGTAGGCATCAAATTCGGAATTAGCATATATTTACAAAAATCTATAAAGTTGATAAGGTAAAACATTAAATATCTTTTCTTCGTACTGTTTTCAATTTAATATATGTAAAAGATAATTTACAAATCACTGTTTTTTTTTTTTTTCTGCCTTTATTTGCATTTTACATACTGTCCCAACTTTTTTTTTGAATTTAGGTTTGTAAGACATACAGCAGTGCTGCTTTAAGGCCAGACTCTTTATTTTGTCTTCCCACTGCTTTGTAATGTTACACACATTTTAGCCAAATTGCATTTCACATGGTAAGCAAACAGTACTGGTAAGCAAACCAGACGTACGCAAGATTACAATCATATTGTAACAATTTCAGGGAGAGACATACCAGGTGGATCTTGAGGTGAACTCACAATGGTGTTTATTGCAATAAACAAGAACTTACAAAAGTTACAAAGACAGAGAGCCCAGAGTGCTCAGCTGGTCATTACATAGCTTTGTGTTGGCTAACTGAACTTGCTAGCCAGCCACCTCAACACTATTCCCCATTAACAAAAACGGCAACCATCTGGTTGCATGACTTCCTCACAACAGTCCTTGCCCACTGAAAGTCCGTTAGCCAGGGCTGGTGGCCGATGTGGACGCACACCCCTCCTCTGTCCTGGTGCTGGCTGCTGACTCAAACTGGGGAGCGCTTCTGTCTGACTCAAACTGGGGAGTGCTTCTAGCTGACTCAAACTGGAAAGTGCTTCTAGCTGACTCAAACTGGGGAGTGCTTCTGTCTGACTCAAACTGGGGAGTGCTTCTAGCTGAATCAAACTGGGAAGTGCTTCTAGCTGACTCAAACTGGGGAGTGCTTCTGTCTGACTCAAACTGGGGAGCGCTTCTGGCTGACACAAACTGGGGAGCGCTTCTGTCTGTCTCAAACTGGGGAGCGCTTCTGTCTGACTCAAAACTGGGGAGTGCTTCTAGCTGACTCAAACTGGGGAGCACTGATAGCTGACTCAAACTGGGGAGCACTTCTGGCTGACTCAAACTGGGGAGCGCTTCTGGCTGACTCAAACTGGGGAGTGCTTCTGGCTGACTCAAACTGGGGAGCGGTTCTAGCTGACTCAAACTGGGGAGTGCTTCTAGCTGACTCAAACTGGGGAGCGCTGGCAACTGACTCAAACTGGGGAGTGCTTCTGGCTGACTCAAACTGGGGAGTGCTTCTGCTGACTCAAACTGGGGAGAGCTGACGGCTGACTCAAACTGGGGAGTGCTTCTGCTGACTCAAACTGGGGAGAGCTGACGGCTGACTCAAACTGGGGAGAGCTGACGGCTGACTCAAACTGGGGAGTGCTTCTAGCTGACTCAAACTGGGGAGTGCTTCTGTCTGACTCAAACTGGGGAGCGCTTCTGGCTGACACAAACTGGGGAGCGCTTCTGTCTGTCTCAAACTGGGGAGCGCTTCTGTCTGACTCAAAACTGGGGAGTGCTTCTAGCTGACTCAAACTGGGGAGCACTGATAGCTGACTCAAACTGGGGAGCACTTCTGGCTGACTCAAACTGGGGAGCGCTTCTGGCTGACTCAAACTGGGGAGTGCTTCTGGCTGACTCAAACTGGGGAGCAGTTCTAGCTGACTCAAACTGGCGAGTACTTCTCGCTGACTCAAACTGGGGAGCGCTGGCAACTGACTCAAACTGGGGAGTGCTTCTGGCTGACTCAAACTGGGGAGTGCTTCTGCTGACTCAAACTGGGGAGAGCTGACGGCTGACTCAAACTGGGGAGTGCTTCTGCTGACTCAAACTGGGGAGAGCTGACGGCTGACTCAAACTGGGGAGAGCTGACGGCTGACTCAAACTGGGGAGTGCTTCTGCTGACTCAAACTGGGGAGAGCTGACGGCTGACTCAAACTGGGGAGCGCTTCTGCTGACTCAGCTGGTCGCTATCCCCAGTGCTAAGTCCCTCACTGCTGCGTTGAGCCAACTCCTCCACTGCTGCTCTGAGTGCTTTTGGGGCGTGAATGACATGAATGACATCAAGATGCAATTTCAGATATTCTTAAAAAAACGAGTTGGTGTTGAGCAACAAAATGCTACCGTGTTCAATTACCACACTTGTGAAAAGTTGCAAAGCACATAAGATGCTTATTTTTCTTCTTCGTTTACGTTGTAAAAGTGAACTGCGCCATGATTGGCTCAGAAACCAGAAGTGTGAAATCTGGTGAAGCACCGCCTACATTTCCACCCTCTATTCATTAACCCTGCTCTGATCCCAGTATATTTGACAATTAATTCCCTAAACATAAACACATCATTATCATATTGGACACAGTCACAGTGTAGACTAAACAAAAGCATCAGAGGACTGATCCTCTAGTTCTGCATACCTGTTTGAACAGGCGTCATCAGTAGGTGTGTACGACTGGCTATATATGTCGAGAGACTTACACGGTTTTATCTGCCATTTATCGAGCATAGCGTCAGTTCAGGCAGGTCACGAGAGTGAAACCCGGCCATAGTTAATCAGCTGACAGCTCAGCTGAGTAGTGACGATTCACCCATCTGTCCATTCACATAACAAGGCGGTCTATTTAACCGCCTCGCCCTACCATGGTGGATCCCCTGTCAGCACACCCGCTGCACACAAAAACATCTTCTGCGCTGCACATCCTGCATGTTCTACTACACGCCGGGGAAAAAGAATCGGAATCCTGCAAATTCTACGTAAAAGCTAAGTGATGTCAAGCTCTGTATTCTTAAGTTTTATGGTCTGTTAGACAAAAGAAAAGGGCGATATATTCAAATAACATTCGGTTATTCGAAACCTGCTTCCCTGCATGCATGACTGCACACTGTCAGCGAAAACGAATAGGATTCCTGAATTTGTTGTTAAAGCTAAGTGACTGCAAGTATCGTTTAAGCTTATGGTCCGCTATGGAAACTGGCGATATTCAAATAACATTTCCAGGACAAGGAAGGGCGATATTCACGTTGCGTATAAGCTGGCTATTTAAAGCGTGTGTCTTGTCGTGTAACCCGGACCTTATTGCTCGTATTCGAAACCTTCCAACAGGATTGCTAGCTGACATTAACAGACTATATTGGCTTCAGAGGTATAAAACGCACGGTAACCTTTACATGATCCTTGGGCTAACCTAAACGGTAAGCATACACCATGGCCTGGAATATTGGTTGGTCATGTTCGCATACTCACTGCCTCGTTCTGGAAGTGGGAGACCAAAGAGATCTGATACTTCGTGGACGCGGTCCGACTAGGCTAATCATTGAGCTGGCTTCTGATACGAGAGGTTCGTGGCCGTTCACGGATGCTGATACGTAAGTGGGGAGAAAATGAATAAATAAACAAATGTGACAAATGATTAGTCTACATAGTTCACGTCCTAACGCACTGCTGCTCCAACTATTATCGTAACTAGTTCTGCGTGTGTAATCGGTAATGATGTGAAGACTAGGCCTACCGTTGACCTGGTATGTAATTGTACATTCTATATCTTGCACGTTATTGCGTTGGCCGATCTGTATCCTGCATGGTATTTTAATTTATCGGGACATAATTGCGCTCGTAGGCCTACTGCATCTGCGTAGCCTACTCGGATACCTAGCTAATAGTTTTCAGGTTGAATTTAAGTGTTGTAGCCTATTCATCATTATTACGGCTAAATTGTATCATTGCCAGGGATTTGTAGGCTATATTAGCCTAGCATACTACTGATTGCAGACAACCCTAATTCACATTGCAACATTACGCGTGTAGTTTTTTGTGGATAGCCTACTACTAGGGAAGAACCGGGACGAAAGAATAACATTGATTTTCGCGAAAACTACAGAAACCCGAATACCGTAGATCAGTCAGTATGTGACACGTGTAATCATTTCACTCTGCAAAGAACCAGTGATGTGCGTCCCGTTTTTGCGGAGTGCTAGACCGAAGTTATTTTGACCGCTGAAAGTAAAATATCGAAACCGGAAGTGTTTTTCGGTCGTATAAGTGTGTTTATGTTTGAATTTTCCAAACATGCATAATTTTCTTAATACAACTGTGGACTAAAGGACAGCATAGGTTCGAATGGGATGCTTGCGAGACTTAGCTGATAGCCAGGTTGAAAGCAAGCGAGACACGAGCGGGACGAAAGACACACTGTTAAAAGGCAGTGGTGAAAATCAATGCACAACCTTGGAATGCGTATTGACCCCATCAGAACCGAGTATTCAACAATGCCGTGGTATAAATGAATGTAATGTATAATAAGCATTAATAAATGATGTCTAGTAGCCTAGCTATTAATAAAGGTGAGTTGCTATTAAATCATCAATTTCAGACCGTTTAACGTTGCGATGCAAAATTCAATTAATTATGCAACATTATGCTCTTGACGCATGGTTGATTTTCATGGATTTTAAACTTATAGCAAGCGGGTAGGCGGAGCAAGAGGTCCATTTCGGGGCTGGAAGATTCGCACTTGGATTAAAGCCTTGGATTAAAGTCAACGTCCCAGAGCTGGGAAAAGCTCTGAAGAAGCATTAAACTCATTGTTGTCCATTATTATTAATTGGTCTAATTCAGGGCTTTCAGCCGGATTTCTTTCCTTCCAAAATAGTCTCAGGTTTCCCTAATTTTCAATCAGCTGTAAACGAACCCGAAATAGTGAACAAACTGCTTGCCAGAGAGGTCGAAAAAGGTTATATGATTGGCCCGTTCGATAGCTCGCCATTTCCAATATTCGCATCAATCTTATAGGAGCAGCCACACGTAAATATTCAGAAAAAAAAAGCGCCTAATCGACTTATCCGCCCCTCATAATAACTACGCCCAAGCTATTAACAGTATCATTCCCCCGCTACCATTTTCCCTGTTTACGTAACCGCTCGACCACGCGATTCAATTTATCAAACATGCCGGTAAAGGAGCTTGGCTCGGTAAAGCCGACATAACGGAGGCATTTAAAAAATCATGCCTCCATCCATCCCAATGGCATTTGTCGGCGTCATGTGGGTAATAAAAAAATGTAGGCCTAAATTTTCGGTCAGGCTTACTTTTGGTTGTCGAGGCTAGCAGTCCCCCTATTTTCGTAGGCTACATTATCGGAAAAACTTGCTGGATTCTCCTTAAACTGCAATTGCCCCGTTTTACACCTGCTAGACGACTTCCTAGTGGTAGATTTTCCATACTCCCAGGCGGATCGTCGCGTTACACCGTTTAAAACAAATAAATAAACCCGTTTAATGAAATGGGCGTTCCTCTATCCGAGGAAACTTTTAAATGGCCTAGTGTTATCGAGTTTCTAGGCATTATTATTTTAGATAATCGTGCAGGCTTTCAGCCATCGGATAAATTGGCCCGCATTCGGGAAGCTATCAAATATACCGAGAACGCAGAATCAATAGGCTAAAATAAAATAATAAAATAAAAATATAAAATAAATAAATTTAAAAAAATAGCCGCTCTCCCTATTGGGTCAATTCAACTTGCTATGTGAGTTATCCCTCAGTGACGTTCTAAGACCAATCATGGGTCAAAATATCGCTAACTTTGGCCGATCTTCAAAAACCGGAAATGCTACTGAATTAAGAGCCGGCTCTAGTGGTGAGCCGAGCAAATGATCTGACTCACTGGAAAGAGCCGGAATGCCCATCTCTAAATGGCATCCCGTTTTCATAACGACTACGTCGAAACATCAGCTACTTTTAAATTCTTTACCGACGCAGCGCTTTCTATTGCTTTTGGGGGTTTTATAATACTATGGTTGTAGAAACATGGCCTAAAGAGCTGCAAACTCTGCCTCGCAATATTCAATTTATAGCTTTGCTCGAACTATACCCAACCATCGTTGCTTGCATCCTACGGGAAACAGCTGGCCAAGGAAACAAATTTTGGCCTATTGCGACAACCAAGCCACCGTCAACATCATTAACAAAGGATGCTCGTCTGTCCCTTTCATCAATAGGCTAGTAGACGCCTGGACTGGATTGCGTTATGCATAATTGGATTTGGACTTGCGTTATGAAAAATTCACGCTTCGCGCTGTTCTTGCATATACTACAAATACAACTTCAGTAGTTAGAATGGCCCTAGGCATACGGGCGCCATGAAGCCAATGTTACGCACAGCATCCTCCCTGACGTCAGGGAGAAGACCAACAGGCGTTGGTATGGTATTAATTGGCATTGACCTGAGGGATGAAGAGCTTCTCCCCATAAGCATGCCGGCTTCATCCGTAGCCGAAAGGTCACACATAGCTTTTAGGTGGTTGGTACATATACATATACTACAAATACAACTTCAGTAGTTAGAATGCCCCTAGGCATACGGGCGCCATGAAGCCAATGTTACGCACAGCATCCTCCCTGACGTCAGGGAGAAGACCAACAGGCGTTGGTATGGTATTAATTGGCATTGACCTGAGGGATGAAGAGCTTCTCCCCATAAGCATGCCGGCTTCATCCGTAGCCGAAAGGTCACACATAGCTTTTAGGTGGTTGGTACATATACATATACTACAAATACAACTTCAGTAGTTAGAATGCCCCTAGGCATACGGGCGCCATGAAGCCAATGTTACGCACAGCATCCTCCCTGACGTCAGGGAGAAGACCAACAGGCGTTGGTATGGTATTAATTGGCATTGACCTGAGGGACGAAGAGCTTCTCCCCATAAGCATGCCGGCTTCATCCGTAGCCGAAAGGTCACACATAGTTCTTCATCACTACACGTAGAACTCCCCTGATTAGTTTTGCTCCCATGGAAGTCCAACAGGCTTTGGTACACATAGCCACTGATCCACGTAAATGTAAAGGGGCCTTGGGTTGAAGGACAGGATGGCTACATTGGTAGCTGAAAGGTCACACATTGTTATTCACCACTACACATAGAATTTCCCTGGGTAATCCAATGTCTGGCTCCCAGGGGAAGTCCAACATGCGTTGGTACACATAGCTACTGATCCATGTAACGTTTAAAAGGCCTCGAGCTGAAGGACAGGATGGCTTCATCGGTAGCCGGAAGGTCACACATTGTTCTTTATCACTGCACATAAACTTCTTGGGGTTAGTCATACTATACTCTGGCACACGGGGGAGTCCAACAAGCGTTGGTACACTTAGCCACTGATCCATGTAACGTTAAAGGACCTTGTGCTGAAGGACAGGATGGCTTCATCGGTAGCTGGAAGGTCACACATTGTTCTTTATCACTACACAAACTTCTTGGGGTTAGTTTACACTATATCTGGCACACAGGGGAGTCCAACGAGCGTTGGCACACATAACCACTGATCCATGTAATGTTAGAGGGCCTCGTGCTGAAGGACAGCATGGCTTCATCGGTAGCCAGAGGTCACACATCGTTCTTTATCACTACACGTAGAACTTCCTGGGGTTATTTTGCACTGCATCTGGCACAGGGGAGTCCAACGGGCGTTGGTGCACATAGCCACTGATCCATGTTACGTTAGAAGGACCTTGTGCTGAAAGACAGTATGGCTTTATCGGTAGCCAGAAGGTCACACATTGTTCTTCATCACTACACATGGATTTCATGGGGTTGGTCCGCACTCCGTCTGGCGCACGGGGGAGTCCAACAGGCGTTGGTGCACATGACATTGATCGTTGTGGTATTGGGGGATCCTTGAGCTGATGTACAGATCGGCTTCCTCCGAGGCGAGGGGTCGTTGCACGGTCATCACGTGTGCACATACTGGCAGCACTTGGCGTATGGTTGTTTTTGGGGTTGTGCAGCTGCCCTCGCCGCCATACCCATGCTTGCTCGCGTGGATGGGCGGGAGGGCTTGGTGAACAGAACCATACTGCCAAACCTAAAATGTATTGTTTCATAATGTCAATAAAGTTATTTGAACAACAGTGGCCTGACTGAAATCGAGCATAGCGTCAGTTCAGGCAGGTCACGAGAGTGAAACCCGGCCATAGTTAATCAGCTGACAGCTCAGCTGAGTAGTGACGATTCACCCATCTGTCCATTCACATAACAAGGCGGTCTATTTAACCGCCTCGCCCTACCATGGTGGATCCCCTGTCAGCACACCCGCTGCACACAAAACCCCCCCCCCTCCACCCCAGCTCCATCCTCTTCAGTTTCCCATTGCGCACATACACCTAGCCTATGTCGCTCCTGCATGAATCACTAACATTTTTCGAGTGCCTACTGATTTATTTTCCTCTCTCCTTCCCGCTTAGGCATCCGCTGGAGCGGTAGCTATAGATCAACAAACATCGTTCTCCAGAAGCAGACGGTCAGCTCCAGCTCCATGATGCACCTGCCGGGCTTCAATCAGTCTTCCTCACCGGCTCCTTATACATTGACATTTTCACATGTTCGGTCTACAAATTTCTATTCTGTAATCAGCATTTAGTAACCGGTGCCAGTCAGCGGCGGATGGACTTCCCCCTCAGAGTCAGGTTCTGCCCAAGGTTTCTTCCTGCTAACAGCAGGGAGTTTTTCCTTGCCACCGTCGCCTTAGGCATGCTCTACGGGGTTTCAGGCCCGGTTCCTTGTAAATTGTTGTGATAATGACACTTAAAAGTGCCATTTTTATATATATATATATATACAGTATATATACCTGACTGAATGGAATCTGTCAAAACCATTCTCAGTGCTGCGGTTCTGTTCTAGCGTAACCCTAATGGGGGTTGTGCAGCTGCCCTCGCCGCCATACCCATGCTTGCTCGCGTGGATGGGCGGGAGGGCTTGGTGAACAGAACCATACCGCCAAACCTAAAATGTATTGTTTCATAATGTCAAAGTTATTTGAACAACAGTGGCCTGACTGAACTACAGTTCTGGGATAATGAGCTTTAAAGTTATTGTCAGCTCACTGATTTTCTTCCTAAAAACTAGAATTACGCCCAGATTTTAAACTTTTTACATTTTTGAACACCAAACACATGGAAAATACAGCATTTATTTGTATATAACTCATTTCTGACAAAACTTTCACTTACAACCCTATCATTTTCATGTCATGATATTGTGCATGAAGAAAAATTTGTACCAATTTGTATTTATTTATTTATCCTTTATTTTACCAGGAAATTCACGTTGATATTAAATCTCTTTTACAAGGGTGTCCTGGCCAAGCGGCAGCAAACCTTACAATAAGTAACACAATACAAGACAACATAGACTAGAATAGAATAACTTTTATTTTCCCGCTAGGGAACTTCAGTTGTAGCCCCAGCAACAACAAAACATACATAGACAGTGGGGCAGACCCACAACACACAATCATATCAAACAAAGACATTCAATATAATCATTGCATTAATCAAACTAATTAAGTGAATTAAAGTGTAATAGCCTACAGCCAAACATCATGATTAAAAATAGCCCCCGCTGTCCCGAGATGTCCAGTGTTATCAAGCAAGCAATTCCAACATTGAAAAAAAAGTTAACATTCACTATTCAAACAACATAGTAATTGAGATAAATAAATAAATAAATACATGAAGATAATGGCACTTAGAGTTAGAAGTACATTCCTCAGTTACAGTGTTATGAATCAACTCTTTCAATTCAGCCAAAGTAACAGGGCTATCCATCTTTGATTGTTTTTGTAGCATGTCCCATGACCAAGGTGCATTGTAAGAAAATGCCAGTTTTCCGAATTCAGAGAAGGGGCGAGGTATTTAAAAAGCATAATGGAATTGGAACGCAGATTGTAACTATTAATCCCTATCATGTGAGATGAATGATGAATGAATAATAAGAAGGAAGTTTACCTAAAATAGCTTTGTAAATGAAGACATACCAATTACATATTAATGAATAAAATGAATATGTTAAATAAATTAAATTAATAAATATTTAAACAAATGCATAAATAAAATGAAAAAAGTTAAATGTCAACATAAATAATTAAATGTAAAATTTATTTCCACATTTATTTATCTCCACCTTTAATTATTTCAAGATTGTTGGCACAAATCTTCCATACTTAAGTGCAGCTATTGTTATCAAAGCCTAGTTTTGCATTCCTATTTGAACAGCCATCATCATTAGGTGTGGCTTTTAGAATGGCTTTTCTATCTGTAGGAAATGTTTTGCAACCCTTACAAAACTGGGTAGTTTGCTGCAAACATGCAGTTAATATGTAGCGCATTTGCCACAAACTAAATTTCTAACTAAATAGTTTTTGTTTTCCACAAAATGTTGCCAGAGATTTGTCAGACTTGTGGTGAACTTCTTGCAACAATGGCAGTTCCCACAAAGCTAATCTGCATGTGAAAATACAGTATGAGCTTGCCGCAAACCTGGTTTGACATAAATTTGCCAGAAGTCTATATGTCTATATTTTTGTAAGGGAATCTGAAGTTTTTGTTTTGTTTCAATAATATTTTATCTAAACATTCATATTTATATAATTACCTTGTTCAGCAATGAATCACTCCTACAGTATACAACTACTAATATGTGGCCATTTTACTTAGCTTCTGCTTTTATAAATGCATGTCTGTTGCTTATTTTCATTGAAAATGTGCAGGAAAAAGTTTCAAAACATCAACAGCCTTTTTCTCAGAAGTTGCCTTCAACAAGCCATAACTTCCTCATTATTTTTACAAGTATACCATATGATATCATTTTAAGGCATTGCAACAGCCCAGATGGCAGATTTTGTGGGCTTGGATGAGTAACAGTGTAACCTCTCGGCTCAGCGAGAGGCATGAAGGGATAACCTGTAGGACCAGCTGGTTGCTAAAAGAAATGTCCAGAGAAGCTCAGCTGGTCATTCAGGGTCACACAGAAGTTATTAGCTGAGTGGCACTGCAGAGTCATGAACATTGATTGAAATATGGGGAACCCTTTGCCAGGTGGAACAGCAGTTCTTCCCCAGGTTGAGGTTTCAGGTGGTTTCTAGGCTGCAATATCAGGGATACATGCTTGAAGTTGGGTGGAATAACTTTAGGGAGAAAATTAGAAAAGGTACCTGTAGCCTATATAGATACAGTATCAGTAAAAATTTTTATTTTGATCATGCATAATTGTTTAAATATGTTTTAGAATTAAATTATGCTGGAACAGTATGGAATACATGATTGGTAAAATGGCTGTAAGTCATCAAGGGTCTGAGGTATCAAACAAGCCTCAAACCATCACTCTACCGCCAGATATACAGTAGATATGAATGGATCACTTTAAGGGTTGTTTCTCCTGACAAATCTTCCTATTGAACTCTATGGAAAAAATAAGTCTAGAGAAGAAACCCTTCAAGTTATCCATCCATATCTACTGTATTTCTGGCTGCAGATTGATGATTTAAAGGGTAAGTTCGCTATTTTGGACCTTGGACCCTATTTGCGGTCCGTCTTCCATGAACCTGACCCATGAAGTCCATTTTTTCGCTGATCGGTCCAGTATTGAGCTCGCTACAGATTTCCTGTAGGCTCTCACTGGGCTACAATAGAAGTCAACGGGGAAATTAGAAATGTTCGATAAATGTGCTTTCATGTACAATAAATGAGACGGGAAGCTCAGGGTGTATTGTTACCGGTCTCAGTATACACTCCTGTGAAATGCATCTCAATCCGAACATTTTTACGTGCTTGGCATGGCTTGGAAGTAAGCATTTCTCTGTTGCTTGTTTTCGCTGCTCCCGCGGAGTACTATGTGTCGGGGGTAGGGGAGCGGGAAGGTGTGCCGGCCGTTTACGAAACTATCTAGTTGAGCAGTCTGCGTTTGTTTACCTGCAGCAACGTAGGCTACAATTTCCACAAAAAACTTGGATGATGGATGACTATAATGATTACGAAGACGAAGAATTCGATTTTGACTGACGTTACTCGCTACAGATTTGAGCCAGAATACACGGACACGGAACTACAAGAGATGGATGATAAGAGAGCAAGAGAAGAGAGAGAGGCTGAAGTTGCGCAGGTAATGTTATCCGAAGTCAGTGCGAGGTAGTGCGGTCGGATAAATAGTTCTGTTTCAAATGGAACTGTTGTTTCAACGTTCGGTTTGCGTTTGCGATAGCCTACATTTCACAGGAGAGCATACTGAGACCGTAAGAATACACACTGAGCTATAAAAGCACATTTATCGTTGTTTTTCCATAACATTTCTAATTGCCCCGTTGACTTCTATTGTAGCCCAGTGAGAGCCTACAGGAAATCTGTACCAAACTCAATACTGGACCGATAAGCGAAAAAATGGACTTCATGGGTCAGGTTCATGGAAGACGGACCGCAAATAGGGTCCAAGGTCCAAAATAGCGAACTTACCCTTTAAGGCTTGTTTGATATGTGTAATGTAAATAAATCCACTCTAGTCACTCAAGTTTAATAGTAAATGTATTTAAAATAAAATAAAAGTCCTAAAAATAAGTTACCAGGATTCAGCATTGTGTGCTATAATGTGACCTAAATACCCCAGTTTCAACATTCCAAATACAAGGGATTATGGTTTTTGTAGTTTTATAACATTCTCTGCAGTAAATGGCATTATTAATAATTACTGGATGTTTCATCTGTGGAATTATGCGGCCTGCCACAAGTAAATCCCGACCCTCTCTTACACAGACTGCCCCTGGCCTGCTGATCCTGACCCATCCTGATTTCCAGAAACACTGCTGTCAGATTATTGATTTACAGTGTATAATTCAATCCTAATTTAATTTACTTAACATATCTCTAATTACTTTATTGGCATCTGCCATGATAATACCTGGCTTATAACAATATGGGAAACATGGTTCTCTCTCTCTCTCTCTCTCTCTCTCTCTGAGGTGGAGGTTGTGTGTGAGAGTGTGCGTGTGAGAGCGGCTGTTGCGTTTGAATGAGTGAGTTTTTTTCTCCCTTTTTTCTTACTTTCCTGTTACTTTGTACTGTATTGCACGAGGTCACTTTAATTGGATTTAGCTAATATAATACTGAAGCATTTTTACGGGTTTTTGTTTGTATTTGATTTTGTATTGACGACCTTGCCGACCGGCGTTTTGCTGGTCGGCATGGCCACAGCCACAATGGCGTTTGATCAGCTTTCGCGCCGGCATGGAATCAAGGTAATGCCCGCGGTTACCTGTTCAGTAGAGAAGTGTAGTTTAGCGGTCGGTGAAGTTGTCGGGCATAACAGCATTCGCTCGGCATCTCGAATGAATAATGGGATTATGATATTCTTGGATAGTGTTGAGAAGGTTAACGGAGCAGTTGAAAGTGGGATTGTAATACAGGAAACTCTGACAGATGTGCTCCCTCTCGTCAACCCGGCGAGGAGAATAACTTTATCGAATGTCCCCCCGTTTGTAAAGGATGAACTCTTATTAAGAGAATTAGCCCGTCACGGGCAAATAGTATCACCGATTAAGAAAGTTCCCCTTGGTTGTAAATCTCCCCTTTTAAAACACGTAGGGCCCTATCTTACACCCGGCGCAAAGCGGCGCTAACGCAAACGCAAGTGTCTTTGCTATCTTACACCCGGCGCTAGGTCCATAATAGCGCCTAACGCTTACGCCGTCAAACTAGCATGTTGACGGCGTAACTCTTGCGCCATCATTAGTGAACTGGGCGTGTTGGTCTTAAGATGAGGAGTGGCCAGGATTCTTTTTGGCGTATTGCTATCTTGAGCCAGCAGAAAGCGCTTGCGCTAGAACCACCACAAACCTGGTCTAAAGTCATGTCGCAGTTAATGCTATTTTAACGGCGCATATAAGTGCGTCTACATAGGCGTGTGCACAACGCGCATACCCTCCTGTCTGTTACACACAGGGGCGTGCACAGGCATGACTAAAATATCTAGATCATAATGTGAAATATTATTATTGTGTAGGCTATATCAAAAATGCATAATAATAAAAGGTTCCATAGGTCCACATACCTTTCCATCAGCGAAGGGAAACAATGCCACATTACATTGCTCTCAGCCCACTCCATCAACATCCAGGCGATGTGCGATGGTACGGGACAATGGCTATCCATTAAAAAGGAGCTGATAACACCTATAGCTATCAAGCCTAATGCGCGAATTGTCTTTGCACCTAATGCGTGAATTGTCATTCAATGGAAAACTCGCGCACGGCAATAGACGGACATTTAAGTTCTGAAAATGCGCTTCAGATGTCATTACAATACAGCTCTGTTTATCTATGAATACAGCCTGTAAGTAAATAGAATGGTTTGTGACTGAAAAAAGTTCAAAACCTTGTCCAGTGAATATTGCATTTATTGTTTTTCAAATAGCCTAGGCTACAGCGAATTCGCTGTGCATAAGGTTTTTTTCGATAGCCTATGTTTAAAAAACGGAGATGTCACCATGTTAACTAAATTGTAACCTTAGCTATTCTTCGTCCTTCATATTTTTTTAAATGACAGTGACCAGGTTTCCATACTCTCACCGTTTAAAACCCAGCTGATTTCACCCGTTATTCCTTAACTGAACAAAACGATTTTAAAGAGAACTAAGCGTCTAATTAGAAACTAAAACAAATTTGCAGCACGTTACACAATTAATTCACAATTCATTTTAATGCCATTCTCTGCACGTTTAACGGTCTTCCTGGGAAAGTGGATTGTTTTAAAGGATTACGCTACGAGTAAAACAGGTTGGTCACATTTCCATAAACAGGACATTATTAAACAAGGGGAAATATGCGTGAACTTATGGGTTGCGAACCTGACAGCTTTATTGTATGGCTATTTAGTGTCATCATTAAGGCAAAACAACGGTATGTATGTTATTAATCAATATTAGCCTACTATGCAGGTAGCCTAATGAACTTTGGATGAAGCTTGAACTTGATGTTTGACACTTTCATTGCATAATCAAACGAAATTCGCTGAACAAGCAGGCTAATTTGGCGTTTTCTAAGGTGAGACTGAAGCCATTGATAGCTTATTCTCAGCTGTTGCAGGTCCTTTTAACGAAATTTAACCGCACATATTTTGTAAAATAACAGCCCTGTCTGGAATTACCGGGAACTCATAGGCTAATGGTTAGTCCGAATAATATTGATCATACTCCATTTAGCCTATTGCTTGATCACACTAAACACGCACGAGCATGTCTGTTTCGCCATCATAAGCAATCCGCCAAGGTGGAAAAGCAGGCTTTTAAAGGGAATGGGATATGACATTTTGATTGGTTTATTGAATGTCACGCCCAAGACACACCTATAATTAATGAAGCGACTAGGTTCAGCCCAGTTGCGCCATGCGCCGTGCTTAGCGCCAAAAAAACACGCCGTTAAAATAGCAAAAGTGGACTTGGACACGCCCTAAATGGACTTAGCGCCATGCGCTTAGACTAAGCGCCAAGATCGCCAAGATAGGGCCCGTAGTGTCTTTCAGGAGACAACTACATATGATACTAAATAACAATACAGAAGAACTGAATGTAGCATTTAGATTTAAAATAGATAATTTCGATTATATCGTTTTCGCTACTTCTGAAACCATGAAATGCTTTGGTTGTGGGAAGACAGGGCATTTAATTCGTTCTTGTCCGGAGAAAACAGACGGAGCTGGAACTGCTCCTCCGCCAGACTTGGTTGAGCCAGCGGGGCTTTCAGCTACTGCAGAGGGACCTGGGCAAAGGGTTGGTGCGGAGAACACCGATATGCAGACAGCGGGTCCGAGTGGAGTGGGTGCGGACACTGGGAGAGCAGTGGTAGAGGCAGAACAGGGAGAGGAAGAGGCTAGCAAAACAGATAAAGCTGCCAGAGCGCCAGTGGGGCCTTCAGCTACTGCAGAGGGACCTGGGCAAAGGGTTGGTGCGGAGAACACCGATATGCAGACAGCGGGTCCGAGTGGAGTGGGTGCGGACACTGGGAGAGCAGTGGTAGAGGCAGAACAGGGAGAGGAAGAGGCTAGCAAAACAGACACATTGTCTACCGATCTGGCAGCTTTATCTGAGAAAGGAGAACGGACTGCCGAGCATGAAAATATGACGGCCACTGAGGTAGCGGAGGCTGTTTTAGCGGATTTGGGAGAAGAAGGGGAAATGTCTGTTGGGGAAACTGAGCAAGAGTTGTTTAAATTGCAGAGGAAAAGGAAGGCAGATTCTAGCCTCGCCAAGAAACAAATGAAAAAGGATAATAAAAACATTAGTGAGGAGGTAACAAGTAAAACCATGGTCTCGGACGAATCCGATAAAGAAAGTAGTGGACCTTCAGACTGCTCGGTTTTATCTAATAAAAGTAGGAGGGCGGGGTTAAGAAGCGGTTATTCTTTTGAAGTGATTAGGAGTTTCCTCCAAGCTACAAAAGGTATGCAAGGAGTAAATGTCACGGATCACTTTCCAGATCGTGGAAAATTCTTGGAGTCGGTTCGACGTTTTATGGGGGGGAAGGGGGTGCAGTCTTTTACCGAGCAGGAGGGATATAGGCTTAAAAAAATTGCTCAAAAGTTGAGAATTAAAACAAATAGAGATGATAGTGAAATGGCTTTTTTTTTTCTGTTTCTTTATTTTTTCCTACGTTGTCCTTGTTTTTATCTCTTCATACAAATAAAATGGGAGAGTTCAGAGTTTGCACACTTAATTTAAATGGTGCTAGAGATCCCAAAAAGAGGGCAGTTTTATTTGAGTTAATGGAACAGAAAAGAGTGGATGTTATGTTCACTCAGGAAACCCACAGCGATGATATAAATGCTGCTGACTGGAGAAGAGAGTGGAAAGGGGAATTAATTTTAAGCCATAAGAGCTCTATTAGTGGAGGTGTGGCTATATTATTTTCCAGAAACTTCTCACCTCAGTCCTGTGAGGTAGAGATTGGAGGGGAGGGGAGATTGTTAAAAGTTACAGCGTTGTTTGGGGAAAATAGGATAACATTCATCAATGCCTATTCACCAACCATGGGTATTGAGAGGGTTATCTTTATTGGAAAAGTTGATTCTGTGCTACAAAATTGCAGACAAGAGGAATATCTTTTCCTTGGAGGGGATTTTAATTGTACAGTAGATCATAGGCTGGATAGGAACCACGTAGAGCCTCATATAGCCTCTCAGAGGGCTTTCACCCGGTGATAGAAGCCCACAGTTTGAACGACATGTGGAGAAATACCCATGGTATTCAAAAGCAGTACACTTGGACACAGACAAGGGAAAATTTTATTAATATGGCCAGACTGGATAGATTGTATTGCTATAGACACCATGCTAGCACCATTAAATCATGCAGTATCACTCCAGTAGGATTTTCTGATCATTGCCTGGTGTCCTGTACAGTTTTGATCCAAACAGTAAAGCCTAGGAGTGCTTACTGGCATTTTAACACAGCACTCTTGGACGATGCTCATTTTAAAGAGGTTTTTGTGTTTTTTTGGGAAAGGTTACAGTTAGAAAAGGCCTCTTTTCCGTCACTGCAACAATGGTGGGATGTTGGGAAGGCAAAAATAAAACAACTGTGCCAGCAGTACACTGTCAATGTCACAAGAGATATCACCAGGTCAATGAAAGCCATGGAGACCAAAATAGTAGATCTCCAAAATTTGGTGGAAGTCACAGGAGACAGAACACATATTGAAGTGCTTCAATCGAAAAAGGCAGCATTAGTAGACCTTTTAGGCGTAAAAGCACTGGGGGCTCTGGTCCGTTCGCGTTTTCAGAGCATTACGCAGATGGATGCCCCATCAAAGTTTTTTTTCAGTCTGGAAAGGAAAAATGGTCAAAGCAGGTGCATACATTCACTCCGGTCTGCTGCAGGCCTGGAACTCACCGATTCCTCTGATATTTGCAAGAGGGCAGCTCAGTTTTATGCTGAGCTTTATGAGAGTGAGTATGAAGAAGCAGAGGATGTGGCAACTGCTTTTTTCCATGGCTTGCCTCAACTCATGGATGAGGACAGGGTGGGGCTTGAGAGTACCTTGTCCTTAACAGAGCTTCACAATGCCCTAATGAGCATGGAGAACAGGAAAGCCCCTGGCATAGATTCCTCCTGAATTTTATCGGGCATTCTGGCCGCTGTTGGGAAAAGATTTACTGGAAGTGCTAAATAACAGTCTGGCCAGGGGGTCTTTGCCGTTAAGCTGTAGGAGGGCGGTCATTACCTTGCTGCCAAAGAAAGGTGACCTGCAAGACCTGAAGAACTGGCGGCCTGTCTCTCTGTTAACAACAGACTACAAAGTTCTGTCAAAGGCTCTGGCTATCAGGTTGAGGGATGTGATGGGGCAGGTCATACAGGTTGACCAGACCTACTGTGTGCCTGGAAGGTCAATAATAGATAATGTTTCATTGATTCGGGACCTTTTGGATGTCTCCAGGATATTGGGGCTTGATGCTGGTCTCATTTCAATTGACTAAGAAAAGGCGTTTGACCGGGTGGAACATCAGTATCTCTGGCAAACACTCAAAGCCTTTGGGTTCAGCCAAGGTCATATCGCTATGATCCAGGTGCTGTACTGTGACATTGAAAGTGTAATTAAAGTCAATGGTGGTTTGAGTGCTCCTTTTAAAGTACAGAGGGGTGTTCGGCAGGGATGCTCATTGTCAGGGATGTTATACTCTCTGGCAATAGAGCCTCTGCTTCATAGGATACGGAAGGAACTTTCCGGTTTTAAAATACCGGACTGCAGTACCAACTTTTATTTATCGGCCTATGCCGATGATATTGCAATAATGGTTTCTAATCAGGGTGACATAGATAAGCTGAACGCTATTGTACAGGAGTTCAGGGTTCTGTCTTCCACAAAAGTGAATTGGGGAAAAAGTGTGGCATTGCTGGTGGGGGAATGGGGAGGTGGGATACCATGTTTGCCTGGAGGGTTAATATGGAAAAGAGGAGGGATAAAATATTTGGGTGTTTTTATTGGTGACGAAATGTCTATACAAAAGAACTGGGAGGGAGTTCTTGAAAAGGTGGAGGGAAGACTGGGCAAATGGAAATGGCTACTTCCACACATGTCCTACAGGGGGCACACACTTGTCATTAACAATTTGGTGGCGTCTGCCCTCTGGCACCGCCTTGCCTGTGTGGAACCCCCCACAGGTCTCCTCGCAAAAGTTCAGCCGGTAATGGTGGATTTTTTCTGGGACCGGCTACATTGGGTGCCTCAGAGTGTTCTGTACCTTCCCAAGGAAGAGGGAGGTCAAGGACTGATACATCTTGGCAGCAGGGGAGCGACTTTTCGCCTTCCGTTTATACAAAAGTACCTGTTCGGCCTGGAGGAGGTGGTGTGGCGACCTGTGGCTGACACCATATTTCGGCGTGTAGGTGGTCTGGGACTGGACAAGACCTTGTTCCTTGTGAAAGCAACGAGGTTACGGCTGGGGGGCATACCTCAATTTTACCAGGGGCTATTTAAGGTCTGGGGGTTTTTAAGGGGTAAAGCATTGGGACCCCCAACATCCGTGCATTGGCTACTGGAGGAACCATTGGTACATGGAGCGCATCTGGACATAGCCTGTGGGGCTACCCCTGGACTCACTGAACTGTTGTGTACTACCGGGGCTGTTAGGCTGCGGTGCATAGCAGACTTAGCTGGGCCTGGGCTACGTGCTTCAGAGGTGGTTGCCTCTCATCTTGGGGTGAGATCAGTGCGCTTCATGAAAACGGTACTGGACAGGTGGAGAGAGGCTCTGACTGAACCTGAGTGGGCTCTCCTCACAGACTACCTTGCCGGGAATAAATCTGACATTGCATCAGATCCATTTCCAGAGCTTTCGATAGCTCCAGACCTCAACGGAATGGAATACAATGGGCCAATGCTGGACTTTGGTGACTGTGAGGGGGTAGGTATGTCTACAATGAACGGTAAGCGCCTGTACAAAATTGCAGTGAAAGTACTAAATAAAGAGAGGCTGAAGGGCAGGGCAGACTCTCCATGGAGGGCTAGGCTGGAGTTGCAGGAGAGCGTTAGACCTGCATGGCGAGCTCTGTACAAACCACCATTGACCAAAAAAGCTGGCGATTTGCAGTGGAGGATCCTGCATGGGGCAGTGGCGGTTAACGCTTTTGTTTCTTTTATAAACACAGATGTGAGCTCTGACTGTCCCTTCTGTACTAAAAGAGAAACTGTTTTTCATTGTTTTATGGAATGTATAAGGCTGATTTTTCTGTTTCGTTTTTTGGGAAGGCTTTTTACCACACTGGGGGAGGCCTTTTCTAAAGAAATTTTTATATTGGGTTTTCCCTACTGGAAAAAGAGAAGGCACATTTGCCAACTGATACATTTTATTTTGGGCCAAGCAAAAATGGCAGTATACATCAGCAGGAAGAATAAAATTGAACAGAAAACAGGTCAAGAAGCAGTGTCAATTTTAAAAAGGATGGTGAAAGCCAGAATTAATGTGGATTTTGCATATTATAAGGCTATGAGCACACTGGATGAATTTAAAAATGTGTGGTGCTGCAAAGGAGCAGTATGCTCTGTAGCGGAGGGGGAACTATTATTTACGAATGCTTTTGAGTGACCTTTGAGTGTTTTTTTTCTGACCATTCTTTTTTTTTCTGACCTTTCTTTCTGATTTTGTCTTGGTTTTTTTAGGTTTGTACATGTTGATTTGTCTTATGTTATGATTTCTTTATTATTTATTTATCTATTTTTGTATTTAATTTTTTTTCTTTGTTTTAAGATTAGTGTGGTTTATTCTGTTTGGTTGTTATAGTATGTGGTGCTTTGACACTAGATAAATAAAAGGAGTTGTTAAAATTCAATTATCTCTCTCTCTCTCGGGTGAGAGGGTGAAAAAGTTTTAAAATTGCAGTATACTTCAAACATTCAGATGACACACTTACTTCCGGGTTTTCGCTGAGTACATTTGGGAGCACACGTTTCAAGAAGTACATGACCATTTTGGTCACATAAATATGACGTGAACCTTCGTTTTAAAAAAATGAGGCGCAGGTTCGCTGACGTTTTCCTTCAAATACAACAAAAACAACATGTGACATGGCAGCGCAAGAGTGGGGTGCAAGGTTGCCAAATCTTGTAAGACTTTCCAGCCAAATGGTGACTCAAAACTAGCCCAAATTATAGGCTATTTTTAACTGAAACCTACCTATTTAAAATAGAAATCATCATGTTTTTACTTTTTAAAATAAGTGCGTGCTTTGCGACTTTTCATTTTTACCCGTGACTGCACTTTGAAAGTATTCCAATTTAGCTGTAAAACCACGGACGTGGCAACACTGGTGGGACGTCTTATGACCTGGTTACGACACTTCCACAGTGCAGTTGGAAAATAGTATGCCGGATATTTTTCGCATCCTGCTAAACAGTGCACATTATACAGCACACTTCTGCCAGTGCACTGTACGCAGGAGACAGGGCGCAGGAGACAGGGTTCTGATTCGGACACAGCCCAGCACTTGCTTAGCGGGTGGGTGAGCAATACCAGGGTCTGTTCATCTTGTTTTATAGCACAGGCACACACTGTTCCTTATTTATGATAATCTGCAAGAGATTGTAGGTTTTTGCTCACTATAGTGTCCGCAATGTCTTTCCTACTGAATGATTTTGAAATACTGGGCAACAACTGAATAATTTTAAATGGCTTGAATTTTTAAACTTTTTTTTAACTAATTAGTATTTTTGCATTTCTGCATTTTGCATTTTCATTTTTTTTTTGTGAGGAATCAATGACCCTTGTGGATCGTTTTGAAATAACTGGATGCCATTAAACACCAATGCTGTTGAAGACTGTTGTGGGAAGTGTTTTCAGATTAATTAAATGCTGATTTGTATTCTGTCTAGAAGGGGCAATTGTACTTTCGAATCCCATACAGAGATAACCATTCCATGCCTATCATGGTCTTGCACTGAAAGGGTTAATGGCAAAATCTTTGTGGGATTTATGTTTGGAGTTTAAACGGCTTTTCAGAGATTGAGGCACTCTTATGGGTTTAGATGTGCACATTGTTACAGCGCAATACTTTGCCTTAGCCTGGAAATTCGGTGTTGCTGTCCTTAACAGTTAAAGTAGACAGAACTCTGCCATTTGATAGGCTGACCATTTCAGTTGTGAGTGGGGAGAATGAAGATTACGCAGCAAATAGCAGCTCTTATCTTTGGGAAGGAAAAAATAAACAGTTTATGAGACATCAGATTAGTGGTGTTCAAGCTCTTTATGTCCATAAGTGCAAGCGACCCAAAGTACCCCAGACAGCCTTTATGTGAAAAAACCTGGTTCAGTAATGTGCAAAGAATGAGCTGGAATCTGAATGAAATCTACCACTATGTGTCTATTTAACCCTCATATTATGTTGACATTTTATGACGCATTTAATCAAATTGACCCCAAATGTTTAACCTGCCACAAAAGTATTGTAATAGTAAAATTTTGGCACTTTCTGTGTCACCATTTGTGTGTCTCCCAATGGACCCTTTTATCCCAAAATATGAAAAAATCTGTGATGAAAGTGAAAAGTTTGTGAAGTTTAAAAAGTTTGTGAAGTTTATAAAGGTAAGTGAAAGTTTGTGAAGTTTAAAACCTGCATGGGAAAGTGCCACCAGAATCACAGACAAAAAAATATGAGATAAAATCTTTTTTAAAACGTTTTTTATACGTACGTATATTTTCATACATTTTATACAGCTACCCCACAAATGACCCGACACAACACCTTACAGAGTTGGTACAGGACTTTTAAAAACATAACGTTATATTTATTGCGTGTTTACTATTTAATTCAAACAAATTAGAAAAGTTATATAGTGTGAGGATGATAAAAACAAGGATAACTGGTTTTTAAGAGACATTTAGCACTGCATCGGGTCAAATTGACCCAAACATAATATGAGGGTTAAAGCACTAACACAATTAAAACATTCATTGTGAATTCCACACACTTGTCAGTAGCCATGATTAAAAGTGTCTGCTCAGCACATTGATACGAATCATATAAAAACATTATTTTCACAGATTTAGTTGTACATGCGCTAGCTTGTTGCTACATCTTGCACAAGTGTACATTTTGTTTTTGCTCATCCAGGATGAAAGAGTGGAAGTCTAAGCAAAGAGGAGAACATAGGAGACAAACTAAGAGAAGGCTATTGTGACACAGGGAGAGGTCACACATTGTACAGCACGTGGTCATTTTGTTAGTTTATTGAGAATGATGTAATCTACCACACAGCTAGTCAATTTACAGATATTTATCTTCTTTTCTTCTAATAATTTTCACCACCATATCCTTGGTTTTTTGTTCAATATTTGATAAATGTACTGTAAGTTTTACACTGTTTGATCCCAATGCTGAAAAGAGCAGTGTTCACTATGAATTTGAATTAATGGAAAGCATGAACATTTTCCTGGATCTTACTCATTTTGGCTACACCTCTTGATTGTGTATCAGAGAGTGGAAGGTTCCAGAGCAGTAATTAGTGTGGAACTATAGGCCCCAGGATCCAGTTTACACTAGGGACAGGATGGGACAGCAGGTAAGTTTCTGTATGCCCAAGTACTTACTTGGACGAGGTCAGCAGACAAAACACCTGTAAGCCCACAAAATGCCTGTCTTGTGACTAGGAAAACACCACAGATATACTTTGCATTATCAGCAAGGTCAGGCATTATTACTATATTAATCAGGTTTGGAAAGCAGTTTTGTGTCTACTATATTGTAAGTAGCTCTGGATAAAAGCATCTGCTAAATAAATGTAATATCATGTAATGCATTGGTATCAGTGATCTATATTAATTTAAAAAAATAAAGGATGCTCTGACTTTGCTGTTTGGGCATTATAGCTACTTTGTATTAATTTACGATTCTCAATTTTCACAACATATTGACATTCTTGGATATCATATTCTTGACAATACTGAATGAATTGAAATGGAACAATTAAACCAGTCTAGAAGCCAGTGGCGCTATTGAACTTTGAAACATGGATAGCTATTCTGTCAATGTCAGATTCCCATCCATTCGGTTGCCCCGTTATATTCTTTTCAACAAATACATGGCAACAGCTGTCAATTGTAGCTTAGCATTGACTTGCCACATTCGAGTGAAGGCACAGTGGCTTCCCAGGACAAATACTTTCATTGCAGTGAATGAGTTGAAACCTACTGATAAAATAATAAAAGTGACAGTTTGTGAAATATTGTGAGTAATCACTATTTGAAACATAATTCAAATGGAAAAACTAGTAAAGTACTAGGAAGTAAATTTAGCTGCTGTAACACAACTCATCCCTGATGAGAATGTTACAATGAGGCACATGATTTCAAATGTATACCATACATGACAAAACTATTAGAAATATACTAGTAAAATAACTGCATAAAATGTTACGTATTACATTGACTAAACATCTAAATGACTAAACTGCCCTCTTGTGGACAAACATATACATTACAGCAGGGGTTTTTCAACTCGGTCCTGGGGTCCCACTGTGTTTGATGGTTTTCATTCATATCATAGCTGCAACCTCTGAATACTAATCAGATGTTAATTGCTCTTAATTACACACTTTATGTCACTTCATGTGATTTACCCTCATGAGATCACATTATGTCAAAAATAGCATTGTATGCCATTAGAAATAAACATTCCACATTCACATCACAGGACTTTTTTTCTGTACAGCGCATTGGTTTCAAGAAATGCGCTCTATAAATTTGATTAATTATTATTATTATTATTAATAATAATAATCAGCCGGATAAACTAATGCTTTACTTTTCGGTAATGTGCTGTATGCTGTATAACAAATTATTTATTTTATAATGAAGTTATGCATTTTTTAATTGACAAATGTTAGACAAGCAGGTGAAATCATTGGAGTCCTAACTGATGAAAGCGTCACTGAAAATTAACTGTTTGTGAAAAAGAGTTTTGGGACTTTATAAAATTGAGTGGAGCAAAAACCTTAATATCAGACAACAGTATTTCAGGAATGGTTCTACACAACAGGTGATGGATAAAAATTACAGATACTCTGCTCAGACCATGAGACATTGGACAGGATGCATCTTCAGTGAGCCGCTTTCTATTCTAACTAGGACCAGCATTAAACAAAGCATTAATAATGGGAAATGACAGGAATATTGTTTCATCATAAAAGTATACATGCATTGCATAACATTAACAAATTGCAGGTCAACATTTATGATACACAGTAACTGTATATGAATTATTATTCCACTTGCATTCATACTGATGTAGCAAGTCAATACATGCAAAGCTGTAGTCTGCCGGGTGATTGAGGAGTTAGTGGTGTGTACAAGAAGTCCCCTCAGAAAGGGGGTCTCTGACTAACATCTCTGTGTTCACATAATCCACAGAGAGTCCAGGAGCCACTTGGTCTGCAGGGACTAAAAAAGACATAACAGATCACATGTTCTAGTAGTCCAGTGTGGTTCTCATGGTGCAATTAACAAACTGACTACACTGACTGACAGACTAATTGTAGACTACTGATACCGTAGTTTGCATGCAGATTGCTCCGGCTATTCTAAACTCATTCCATAATATGCACTTTCTTTTACATTGACACTATATTGTATGCACTGACTACTACAGATCCTTTCCAAGAAATTAGAATATCATGGAAAAGTTGTTTTTTTTCCATAATTCCATTCAAAAAGTGAAACTTTCATAGAATATAGATTCATTACACACAAAGTGAAATATTTCTAGCCTTTATTTGTTTCATTTTTCATAATTTTGGCTTACAGCTCCAGAAAACCCCCAAAACAGTATTTCAAGAAATTAGAATAGTGTGTCGAAAATCAGCATTTACTTCAGTTATTTCAGAGAATGAGTGGAGTGGCTTGACTCGAGGAATCCGACAGTTGTAGCCCATGTCCCGGATACGTCTGTACGTGGTGGTTTTTGAAGCACTGACTCCAGCCTCAGTCCACTCCCTCTGCATCTCCGCCAAATTTTGGAATCGTCTTTGCTTGACAATCCGCTGAAGCCCTACGGTCATCTCTTTTGCTTGTGCACCTTCTCCTGCCACATTTTTCCCTTCCACTAAACTTTCTATTGATATGCTTGGACACTGCACTCTGTGAACAGCCAGCCTCCTTAGTGATGACCTTTTGCGGCTTACCCATCTTCTGGAGGGTGTGAATGATGGTCTTCTGGCCAATTGTCAAGTCTGCAGTCTTCCCCATACTGAACCAAACTGAGATAAACTTTGCAGGTGTTTTGAGTAAATTAGATGATAGTGTGACACTCAGTCTAAAACATTCATTCTCTGAAATAACTGAAGTAAATGCTGATTTTCGACACACTATTCTAATTTCTTGAAATACTGTTTTGGGGGTTTTCTGGAGCTGTAAGCGAAAATTATGAAAAATGAAACAAATAAAGGCTAGAAATATTTCACTTTGTGTGTAATGAATCTATAATCTATGAAAGTTTCACTTTTTGAATGGAATTATGGAAAACAAAAAACATTTCCATGATATTCTAACTTTTTGGAAAGGATCTGTATATGATGATGTATTTTTCACACTAACTTTACTATACAACGTATTTTGAGCGTATAATACTGTGATTGCAGCGTTTTTTTTTCTTTGAACTACACATATGCTGTATTGTGTCATTTGTCCCCCATACCTCCTCCTGTCTGTGCATGGTTCCTCCTCTTTATATAAAAGATGGTTCCAATTAACAAAGGGGTGATCAGGACTATGAAGAAGACGATCAGCCTGAGAGCCAACTCCAGGTTTGTGCCACCTATGAACATATCAGACAAAAAGACAGCCGGGTGTTCATATATGAAGGCATGGAGAAAATGTAAAATTGCTGCAATTTCTCAATGAAGTCACATTGCTAACAGTCATCAAAACAAAAAGCTTTCAAAACTTTGAGGAGCAAATTGTTGAAAGCTTTGCGTTGATGGTCATAAGCCCTGTTAGCATCCAGCCCTCTCTCTCTAAAATCTGTAATTTCCAATTTACTTCAATGTTAATTATAGCCATTATTTATTTATCAAAACCTGAACAGATGCTTGTATTTAGGGCTATGCTAATAGAGTAGCTTGTATCTTCTCCTGTTGCACATTTACTTATGCAATTTAGGTTCGGCATTGTGTAATGAAGACCTGTACCACACTTTGAATTCAAACTATCTAACTAATGTTTTAAGTTATCCACTCTCGCACGGGGAAAACATTAGCCTATGCTAAAATAGGTTGTGAACTATAGAATCCCCCATTGCAACTGTGTTCGTCTGAGACGGCAGTAAGGAACACAATGAGGCAGATGAAGCAGAGGTCGATGTGGTAGGGGAGCTGAGAACTTCAACTCGATTTCAAAAGTGTTATTTAATCGTTATAACACTGCCTAATTGCTGTTGCCATCCATATAGAACAATGCATGTTGCTAAAAATGTTATTTTCATTTTATGTTCGCTTGGCATGTTGCTTGCTGCGCTGCCTCAAAGCGTGTTTCTTGCCTTCAATGGAAGTGAGTGGGCGGGGCTTAGGATGGAGCAGGAGACTTACTTGATTGTAAACACAGGACCACTGCAAGGCTAAAAATCCTGCATAGGGCACCTTTAAATTAAACTCAAATATTCAATGCGCACAAAATAAATAAGTTCGATTTAAAGGTCCATACTGTCCTGATACTATTATGAATGTCACGTAACCTCTGTTGTCTTCCAACAAGAAGGAAAGAAAGTTTTTTTTTTTTACCAGAGAAGGTGGTGGTGTAACTGCATGAGGCCTTCAGCTTCCCTTCCTCAGTTAGCTGGCACTTCATGTTGCGGTCTGAGCGCTGAAGAGTCAGAGTCAGAGTGGACAAACATTTGAAACCTGACACCATGTACCGGTCTTCTTGCAGTGGGGCTCCAGTCTCATTAACCCAGGTCACACTAATGCTATTTCCACAAGACCTATAGGTATAAAGTGCACAGTGAAGAGTAACTGTACTACCAATCTTCAGCTCTGTCACTGGGGAGGACGCAGAGACTGAAAATGAAACATGAGATATAGTTATGGGTCTACTGCACATGCTCAGAAAACAGACTTATGAAGCAGATTTACGTAATTATTTTAATAGGAAATATATTTTTAAATAATATTGTATCATTAGTTAACTGCATCCATGCATCATTCTGACAGCATTTGACAAATTGCAATTAGAAATACTTACTGCTGAGAAGAGACAAGTAAATAAAAGGAGCATCTGTATGAGCCCTATTCTTATGCAGTCGACAGAAGTACAGTCGAACATCAGCAGTGGTTAAATTATTAATATGCAAAGAGCAGTTAGATCCCATTCGCAGCTTTCCAGATTTCTCTTGATTTTTATCTGTGACCTTCCCATCAGTGACCAATGCAATACCGCTTCTTAATTCTTCATGGCTGCTGATCCACATAATTGAGGAACAGTCTAAATAACGATGGTTATGGTTGCATGGTAAACTGGCAGCACCTCCCACATTGGAGTACACAGTCACGTCCTCTCCACTGACACCTAGGGGAAAATGCATAAGGCTTATTTAAAGCAGAGCACAGACATCTTCAGGTGACAAGATACAGCATCATTTTGAACAAATCAATACATGTGGTTTAAAGAGACAGATAGCGTACCAAATGATGTGAAGCTGGTTTGGGCAGACAACTTGAGAAGCACCAAATCGCGTCAGCTGACATGATGCTACGTCTTAAATGGGAGGGCTTTTTAAATCACCAACCTTACCTGTTCATGCATTTGCTTGTAGCGCTGCTGCTGCCTTCAATGCTCTCTGTTGTGCTATGCTGCTAACATACTTGGCTTTCCCTGCGTACTCCCGCAGTACAGGGAAGATTTTTGCGCTCCCACCACCCCAGCATCCACCTGTGGGCTCTGCTCTCATATGATCCCCATGTCAGTGGTTTACTCCCTATTATCTTGGCTGGCTTATACTAAGAAATGTTACACAGACAGGGAGTGATAAGAGGCAGAGCCTGACGCCAAAGAATTGCGTTCACTTTAAATCTCAATAAAATATTGCTTAATTCAATCATGAGTTGTCTGACTGAACTACTTTTCCGTTTAGATTCACAGAAGCATGGGGGGCCGTCGCGTGGTACAACGGTAAGAGCGCCGACTTTCAGTCGGTGCAGTTGTGCTGCGAGGATCGGGGTTCGCGCCCCGGTCCTGCCAGATCCGAGCATGGCCGGCGCCCTGTGGGAGCAGCAATTGGCGGCTGCTTCCGGGTGGGGGGAGGGGCTCGGAGAGAATCGCTGCACACATAGCGGCCCTGGACAAGCTGGATTCACAGTCAGGGGCTCGAGGAGTCGCGCCCTGTAGAGGACGTGGTGATCTCTTTCCTACTACCGGCTGACAGGGTTGTGTAGCGGTGGTTCTCAAGCGGTTGCTACACGGGGGAATTGAATCAGAATAGGGGTTCAATTGGCTACTAAATTGGGAGAAAATGGGAAAAATCAGAAACAAATTTTTAAAGATTCACAGAAGCATAGTTGCACTGCCGAATTCCTCATGTTGTCATCTCGCACGAGTGTGAATATGTTATGGCTGCATTCACAAAGCTATACTTAGTGTTCTCTGTAAGCTCTGTTCTGTAGCAATATGAAGGTCAATGCCTGCTTATGTTTGGCTATGTGGTCATCTGTCCTGCTGGTATTTAAAATGAGGTGCTAGTGCTCATTACAAGTATGCGGATGACTAGGGTCCCTCTAGTAGAGAAAAGAGTAGTCGCTGACATAGAGAGGTTGATGAGGAGTAAGAAGAGCACACTGCAGTAAAGGAGCTCTTTTATCAAAGTGCAAAGTATTTTTACCTCATTCTGCCTCATTTGTGGTTTGGAATTATGCAGAAACAAGAAAACAAATAGAAAGAGCTGTTTGGCCTGTGAGTACGATCATTGGCACAGACTAAGTTACTGTGGCCAAGCTATACCAAATTTTAATTTACAATAAGGTCAGGGAAATCCTGGGTGTTATTAGCCAAT
Organism: Synaphobranchus kaupii; assembly: GCA_029718625.1. Classification (NCBI taxonomy): domain Eukaryota; kingdom Metazoa; phylum Chordata; class Actinopteri; order Anguilliformes; family Synaphobranchidae; genus Synaphobranchus; species Synaphobranchus kaupii. The sequence continues at coordinate 21,917,409 of CM056390.1, forward strand.
CTATGTAATGAAAGTGGATGAGTGTGGCAGACTCACTCCAGCTGCACAAAATACACACAAAGATATGGGGACTCATTCCTTTCCACAGCCATAAGGTTTTACAATGAGAATTAAATTAGTGCTGTTGTGTTCATGTGGTATTTTTATATTTAATATTTCTCAATATTGTTATGATTGTTTTAAAGACATGGGGTTCTATGTTACACTCTGCGATACACTCATTGCTATGAAACACTTCTGCCCCAGCAGAGAACGCTCATATATATGTGAAACGTAAGGGAGCCCACTCCATCTACACCTAAAAAGATAGGAAACCAAAACAATCCTGGCTTAAGCCGAAAATAATAGCGACCCAAGAAAATAGGGCGAAGCTCGCAGACTCGAGCAGGGTGAAAACAAAAGAGGTAGGAAGCCTCTAGCTCTGAAAACAGTAATAGAGCAAAAAACTAAACAAATAGGCAAAAGGAGATGGGAAAAAACCAAGGTACTGTCTAGCAGCAGACAGGAGAGGAAAACCAAGGAAGGAAATAACGAGTGAAGAAAACAAGAATCCTAACTCTCTAACAGAGTCCCACGTGTTCTTTTGAATAAAAGGACAAGTGGTCGTCTGTATTCCTATACCCGTACCGACTTTGTGTAGTGGCAATGAAAACACCAAAGCACCGGAAGCAAGAAGCACCGTGCTTATATAGCCAGCAGGAAACTTGAAACAGGTGCGCCAGATAAGTGCCGGGAAGCGGAAAAACCCGGCACGGCCCACAGAAAAAATAGGGCAGGAGTGCCCACACGCGGCTCCGAAAGAAAAGGAAGGAAGACAGCCAAACAATTATTCCTTTAAAATAATAACTTATAAATTACGTTAATGGAAGGGAATGGAACCTACTTACCTCCTATACAAGACAACAATAAAAACTTATCACTAATAACTATTTTGGCTGTTCAATTGATACAGAAAATTAAATATACAATACATGGCCAAAAGTATATGGACACCTGCTCATCGAACGCCTCATTCCAAAATCATGGTCATCAATATGGAATCCCCGTTTGCTGCGAAACAGCCTCCACTCTCCTTTCCACTAGATGCTGGAGCATTGCTGTGAGGATTTGTTTCCATTCAGTCAGAAGAGCATTAGTGAGGTCGGGCACTGATGTGGGGCTATTAGGCCTGGCTCGCAGTCGGCTTTCCAATTGATCCCAATGGTGTTCGATGGGGTTGAGGTCAGGGCTCTGTGCAGGCCAGTCAAGTTCTTCCATACCAATCTCGACAAACCATTTCTGTATGGACCTCTATTTGTGCATGGGGGCATTGTCATTCTGAAACAGGAAAGGGCCTTCCCCAAACTGTTAACACAAAGTTGGAAACCCAGAATCATCTAGAATGTCATGGTATGCTGTAGTGTTAAGATTTACCTTCACTGCAACTAAGGAGCCTAGCCTGAACCATGAAAAACAGCCCCAGACCAAGGGGTGTCCACATACTTTTGGCTATATTGTGCATGTATTCTCATTCTAATAATGCAGGAGAGAGTGAGCCACATGTAGTTGCAAAGGCATAGCTGCTGATGGGAGATTATGAAGAAATTGTAACTAATACAAAGTTTAAATAATGCTCTGTTTTTTCCTCCCTAATAAAAGCTCAAGAGTTCAAGATTCTGAACACTACCGTCTCTTGTCCTCTGACAAGGTTGCATTAACAACACATCTTCTGCAACTTGTAATTCAGATGTCCGCTTGTCCATCGCTGACATGTTTGTATATATTTTTTCTTCAGGACAAAATAATAATTAAAAAAAGATTTAAAAAAAAAAGTTTTTATCTTTTTCGAGCTATTTATTAATGCCATCGTCATGAAAAAAAGCTTCATTGATTAAACCTTTTTGTGTAAATTTTAGCAAAATTAACACTGCTGTATGTAAAAATTATTAATTGAAAAATGTTTATAACTGAAATGAAACCATGAATTATGTTTGCAGCTAAAGGTTTCAATTCACACAAAATACATTAAAAGTCTGTACTGTCCTGATACTATTATGATTGCCATGTAACCTCTGTTGTTGTCCAACAAGAAGGAAAGAGAGTTCTTTTTTTACCGGATAAGGTGGTGGTGTAACTGCGTGAGGCCTTCAGCTTCCCCTCCTCAGTAAGCTGACACTTCAAGTTGCGGTCTGAGCGCTGAAGTGTCAGAATCAGAGTGGACGAACATTTGAAACCTGACACCTTGTACCGGTCTCCTTGCAGTGGGGCTCCAGTCTCACTAACCCAGGTCACACTAATGCTATTTCCACAAGGCCTATTGCTATGAAGTTCACAGTGAAGAGTAGCTGTACTACCAATCTTCAGCTCTGTCACTGGGGAGGACGCAGAGACTGAAAATGAAACATGAGATATAGTTACGTGTCTACTGCACATGCTCAGAAAATAGACTTATGAAGCAGATTTACGTAATTATTTTAGCAGGAAATATATTTTTAAATAATATTGTATCATTATTTAACTGCATTCGTGCATCATTCTGACAGCATTTGACAAATTGCAATTAGAAATACTTACTGCTGAGAAGAGACAAGTAAATTCTAGGAGCATCTGTATAACTCCCATTTCCTTCCTTATACAGTCGACAGAAGTACAGTCTAACATCAGCAGTGGTAAAATTATTAATATGCAAAGAGCAGTTCGATTCCATTCGCAGCTTTCCAGATTTCTCTTGATTTTTATCTGTGACCTTCCCATCAGTGACCAATTCAATAGAGGTACTTAATTCTGGATGGTGGCTGCCCCACATAATTGAGGAACAGTCTAAATAACGATGGTTATGGTTGCATGGTAAACTGGCAGCACCTCCCACACTGGAGTACACAGTCAAGTCCTCTCCACTGACACCTAGGGTTAAAATGCATAAGGCTCATTTAAAACAGAGCACAGACATCTTCAGTTGACAAGATACAGCATCATTTTGAACAAATCAATACATGTGGTTTAAAGACACAGATAGTAGAGAAAAGAGTAGTAGTCATGTATTCTGCTGGCATTTAAAACAGGATACAAGTATGTGGAGGACTCAGGTCCCTCTAGTAGAGAAAAGAGTAGTTATTGACACAGGGAGGTTGATGAGGAGGCACACTTCACAATAAAGGAGCTCTTTTATCAAAGTGCAATGGATTTTTAAAAAGAAAATCTCATTCTGCCTCATTTGTGGTTTGGAATTATGCAGAAACAAGAAAGAAAAAATAGAAAGAGCTGTTTGGCATGTGAGTACGATCACTGGCACAGGCAAATCCTGGGTGATGTTAGCCAACCACTACATTTGCTTTTTTCATTGCATCCAATCTCTGCAATGAAAGTGGATGAAAGTGTGGCAGACTCACTCCAGATACACAATACACAAGACGATATGGGGACTCATTCCTTTCCGCAGCCATATGGTTTTACAATGAGAATTAAATTAGTGCTGTTGTGTTCAGGAAAATACCAGACAAATACGACTGGAACCCCGTGCTGTCAATAACACAGGGTCACAAGGTTTGTATCAGAGTCTAAGCTCTCTTTTTTTAAGCTTTAAAGATTAAAATTGGCAATTTAGGCTTCCAGATTGAATCATTTTTATCTTTATTGAACAAATTGTTCATTTTAAACTGTTCATTTACAAATTGAATTAAACCATAAGGTTAATGTCCATGAATAATGCTAGCACGTTCTGTAGCAATATATGTTCTAGTGTATGTTCTAGTTCATTTTTATATGAAAGATTAAAATGTGCAATATGCAAATATTCAATCCAGATTCAATTCAATCAAATTAATTGTATATTTATTGAACAAATTGTTAATTTTAAACTCTGTCAATTTACAACTTAAATTAAGCCATAAGTTTAACGCCCATGAATAATGCTAGCATGTTCTGTAGCAAAATAAACGATACATATAATAATAAGGTATCATTTAATGGGGGTTTCATGGTGACTCTATTGAAGTATTTGGATTCTGAAAGGGGATTAATATTATGAAGTAGAACACCTTTTTCCATCTAAGCTCTTTCCACAGAACATTAGGTCACAGTTAATTTCTAACTGACACTATAATGTATTTAATTACAAATAAAATACTAATCCATAGAAGCTTGCCAGGACATGAAATAGAGACCCTAGAAACTGTTCCAGGCCAAACTGTTAACACTATAGTGTATACAATTATACTCAATAATTAATGATCAGTTTATTTTTACAATTTTTGAACTGTATAGTTGTATATTTCAACACTATTCTTGCAATCATTGTTTTTACTGTTTGTCCAGTGCCATAGGCAGCATATATGATTGCACCTGTTTAGATAGTCAAAATGAGAAGATGAGGTGTACTGAATGGTCAATTATCTTCACAATATTTGTATGTTCTAGTTCATTTTTATACCCGCTGGGAGTGTTATGTAAACTTTATTTAAGTAGCTCAAAGGGTTAAAGCAGGTTCTGTCTGTCCGTCTGTCTGTCTGTCTGTCTGTCCCTCTCCAAGGTTCAGTGAAAAGGGCATTCCCAGTTTTGTCCTATGGTGGGAACTCTTATCCCCTCTCATGGGTGGCTTTCCCAAAGCATGTCGTAGCGAAAAGTAAGTCGTGAAACGTGTCGTGAAGATATACTTGCCATTCATGACGCTTTACAAACAGTACAAACAACCATGACAACTACAGCTACAGAGATATTATTTTCTCTGTCTTACTCTCTTACCTGTGAATGGTTGAGCTGTGTTGATCAGCAGTCCCAACAGAAGTCCATGCAGTCCACCCAAAGCCATTCTGTCTTCTTCTTTTGTAGAACTTTTCTCACTGCTTTTTGAATCTGTTGCCACAAAACGTTTTGCTGCACTGAATCAGTCAATTCCACTGACTTCACTCAAACTTCTTGAATTATACAGGAAGCGTCAAATCATGACCACAGTAATGTAGAAATGCAAACCCCAATTCCGAAAAAGTTTGGACAGTGTATAAAATGTAAATAAAAACAGAAAGCAATGATTTGCAAATCCTTTTTGACCTGTATTTAATTGAAAACAGTACAAAGACAAAATATTTAATGTTCTAACTAATCAACTTTATTGTTTTTTGTAAATATACGCTCATTCGAAATTTGATGCTTGCAACACATCACAAAAAAGTTGGGACAGGGGCATGGTTACCACTGTGTTACATCATCTTTCCTTTTAACAACACTCACACGAGTAATCTTTTGGGAACTGAGGACACTAATTGTTGTAGTTTTGAAAGCTGAATTTTTTCCCATTCTTGCTTGATATAAGACTTCAGCTACTCAACAGTCCGGGGTCTCAGTTTCATAATGCACCACACATTTTCAGTGGGAGACAGGTCTGGACTGCAGGCAGGCCAGTCTAGCACCTGCTCTGATTAGAAAGCCACGCTGTTATAACACGTGCAGAATGTGGCTTGGCATTGTCTTGCTGAAATAAGCAGGGACATCCCTGAAAAAGACGTTGTCTAGATGGCAGCATACGTTGCACCCTTCAGCGTAAATGGTGCCTTCCCAGATAAGCAAGTTACCCATGCCATGGGCACTAACACACCCCCATACCATGACAGACGCTGGCTTTTGAACCTAGCGTTGGTAACAATCGGGATGGTCCTATTCTTCTTTAGCTCTGGGAACACAACGTCCATTATTTCCAAAAACAATTTGAAAGGTGGACTCGTCAGACCAAAGCACACTTTTCCACTTTGTGTCAGTTCAACTGAGATGAGCTCAAGCCCAGAGAAGTCGGCGGCGTTTCTAAATGTTGGTGATATATGGTTTACGCTTTGCATAGTAGAGTTTTAACTTGCATTTGTAGATGCAGTGACAAACTGTGTTTACTGACAACGGTTTTCCTGAGCCCATGTGATTATATTCATTACAGAAGCATGTTGGTATTTAATGCAGTGCCGTCTGATGGATCGAAGGTCACGGGCATTCAATATTGGTTTTTGGCCTTGTCTTTTACGCACTGAGATTTCTCCAGATTCTCTGAATCTTTTAATAATATTATGGACTGTAGATGGCGAAATCCCTAAATTACTTGCAATTGTACGTTGTGAAACGTTGTTCCAAATATGTGTTTTTTTAACATTTCCCAACCTTCCCAGTCTTATGTTGCCCCTGTCCCAATTTTTTTTGGAACGGGTTGTAGGCATCAAATTCGGAATTAGCATATATTTACAAAAATCTATAAAGTTGATAAGGTAAAACATTAAATATCTTTTCTTCGTTCTGTTTTCAATTTAATGCACATTTTTGAACACCAAACGCATGGAAAATACAGCATTTATTTGTATATAACTAATTTCTGACAAAACTTTCACTTACAACCCTGTCATTTTCATGTCATGATATGGTGCATGAAGAAAAATTTGTACCAATTTGTATTTATTTATTTATTTATTTATTTATTTATCCTTTATTTTACCAGGAAATTCATGTTGATATTAAATCTCTTTTACAAGGGTGTCCTGGCCAAGCGGCAGCAAACAGTACAATAAGTAACACAATACAAGACAACATAGACTAGAATAGAATAACTTTTCTTTTCCCGCTAGGGAACTTCAGTTGTAGCCCCACCCCCAACAACAAAAAAGACATAGACAGTGGGGCAGACCCACAACACATAAACATATCAAACAAAGACATTCAATATAATCATTGCATTAATCAAACTAATTAAGTGAATTAAAGTGCAATAGCCTACAGCCAAACATCATGATTAAAAATAGCCCCCGCTGTCCCGAGATGTCCAGTGTTATCAAGCAAGCAATTCCAACATTGAAAAAAAATAAAAAAAGTTAACATTCAACATTCAAACAATATGGTAATTGAGATAAATTAATAAATAAATACATGAAGATAATGGCACTTAGAGTTAGAAGTACATTCCTCAGTTACAGTGTTATGAATCAACTCTTTCAATTCAGCTAAAGTAACAGGGCTATCCATCTTTGATTGTTTTTGTAGCATGTTCCATGACCAAGGTGCATTGTAAGAAAATGCCAGTTTTCCGAATTCAGAGAAGGGGCAAGGTATTTAAAAAGCATAATGGAATTGGAACGCAGATTGTGGGCCCTATCTTGGCGATCTTGGCGCTTAGTCTAAGTGCATGGCGCTAAGTCCATTTAGGGCGTGTCCAAGTCCACTTTTGCTATTTTAACGGCGTGTTTTTTTGGCGCTAAGCACGGCGCATGGCGCAACTGGGCTGAACCTAGTCGCTTCATTAATTATAGGTGTGTCTTCGGCGTGGCATTCAATAAACCAATCAAAATGTCATATCCCATTCCCTTTAAAAGCCTGCTTTTCCAACTTGGCGGATTGCTTATGATGGCGAAACAGACATGCTCGTGCGTGTTTAGTGTGATCAAGGAATAGGCTAAATGGAGTATGATCAATATTATTCGGACTAACCATTAGCCTATGAGTTCCCGGTAATTCCAGACAGGGCTGTTATTTTACAAAATATGTGCGGTTAAATTTCGTTAAAAGGACTTGCAACAGCTGAGAATAAGCTATCAATGGCTTCAGTCTCACCTTAGAAAACGCCAAATTAGCCTGCTTGTTCAGCGAATTTCGTTTGATTATGCAATGAAAGTGTCAAACATCAATTCCAAGAGGCTGTTCTCATGGAGTTCTCGAAGTTCAAGCTTCATCCAAAGTTCATTAGGCTACCTGCATAGTAGGCTAATATTGATTAATAACATACATACCGTTATTTTGCCTTAATGATTACACTAAATAGCCTACAATAAAGCTGTCAGGTTCGCAACCCATAAGTTCACGCATATTTCCCCTTGTTTAATAATGTCCTGTTTATGGAAATGTGACCAACCTGTTTTACTCGTAGCGTAATCCTTTAAAACAATCCACTTTCCCAGGAAGACCGTGAAACGTGCGACTTACAGAGAACATGCAGCTCACGTGCAGAGAATGGCATTAAAATTAATTGTGAATTAATTGTGTAACGTGCTGCAAATTTGTTTTAGTTTCTAATTAGACGCTTAGTTCTCTTTAAAATCGTTTTGTTCAATTAAGGAATAACGGGTGAAATCAGCTGGGTTTTAAACGGTGAGTGTATGGAAACCTGGTCACTGTAATTTAAAAAAATATGAAGGACGAAGAATAGCTAAGGTTACAATTTAGTTAACATGGTGACATCTCCGTTTTTAAACCATAGGCTATCGAAAAAAACCTTATGCACAGCGAATTCGCTGTAGCCTAGGCTATTTGAAAAACAATAAATGCAATATTCACTGGACAAGGTTTTGAACTTTTTTCAGTCACAAACCATTCTATTTACTTACAGGCTGTATTCATAGATAAACAGAGCTGTATTGTAATGACATCTGAAGCGCATTTTCAGAACTTAAATGTCCGTCTATTGCCGTGCGCGAGTTTTCCATTGAATGACAATTCGTGCATTAGGTGCAAAGACAATTCGCGCATTAGGCTTGATAGCTATAGGTGTTATCAGCTCCTTTTTAATGGATAGCCATTGTCCCGTACCATCGCACATCGCCTGGATGTTGATGGAGTGGGCTGAGAGCAATGTAATGTGGCATTGTTTCCCTTCGCTGAGGGAAAGGTATGTGGACCTATGGAACCTTTTATTATTATGCATTTTTGATATAGCCTACACAATAATAATATGTCACATTGTGATCTAGATATTTTAGTCATGCTTGTGCACGCCCCTGTGTGTAACAGACAGGAGGGTATGCGCGTTGTGCACACGCCTATGTAGACGCACTTATATGCGCCGTTAAAATAGCATGTAAACAACTGCGACATGACTTTAGACCAGGTTTGTGGTGGTTCTAGCGCAAGCGCTTTCTGCTGGCTCAAGATAGCAATACGCCAAAAAGAATCCTGGCCACTCCTCATCTTAAGACCAACACGCCCAGTTCACTAATGATGGCGCAAGACTAGTTAATGGCGCAATGCTAGTTTGACGGCGTAAGCGTTAGGCGTTATTATGGACCTAGCGCCGGGTGTAAGATAGCAAAGACACTTGCGTTTGCGTTAGCGCCGCTTTGCGCCGGGTGTAAGATAGGGCCCTGTAACTCTTAATCCCTATCATGTGAGATGAATGATGAATGAATAATAAGAAGGAAGTTTACCTAAAATAGCTTTGTAAATGAAGACATACCAATGACATATTAATGAATAAAATTAATATATTAAATAAATTAAATAAATAAATATTTAAACAAGTGCATAAATAAAATGAAAAATGTTAAATGTCATCATAAATAATTAAATGTAAAATTTATTTCCACATTTATTTATTTCCACCTTTAATTATTTCAGGATTGTTGGCACAAATCTTCCATACTTAAGTGCAGCTATTGTTATCAAAGCCTAGTTTTGCATTCCTATTTGAACAGCCATCATCATTAGGTGTGGCTTTTAGAATTGCTTTTCTATCTGTAGGAAATGTTTTGCAACCCTTACAAAACTGGGTAGTTTGCTGCAAACATGCAGTTAATATGTAGCGCATTTGCCACAAACTAAATTTCTAACTAAATAGTTTTTGTTTTCCACAAAATGTTGCCAGAGATTTGTCAGACTTGTGGTGAACTTCTTGCAACAATGGCAGTTCCCACAAAGCTAATTTGCATGTGAAAATACAGTATGAGCTTGCCGCAAACCTGGTTTGACGTAAATTTGCCAGAAGTCTATATGTCTATATTTTTGTAAGGGAATCTGAAGTTTTTGTTTTGTTTCAATAATATTTTATCTAAACATTCATATTTATATAATTACCTTGTTCAGCAATGAATCACTCCTACAGTATACAACTACTAATGTGTGGCCATTTTACTTAGCTTCTGCTTTTATAAATGCATGTCTGTTGCTCATTTTCATTGAAAATGTGTAGGAAAAAGTTTTAAAACATCAACAGCCTTTTTCTCAGAAGTTGCCTTCAACAAGCCATAACTTCCTCATTATTCTAACGAGTATACAATATGATATATCATTTTAAAGCATTGCAACAGCCCAGATGGCAGATTTTGTGGGCTTGGATGAGTAACAGTGTAGCCTCTCAGCTCAGCGAGAGGCATGAAGGGATAACCTGTAGGACCAGCTGGTTGCTAAAAGAAATGTCCAGAGAAGCTCAGCTGGTCATTCAGGGTCACACAGAAGTTATTAGCTGAGTGGCACTACAGAGCTATGAACATTGATTGAAATATGAGGAACCCTTTGCCAGGTGGAACAGCAGTTCTTCCCCAGGTTCAGGTTTCAGGTGGTTTCTAGGCTGCAATATCAGGGATACACGCCTGAAGTTGGGTGGAATAACTTTAGGGAGAAAATTAGAAAAGGTACCTGTAGCCTATATAGATACATCAGTAAAAAATAAAAAAAATCTAATAAATACATTTCTTTCTTATTTTGATCATGCATAATTGTTTAAATATTGCATACTTTATGATTTTGTTCTCTCATTCTACATGTTTTTTTTTTACATTCTACACTGCTAAAAGTGCTAAGTTTGAAAAGAGTATTACCTCACAAATGTTTTCTATCTTTGTAATGTGAGGAGTGGAACGATAATCACGAGTATAAAAAACATACAAGAGGCAAGGGAGATGTTTACATATATATTTATTGAAAATATTTGAAAACAGGCAGAAATGCAGGAGATAATTGTCTTATGGGGCAATATAACCAGCAGTTGCTATTTAACAATTTCCCAGCCAGGCCAACATGATGATGTAGATTGTGTGTAATTTTCAGTTCCCCTTCTGATTTCCAGCTAATATAACCACTTCCTTTTAAGTTCTGTCATTCGCAGGGGTAAACAAAAATAACAAAAATTTGCATCTATGGAAAGATCATGTCAGAGCCCAACATTTGCCTATTCGTTCAGTTGAAGAAAAAATAAGTAATATCTTGCATAATTATTACATAATCTAAATCATAATCTATAAACTACAAATACAATGAGCCTTCTCCTACAGAATTCATGTTTTATGGAATAATCTCCCATTGCATGTTTGGGCTTCAGATACACTCTGATTTGAAGTACAGGCACAAAGCTCATCTTTTTAGTCAATCCAATATATGTGTGGGAAGGGTGGATCAGGATCATGCTGTCAGAACATAGACTGTATAAAAATATGGACAAAGCCACTGTGACCCATTGCCTTTCCACGGCCTCGTAAAAACTGAATTGAGGCTCCGGATGTCTTTTTCGCCGCCCATTTATGCAAACTGCGCCTGCTCCGTGGAGCCGAAGAGGACTCAACCTGTCCCTCTGATTGGTCCTGAACAAATGTTAATACCCTGTCCAAACTACATAATATTTAAAAGAATCAGCACATGCAGAGGCATTAGATGAAGAAAAGGCACCTATTGCAATGACATTTTTTTTTGTGGGAAAAATGTATTGACTGAGTATTTTGACCACATTGCTGCCATTGACTTACATGGTGAAATACCTATACTGGAGCCAATCGCAGTGGCGCTAGTGAGCAACGGCACAATTGCTGCTCCCAGCCCAACCAGGAAGTGAGCTTCAAAACGAGAGCCCGGTCTTGGCCTCTTGTGTCAGATGAGCTGAGCTTACATTTCTGTCGCCCTGTCACTGCATGTGAATGCTCTGGTTTGCTCTTCTGTGCTGTGTTGCGGTGCTGCCGGTCCAGGATCACTCTCATGGTTGTGTACACCCCTTCCATACCATAGCATGGGGGCTTTTCCAGGTTACACTTAGGCCTTTACATATGCATAAATATTACATTCTTTCAAACCATCCCAAGCCCATACCTGGGGACAACCTGAGGCCTAGATGTATTAGTCCACTTGACACAACCTGAATGTACACTTCTTTGCTTTGGAATGTCTATTTTACCAGCGAGTTGAATACCTCAGGCTATAATCATGGGTCAGTCAGGATTTATAGCTTCTGAAGTTAAAAAAATAATAATGTTTGGCAATTGTGAAAAATTGAATATTCATATGCTCATAAACAATTACTTGACTATTATAAGCAATTATTTTAGCTTAGCTGGCCTGGTTTGAATTACCTTAACAGAAACCTTTCATGCTTAAAGTGTTGTGGGTCATCACAGCAAAACGCTACTCGAGGGATATTGCATCACTGAGGAAATGACATCTCTTTCAAGCAGTGACACTTAACTGCACGGACGTGAGTGTGAGATCAGAGAGCAAGTAACAATGGCGATGCAGAGACTAACTGGACTCCTGTCGTGGCTGCTCCTCAACATCCTACTCCTCTTCACAGGTGAGAGACCATATTGTTTTGTTATATGCCAGGCATTATAGAGTACAGAGGACAAGGAAAGTAAGAGAAGGGCCATGTTGAGGAACATATGGGGAAACGGTTTCATTTTTATTATTGCTGGATTTATTGCTTACAGGAGTTCTCTTAGACTCGGCGCTAAGCGGCAGTAGCCCAAATGGAAGTGTCGTTGCTAGTTTCAGACCGACGCAGTTGTCATTATACATTTCATTGTTTAAATAGCAAGTAAACTTGCGTGCAACTGGGTGGGTTGGTCTTAAGATGGTAAGTGTGGCCAGGAAAATCTTTGGCGTATTGCCATTGACGCAGCAAAAAGCGTTTGCGCTAAAACCACCATGAACCTGGTCTTAAGTCATGTCGCATTGACTTCAATGTTATTGTAATGGCACAATATTAATATAGGAATATGCACCTACATAGCCGTGTGCACAACACACGTACACCATCCTCCTGTCTGTTACACACAAGGGTGTGCACAAGATAAAAATATCAAGATTAAAAAAATAACTAAGAGTCCATCGGTCTAGGGGAATGTTGCCGAACTTTGGATTTCCTGGGGTTCTGCCCCAGGGCCCAGTTGTTCAAAAGTCCCATTTAGAGCACTGGTAATCCAAATTTGGTAATCTTGAAAAGTTTGCATCTGGATCAGGGTGATCCAATCCAATGTTGCTTTGAAAAACCGGCACAAAAGATGAATTACCTGATCCTGGATAGCAAAACATGGGATTTCCAAATCCCAGTGGCGTAACGTCGGCTGTAAAATAGGCCTTCGGTAACCTTACCTTTATACGGATATTACTATAGTTCTTAATTATCAGTCAAGCAATTCAATAACTGACTAACAAACATCAATGAATATATCAAGTTTTTCTGTGCTAGTATTTTTCTATGCGTCATAAAATGGGTAGCACTTATATGTAGCAACGGCCTGCGCGTTGGAAAAAATGGGGATTACTTGTTTCCGTTTATTTAGCTTCAGTAGCCTAACAATCAATCCATTAATTCTCTGAATAATCAAGACCAATTTGTAGCCTATAATGATTTAGAAATGATAATGACAAAGAGACAACTTAAGATTGTTTAACAAGGATCAGGCAATAATCTGAATGCGTTAAATAATGCAATTCATTTTAAGACACTAAAATTAGTCAAAGCGATTTAAACATTAGAAAGCATAAATTTAAAGACAGCCTCTTAAGTGTCTCAAATCGTTGAGCAGCACATAATACAGGCTAGAAATACTCTTTTACGAAAATCTACATTGAACATTTAAAAACGGAACATTTAAGTCAGAATCTTCGCATGATAACACATCATAAATGTCGATATACAAAAATGCAACACAAGTTTGTTGCACAGAACAATAATGCTATCTCAAAATAATTTGGTAACCTAATTTACTTGTTCTTGGTTATTGAGTGAATCAATTATTTGATTGACAATCAGGAAAAGTAAACGGAAACAGATTGAGTGATCTGTTAAAGGTAAGTTTACAGAAAGCCTAGTTCTACTCCCACGGTACGCCACTGCCAAATCCAGATCATTGATTGATTAAACTTTTTAGAAATGGAAATTCTCACTTCCACAACCCCCATAAAAGATCCCAGGTGAAGACGGTGGACTTTCCCACGTCTGCGCGTTTGTCCCCTCCCTCCCTCCACTCACACAACTCGCTGGCCCCACCCGCAGGTAAGCGTGATCACACCACACAATTGTCACCCCCACATCATACACACAGTGCACTATTAAATATGCTACTGTTAAGGGTACACACTCGTGATCCCACCCTATATTGCCGCCCGGCCCAGCTATTACACTCGAGGGGGTCCCACGCAGACAGACACAGTGGTTTACGCTCACAAAACCAAACTCACTTGCATAATACACCACAAACAAAGAAAAGAGTGGAATCCTTCCCACACCAACAGGAGGACATCCACCAAATGATAGCCATCCGGCAAACAATAATCAACCACACACAACCAGGAACCAGCACACAAGGCAGCTCCGCCGCCCCTTGGTGGTCACCAACAAGGAATCGGCACTTGTCTTGATTTTCGCGGGGTTTTGCCACTCGATCGCGGCAGCCGCCGTTCTTCACCGTCAGGCAAGTCTCGCCACACACATTTACACAACGTCACTTGCACACAAAATAAAGGTGACCAAACATAAGGAAGTTTAAAATACAAAGAAAAGAACCCGCCACACGTTTCCAGGAGCTCAGCGACAATCTGTCCTCTCTCGCTCGTCTCACATCATCAACTCCCTCTTTACCCCAAGTGCGCTCTATTTATGCCCTCAGGAACCCAACCCCAACCCCCCTTTCAATCATTCACCTCCCCCCTTTCAATCATTCACCTCCCCCCTTTCAATCATTCACTTCCCCCCACAGGTGCCAATCATTAGTTAAATTAAGCCTTCTCATCTCGTAATTAGCTCATTCCACACCGTGGGAACCGTTTTCCTTCCCTCTGCTCTGAGGGAGACCGCAAAATATGTTACACTCCGTGTAAGGTTACACATGTATTCGCTAATTATCCTGGATCAAGCTATGACCCTATATTGGCCAATAGTTCCTGCAATCTTCAGGGGGGATAATATTCTGTTAGGGGAAAATGGCTATCCATTAAAAACTTTGGTGATAACACCATGCCTATTACAATGCGTGAATTGTCATTCAATCGAAAACTCACGAAAACACGTACTGCAATAGAAGGACATCTGGAGTGCTGAAAATGCGCTTCAGATGTCTGGATCATAAGACAGGTGGAACATTACACCTTTAGACCATGCACTAATATCGTCAAGATAGAGCCCCATGGGCATTATAGAGTAGGCCTACAGATGGATCCATGGGCTTTATTTTGACGATCTTAGGGCATGCTCTAAAACACATGGCTCAAGTGAACTTAGGGCAGGGTGGGCAATTCCAGTCCTGGAGGGCCGGTGTGTATGCAGGTTTTTGTTCCCACCAATTACCCCAGCTAAATGAGCTAATTGGCTGTTTACACCAACACTGGTAGATTAGATCACATTACAATGTTTTATATAGGGACACAAGAAGTCATCGGCTGTCATTCATGAGCTTATTAAGAATTGTATCTAAAATGTCAGATTGCGTAAATATTAGGGCTAATTAGGTAATTAAGGCCAGAAGTTGGCATGAAAATCAGAAACGGCCCTCGTTGCCCACCTCTGACTTAGGGCATGTACAACTCCACTTTTGCGAGTTAGACGGCGGATAATTTTAGCGCAAAGTAAGGTACAAGGCTGAACTTAGTCTTCATTAATTCTAGGTATGTGTTGGGTGTAACAGTAAAACTATCAGAGTGTCATATCCCATTCCCTTTGTGGATTGCTAATATGAGAATCCTTTACAGCTGGCCAAACAGACCTGCTCGTGCACGAAGTTAAATCACGCATGTAGATATATGGCATTAAAATTCTCAGAACTGTGCTGCAAATTTCTTTTTGTGTCTAATTGTTGAAACTGTTTATTTTTGTTCAGTTATGGCATAAGAGGTGAAATCAATGGGGTTTTAATTGTAATTAAAAATATGAAGAATGAAAAATTGATTAAAAATTCAGCTAAAAACGGTGAAATTCAAATTGTTATTCCATTTTTTGAACCGTATCGAAAAAACCTTATGCACAGTGAATCCCCGGGACTGTAAGCTTTTTGAAAAAACAATAAATGCATTGTTCGTTGGACAAAGTTTTCAACGTTTTTCAATTAAAACCATTCCATTGCCTCACAGGCTGTAGATGAAGAGGGCTGTAATGTTCCAACTGTCTTATGATCCAGACATGTGAAGCACATTTTCAACGCTCCAAATGCCTGTCTATTGCAGTGTGTGTTTTCCTGGTTTCCAATTGAATGACAAATCACACATTATCATAGGCATGATATAGGTGTTGTCAGCAAAGTTTTTAAAGGATAGCCATTGTCCCCGAACAGAAGATTGTCCCCCAGAAGATTACAGGAACTATTGGCCAATATAGGGTCATAGCTTTATCCAGAATAATTTGTGAATACATGTGTAACCTTACACGTAGCATCGCAAATCACCTGGGTGTAGATGGAGTGGGCTCCCTTACGTTTCACATACGAGAGCGTTCTCTGCTGGGGCAGAACTCCAGGAAATCCAAAGTTCGCTGTGAACTCCTTTTTTAGTGCAGTGGTTAATTTCATAGCAATGAGTGTATCGCAGAGTGTAACATAGAACCCCATGTCTGTAGAACAATCATAACAACACTATTAAGAAATACAGTATTAAATATAAAAATAACACATGAACACAACAGCACTAATTTATTTCTCATTGTAAAACCTTATGGCTGTGGAAAGGAATCCCCATATCTTTGTGTGCATTTTGTCCAGCTGGAGTGAGCCTGCCACACTTTCATCCACTTTCATTACATAGATTGGCTAATAACTTTCCCTGACCTTATTGTAAATTAAGATTTGCTATAGCTTGGCCACAGTAACTTAGTCTGTGCCAATGATCGTACTCACAGGCCAAACAGCTCTTTCTATTTGTTTTCTTGTTTCTGCATAATTCCAAACCACGAATGAGGCAGAATGAGGTAAAAATACTTTGCACTTTGATAAAAGAGCTCCTTTACTGCAGTGTGCTCTTCTTACTCCTCATCAACCTCTCTATGTCAGCGACTACTCTTTTCTCTACTAGAGGGACCCTAGTCATCCGCATACTTGTAATGAGCACTAGCACCTCCTTTTAAATACCAGCAGGACAGATGACCACATAGCCAAACATAAGCAGGCATTGACCTTCATATTGCTACAGAACAGAGCTTACAGAGAACACTATGTATAGCTTTGTGAATGCAGCCATAACATATGCACACTCGTGCGAGAAGACAACATGAGGAAGTCGGCAGTGCAACTGTGCTTCTGTGAATCTAAACAGAAAAGTAGTTCAGTCAGACAACTCATGATTGAATTAAGCAATATTTTATTGAGATTTAAAGTGAACGCAATTCTTTGGCGTCAGGCTCTGCCTCTTATCACTCCCTGTCTGTGTAACATTTTTTAGTATGAGCTAGCCAAGATAATAGGGAGTAAACCACTGACATGGGGATCATATGAGAGCAGAGCCCACAGGTGGATGCTGGGGTGGTGGGAGCGCAAAAATCTTCCCTGAAAGGCATACATGCGGGAGTACGCAGGGAAACCCAAATATATTAGCCGCGTAGCACAACAGAGAGCATTGAAGGCAGCAGCAGCGCTACAAGCAAATGCATGAACAGGTAAGGTTGGTGATTTAAAAAGCCCTCCCATTTAAGACGTAGCGTCATGTCAGCTGAAGCGATTTGGTGCTTCTCGAGTTGTCTGCCAAAACCAGCTTCGCATCATTTGGTACGCTATCTGTCTCTTTAAACCACATTCATTGATTTGTTCAAAATGATGCTGTATCTTGTCACCTGAAGATGTCTGTGCTTTGTTTTAAATGCGCCTTATGCATTTTCCCCTAGGTGTCAGTGGAGAGGACTTGACTGTGTACTCCAGTGTGGGAGGTGCTGCCACTTTACCATGCAACCATAACCATCGTTATTTAGACTGTTCCTCAATTATGTGGGGCAGCCACCATCCAGGATTAAGCAACTCTATTGAATTGGTCACTGATGGGAAGGTCACAGATAAAAATCTAGAGAAATCTGGAAAGCTGCGAATGGAATCTAACTGCTCTTTGCATATTAATAATTTTACCACTGCTGATGTTGGACAGTACTACTGTCGACTGTATAAGAATAGGGATTATACAGATGCTCATATTTACTTGTCTCTTCTCAGCAGTAAGTATTTCTAATTGCAATTTGTCAAATGCTGTCAGAATGATGCATGAATGCAGTTAACTAATGATACAATATTATTTAAAAATATATTTCCTACTAAAATAATTACGTAAATCTGCTTCATAAGTCTATTTTCTGAGCATGTGCAGTAGACACGTAACTATATCTCATGTTTCATTTTCAGTCTCTGCGTCCTCCCCAGTGACAGAGCTGAAGATTGGTAGTACAGTTACTCTTCACTGTACACTTTATACCTATAGGCCTTGTGGAAATAGCATTAGTGTGACCTGGGTTAGTGAGACTGGAGCCCCACTGCAAGGAGACCGGTACAACGTGTCAGGTTTCAAATGTTTGTCCACTCTGACTCTGACACTTCAGCGCTCAGACCGCAACTTGAAGTGTCAGCTATCTGAGGAGCGGATGCTGAAGGCCTCACGCAGTTACACTACCACCTTCTCCGGTAAAAAAAGAACTCCCTTTTCTTCTTGTTTTAAGACAACAGAGGTTACATGGCAATCATAATAGTATCAGGACAGTACAGACTTTAATGTGTTTTGTGTGAATTGAAACCTTTAGCTGCAAACATAATTCATGGTTTCATTTCAGTTATAAAAATTTTTCAATTAATAATTTTTACATACAGCAGTGTTCATTTTGCTAAGATTTACACAAAAAGGTTTCATCAATGAAGCTTTTTTCATGACGATGGCATTAATAAATAGCTCGAAAAAGATAAAAACCTTTTTTTTTAAATCTTTTTTTTTAAATTATTTTGTCCTGAAGAAAAAATATATACAAACATGTCAGCGATGGACAAGCGGACATCTGAATCACAAGTTGCAGAAGCTGTGTTTTTAATGCAACCTTGTCAGAGGACAAGAGACGGCAGTGTTCAGAATCTTGAACTCTTGAGCTTTTATTAGGGAGGGAAAAACAGAGCATTATTTAAACTTTGCCTTAGTTACAATTTCTTCATAATCTCCCATCAGCAGCTATGCCTTTGCAACTACATGTGGCTCACTCTCTCCTGCATTATTAGAATGAGAATACATGCACAATATAGCCAAAAGTATGTGGACACCCCTTGGTCTGGGGCTGTTTTTCATGGTTCAGGCTAGGCTCCTTAGTTGCAGTGAAGGCAAATCTTAGCATACAATGACATTCTAGATGATTCTGGGTTTCCAACTTTGTGGCAACAGTTTGTGGAAGGCCCTTTCCTGTTTCAGAATGACAATGCCCCCATGCACAAATAGAGGTCCATACAGAAATGGTTTGTCGAGATTGGTATGGAAGAACTTGACTGGCCTGCACAGAGCCCTGACCTCAACCCCATCAAACACCATTGGGATCAATTGGAAAGCCGACTGCGAGCCAGGCCTAATAGCCCCACATCAGTGCCCGACCTCATTAATGCTCTTCTGACTGAATGGAAACAAATCCACGCAGCAATGCTTCAGCATCTAGTGTAAAGCCTTCTCAGGAGAGTGGAGGCTGTTATAGCAGCAAATGGGGACTCTATATTGATGACCATGATTTTGGAATGAGGTGTTCGATGAGCAGGTGTCCATATACTTTTGGCCATGTATTGTATATTTTATTTTTTGTATCAATTGAACAGCCAAAATAGTTATTAGTGATACGTTTTTATAGTTGTCTTGTATAGGAGGTAAATAGGTTCCATTCTGTAGTAATTCTGTCCTTTGTCAAGTAAAACTCGGAGTTCCAAAGTTTAGGTCAATAGCAATTTAATTACACTGCAAAATAGTCTTCATTACAGTATACAAGATACCGGGTAATAGTAAGGCAGTTCAATTACAAAATAGGGTTGTGTGTGGTACAAGCTTTATACCCCAAACAGAGAAACAAATGCTGACATAGAATGCAGGTTCCTGTCCCTGATTGGGTGACAGGCAAACAAATGGACATTGTATGTGGTGTGGGAGGGAACCAAATGGTTATTGTCACCTAGGTAGACTGGCTAACTCCCGTCTTCACACCCTAGCGGTGTCGTCGACACCAAGCTTTGTTTCTAACCCCCCCTTGATCATTGAGTAAGGCTGATTGTGTTAGGTGACCATCCAAGAACATTGAAGCAGGAAATGCATTTTCCCTACATAATCCCCCCTTAAACCTTGACCCATATACAAACAAGAGAGAAAGGTTTAACTCAGGAACCAGTCTATTGTATTGCTAATTTAGTCTCCTTGGTTGGAATAGGCCTTGATTACTCACTCCCAGCTGCTATTCTATAATTGAATACTGTGCCTATCAGTGGCGATGAGTCACTGCTTACACTTACGTTTTAACCTACATTGTATTTATGATAAGTTAGTTGATTTGGCCAGTGGTGTGGTTGATTTGCCAGTGTTTGAGTGGATCATGTCAACTTAAGAGTCTTACACTTCACCCAAATCTGACAAACAACATGAACACCTCATTTCCAAGAAGTGTGCCAGTGGCGGTGCTGTCCTGTCTTAGGTTGCCCTCTTTTGGCTTGGAGAGTCTTACCCGTCATGGGATCCCAACACCACACCCAGCTGGACTTGTTGCCATAGTCTGCCATGCTCTTACCAGGTGGAACTTATCATAATTACAATATCCTTGATAATTTAGACTACTGATAATAAAAGTCAGCTGCCAGGAGGAGGTAGATCTAAGGACTACTTCATCCAATTTGACTGTCTGATGATGTCGCTAGAAAACCAAAATTCTGCCGCTTAATTTTCTGTTTGATAATTTGAAAAGTCCTTGCATAACATCTGCATTAAGTGATATTTGTGCCTGCATATATTGAACAAGGATATCATCTGATTTACTGGAATATTAAACATGGTCCTGGAGAAAATGTCCTAATTTTGTCTTTACATTACTGATGTACTGTTTGAGTAATCCCACCTGATGACTATTATACAAAGAGTTTCCTGTCCCAAATATACCTGCCAAGTCCCCAAATATACTTCACTTCCTTCGCTTCTTGGCTGCCCCCCTGAGTCCTACTTCCTCCCATTCCCTTTGTATCAAGTCATCAAAAGGCCTGGAAACAGAGTAATCATCTTTGCAAGCATCTATGAGTTGTGTTTTTAAGTCCCCTAGATTCATAGCAATTGTTAAAAATTCCCATTGTACATTATTCACATACATATGTGGGTTACGAACAGTAATAACCCCATTAGCTGGCATAGGCCACATCCGAGGGCATTTTTTTCTCACATACTTGACTATGGTTCATTGTCCATCCAGGAATGCAGTCACACCTGTAGCTTCCCAGTGTATTTATGCAAACCTGATTAATGCCACAAGATTGTCCTTTTCTGCATTCATTAATGTCCTCACACCTACTGACCCCATCTCCTGTGAGGCCAACAGGGCACTGGCATTTTCCGTCTCCTGCAGCTTCCTCCAGACATGTGGCTTTCATGTGGCAAGTTAGATTGTAGTTTTTGTGGCTGAGGTATGGAGTCCCATTGCTGTGCACCATGCAGGCATCATTTGTGTTTTGGCATGTGAAAATTGGAATAATAGAAAAATAAAACATATAATAAAAGGTAAAAACAAAGAAAATACCCATCTTGGTGTTCCATAATCCCCCCTTGAGGCTTTTCAGTCCGCCTCATGTCCTGATTCCTGAAAAACATCAAGTGCAGTATTTACTCTTATGGCAGTTTAACATTTGGATACAGTTTACATTGGTCTGCATGATACCATTTGTACCCCATTCTTTTCCTCCCCTTCATTGTAACCTTAAGATTGCCCTCCCCGCAGGTGTCCACAATTTCATGTGGCCCTGCCTAATTTGCATCCCAAGGCCCTTTCTGGTGGTAATTTTTGACCATGACCATAAACTCATGCTGTAGATTATTCATTTCCTCATAGGTCAGAGTTGGAGCAGAAGGAGAGATTTCTGACTGTGTTTGAAGGTAATTTTTGACCACAACTATAAACTCATGCAGTAGTTTATAGGTCAGAGTTGGAGCAGAAGGAGATATTTCTGACTGTGTTACAACTTTTCCTGTGTTTTGCTGTTTTGGATTCTGCCCTGCAGCACCCCCACCCCGTGACCAGCAGTCCCTTTTAAAATGTCCAATCCTACCACAGTTGTGGCAAGCATCTCTAGATGTCTTACGACCCTCATTAGTGACAACAGCTGAAACCTTTTTGTTACTGGGGACACTATGTGTAGTTTCATACCAACTAGATAGAAGACTACAGACATCAGCAAATGTAAAATTGTTTGCTTTTTGTTTTTGATTTAATGCAAGCTTTGTTGCATCATTTACTATGTCATCATACTGTTGTATGATTAATGCAAGGAAAGCTGGATCATTTCTGCCTGGATTTGGAATGCCAGAATTCCTGGTGTAACAATTGAACAAGCGGTTCATATAAGCTACTGGATTTTCACCTCTATTAGGTGTGGTGTTCTGTATTTGTTTCCAGTTGGGTTGTGGGTTGCCAATCATATCCAATAATGCAGACTCTCTCTGCTGGGCATTTGCCCACACACCATCTAAAGGTCCTTGAATATTTTCAGGTAGTGACTGAACTAGATCAGCAGGAATAGTTAACTGCAGAATCTGGCAACAATCCTGGTCATCTAGAGTTTGTGCTGTAGCCTGTCGTTTCAACTCGGCTAAATAATTCCGGGGATCAGAGAAACCATCCCACTGACCAATTATTTTACACAAGTTCCCGAGTTCTGAGGTAGACAACGGAATGTGTTCATGTACTGCCTCATATTCATAATTTGTAGCAGCGGTGCCCTCAGTAACTCCTGCTGCTCTCCTACGTGTTTTGCGCCCTCTTATGCGGAAAGGGGCTGCTTTAACCGGACCCACAGCAATGTGACTTTCAGATGGATCTGAATCCGCCTCTTCTGAACTATCACAATTACTTTCAGAGTCGGTGTACTCAGGTAACTTAATACCCAAAGCAGCAACATGACACTGAAATTGTCTGAGCTTATCAGCAGAACTGTCCTTTATTACTGATCTATGCGCAACCTCTGGATTTTTTGCACTTTTTTCCCATAGCAACTCATAAGCATTTTTACACTTGTCTAACTGTTTATTTATTGTGGCATTTACAGTTTTTGAGTCAGC
This sequence comes from Synaphobranchus kaupii, assembly GCA_029718625.1. Classification (NCBI taxonomy): domain Eukaryota; kingdom Metazoa; phylum Chordata; class Actinopteri; order Anguilliformes; family Synaphobranchidae; genus Synaphobranchus; species Synaphobranchus kaupii. Next base: position 21,940,608 of record CM056390.1, read on the forward strand.
CAAGCTTGTCCTCAGTGATGCCAACTGCTGCCGCAGTTCAATACTGTTATGTGCTGCTAAACAGCGCTCTGCCTGTCCTGCTGCATTCTCACTTCTAAGTGATTCAATGGTTTTCTGCTGTTCAACACAGAGTTTCTCTGCTACTGACAAACGGCGTTTCAATTCATTTTCACCTTGCACCAGGGCTGCTAGTACATTTGCCTGCTTATGTTTTTTATTTTTACATTTGCTATTGCGCTCTGTACACGCTTCCTCAAGCCAAACTAGAGGATCTGATATTTCTAACAGAGATCCATAAGGTCCCTCTTTGCAATGTTTTGCAATATAATCAATGGCCCACTCCATCATTCTAGGTTCTGAGTACACCTATGTACAATATACCTAGTGTGGTGGTTTACCTCAAGGACACAGGATAAATGTGGGATACCCTGCTGGTACTTTTTTCCAAAAAGCCCAGTTCCTCTACAAACACACCTCCCGCTTAACCCCGTAAAGTTACCTTTTACTGTTAAACAGGTCAGAATTTACTTATTAAATTCCCAGGAGAATTCTCATGCCTAAGTCTTGAATTTGCTCCTAAATCTGTGCTATTTTGCTCACCTTTGCCACAGCTGACAAATCAAACTTGTTATATAACCATAAACTCAAATTATTATCCACAGTGGAATAATGCTGAAAAAAAACCCGTTATACTTACAAGGATTCCTCCTAGATCTGTTCGTCGAAAGAGGGCTTGCGATGGAGGTCCAGTTTGTCTTCCTTGCAGCAGCAGAAGGCCTGTATCCTCTCCGTGCAACAAAAAACGTCCTGGCTTGGTGTGGCTGTAGAAAAGTTCTTGGATTCTTTGTTGGTATACAAAATTGAATGGTGCGGATTGTCTTGCTTGAAAAGAAAAAGTTCTCCAATCGTCCCCGCTTTTCGTCCGTCGCTGGCTCGCCACTTTATGTAGTAATTCTGTCCTTTGTCAAGTAAAACTCGGAGTTCCAAAGTTTAGGTCAATAGCAATTTAATTACACTGCAAAATAGTCTTCATTACAGTATACAAGATACCGGGTAATAGTAAGGCAGTTCAATTACAAAATAGGGTTGTGTGTGGTACAAGCTTTATACCCCAAACAGAGAAACAAATGCTGACATAGAATGCAGGTTCCTGTCCCTGATTGGGTGACAGGCAAACAAATGGACATTGTATGTGGTGTGGGAGGGAACCAAATGGTTATTGTCACCTAGGTAGACTGGCTAACTCCCGTCTTCACACCCTAGCGGTGTCGTCGACACCAAGCTTTGTTTCTAACCCCCCCTTGATCATTGAGTAAGGCTGATTGTGTTAGGTGACCATCCAAGAACATTGAAGCAGGAAATGCATTTTCCCTACAATTCCCTTCCATTAACGTAATTTATAAGTTATTATTTTAAAGTAATAATTGTTTGGCTGTCTTCCTTCCTTTCTTTCGGAGCCGCGTGTGGGCACTCCTGCCCTATTTTTTCAGCCGCCCGTGCCGGGTTTTTCCGCTTCCCGGCACTTATCTGGCGCACCTGTTTCAAGTTTCCCGCTGGCTATATAAGCACGGTGCTTCCTGCTTCCGGTGCTTTGGTGTCTTCATTGCCATGACACAAAGCCTGTACGGGTATAGGAATATAGACGACCACTTGTCCTTTTATTCAAAAGAACACGTGGGACTCGGAGTGTTAGGATTCTTGTTTTCTTCACTCGTTATTTCCTTCCTTGGTTTTCCTCTCCTGTCTGCTGCTAGACAGTACCTTGGTTTTTTCCCGTCTCCTTTTGCCTCTTTGTTTAGTTTTTTGCTCTATTACTGTATTCAGAGCTAGAGGCTTCCTACCTCTTTTGTTTTCACCCTGCTCGAGTCTGCGAGCGTTCGCCCTATTTTCTTGGGTCGCTATTATTTTCGCTTAAACCAGGATTGTTTTGGTTCCCTATCTTTTTAGGTGTAGATGGAGTGGGCTCCCTTACGTTTCACATACGAGAGCGTTCTCTGCTGGGGCAGAACTCCAGGAAATCCAAAGTTAGCTGTGAACTCCTTTTTTAGTGCAGTCTTTAATTTCATAGCAATTAATGAGTGTATCGCAGAGTGTAACATAGAACCCCATGTCTTTAAAACAATCATAACAATATTGAGAAATATTAAATATAAAAATAACACATGAACACAACAGCACTAATTTAATTCTCATTGTAAAACCTTATGGCTGTGGAAAGGAATCCCCATATCTTTGTGTGTATTTTGTCCAGCTGGAGTGAGTCTGCCACACTTTCATCCACTTTCATTACATAGATTGGCTAATAACTTTCCCTGACCTTATTGTAAATTAGGATTTGGTATAGCTTGGCCACAGTAACTTAGTCTGTGCCAATGATCGTACTCACAGGCCAAACAGCTCTTTCTATTTGTTTTCTTGTTTCTGCATAATTCCAAACCACAAATGAGGCAGAATGAGGTAAAAATACTTTGCACTTTGATAAAAGAGCTCCTTTACTGCAGTGTGCTCTTCTTACTCCTCATCAACCTCTCTATGTCAGCGACTACTCTTTTCTCTACTAGAGGGACCCTAGTCATCCGCATACTTGTAATCAGCACTAGCACCTCCTTTTAAATGCCAGCAGGACAGATGTCCACATAGCCAAACATAAGCAGGGATTGACCTTCATATTGCTACAGAACAGAGCTTACAGAGAACACTATGTATAGCTTTGTGAATGCAGCCATAACATATGCACACTCGTGTGAGATGACAACATGAGGAAGTCGGCAGTGCAATTGTGCTTCTGTGAATCTAAATGGAAAAGTAGTTCAGTCAGACAACTCATGATTGAATTAAGCAATATTTTATTGTGATTTAAAGTGAACGCAATTCTTTGGTGTCTCTTATCACTCCCTGTTTGTGTAACATTTCTTAGTATAAGCCAGCCAAGATAATAGGGAGTAAACCACTGACATGGGGATCATATGAGAGCAGAGCCAACAGGTGGATGCTGGGGTGGTGGGAGCGCAAAAATCTTCCCTGGAAGGCATACATGCGGGAGTACGCAGGGAAAGCCAAGTATGTTAGCAGCGTAGCACAGCAGAGAGCATTGAAGGCAGCAGCAGCGCTAGAAGCAAATGCATGAACAGGTAAGGTTGGTGATTTAAAAAGCCCTCCCATTTAAGACGTAGCATCATGTCAGCTGACGCGATTTGGTGCTTCTCGAGTTGTCTGCCCAAATCAGCTTCACATCATTTGGTACGCTATCTGTCTCTTTAAACCACATGTATTGATTTGTTCAAAATGATGCTGTATCTTGTCACCTGAAGATGTCTGTGCTCTGTTTTAAATAAGCCTTATGCATTTTCCCCTAGGTGTCAGTGGAGAGGACTTGACTGTGTACTCCAGTGTGGGAGGTGCTGCCAGTTTACCATGCAACCATAACCATCGTTATTTAGACTGTTCCTCAATTATGTGGATCAGCAGCCATGAACAATTAAGAAGCGGTATTGCATTGGTCACTGATGGGAAGGTCACAGATAAAAATCAAGAGAAATCTGGAAAGCTGCGAATGGAATCTAAATGCTCTTTGCATATTAATAATTTTACCACTGCTGATGTTGGACAGTACTTCTGTCGACTGTATAAGAAGGAAGAAAATGGGGCTCATACAGATACTCCTTTTATTTACTTGTCTCTTCTCAGCAGTAAGTATTTCTACTTGCAATTTGTCAAATGCTGTCAGAATGATGCATGAATGCAGTTAACTAATGATACAATATTATTTAAAAATATATTTCCTACTAAAATAATTATGTAAATCTGCTTCATAAGTGTATTTTCTGAGCATGTCCAGTAGACCCATAACTATCTCATGTTTCATTTTCAGTCTCTGCGTCCCCCCCAGTGACAGAGCTGAAGATTGGTAGTACAGTTACTCTTCGCTGTGAACTTCATAGCTATAGGCCTTGTGGAAATAGCATTAGTGTGACCTGGGTTAGTGAGACTGGAGCCCCACTGCAAGGAGACCGGTACAACGTGTCAGGTTTCAAATGTTCCTCCACTCTGACTCTGACACTTCAGCGCTCAGACCGCAACATGAAGTGTCAGCTAACTGAGGAGGGGAAGCTGAAGGCCTCATGCAGTTACACCACCTTCTCTGGTAAAAAAAAGAACAGAGGTTACATGGCATTCATAATAGTATCAGGACAGTACAGACTTTTAATGTATTTTGTGTGAATTGAAACCTTTAGCTGCAAACAAAATTCATGGTTTCATTTCAGTTATAAAAATTTTTCAATTAATAATTTTTACATACAGCAGTGTTCATTTTGTTAAAATTTACACAAAAAGGTTTCATCAATGAAATTATTAATGGCATTAATAAATAGCTCGTAAAAGATAAAAACTATGACTAAATCAATGGACAAATGGACATCTGAATCACATGTTGCAGAAGCTGTGTTGTTAATGCAACCTTGTCAGAGGACAAGAGAAGGCAGTGTTCAGAATATTGAACTCTTGAGCTTTTATTAGGGAGGGAAAAACAGAGCATTATTTAAACTTTGCCTTAGTTACAATTTCTTCATAATCTCCCATCAGCAGCTATGCCTTTACAACTACATGTGGCTCACTCTCTCCTGCATTATTAGAATGAGAATACATGCACAATATAGCCAAAAGTATGTGGACAACCCTTTGTCTGGGGCTGTTTTTCATGGTTCAGGCTAGGCTCCTTAGTTGCATTGAAGGCAAATCTTAACACTACAGCATACAATGACATTCTAGATGATTCTGGGTTTCCAACTTTGTGGCAACAGTTTGGGGAAGGCCCTTTCCTGTTTCAGAATGACAATGCCCCCATGCACAAATAGAGGTCCATACAGAAATGGTTTGTCGAGATTGGTATGGAAGAACTTGACTGGCCTGCACAGAGCCCTGACCTCAACCCCATCGAACACCATTGGGATCAATTGGAAAGCCGGCTGTGAGCCAGGCCTAATAGGCCCACATCAGTGCCCGACCTCACTAATGCTCTTCTGACTGAATGGATACAGATCCACGCAGCAATGCTCCAGCATCTAGTGTAAAGCCTTCTCAGGAGAGTGGAGGCTGTTATAGCAGCAAATGGGGACTCCATATTGATGACCATGATTTTGGAATGAGATGTTGGATGAGCAGGTGTCCATATACTTTTGGCCATGTATTGTATATTTTATTTTTTGTATCAATTGAACAGCCAAAATAGTTAGTGATATGTTTTTATTGTTGTCTTGTATAGCAGGTAAATAGGTTCCATTCCCTTCCATTAACGTAATTTATAAGTTATTTTAAAGTAATAATTGTTTGGCTGTCTTCCTTCCTTTCTTTCGGAGCCGCGTGTGGGCACTCCTGCCCTATTTTTTCCGATTCCCGGCACTTAACTGGCGCACCTGTTTCATGTTTCCCGCTGGCTATATAAGCACGGTGCTTCCTGCTTCCGGTGCTTTGGTGTCTTCATTGCCACTACACAAAGCCGGTACGGGTATAGGAATACAGACGACCACTTGTACTTTTATTCAAAAGAACACGTGGGACTCTGTTAGTATTCTTGTTTTCTTCACTCGTTATTTCCTTCCTTGGTTTTCTCTCCTGTCTGCTGCTAGACAGTACATTGGTTTTTTCCCGTCTCCTCTTGCTTCTTTGTTTAGTTTTTTGCTCTATTACTGTTTTCAGAGCTAGAGGCTTCCTACCTCTTGTTTTCTCCCTGCTCGAGTCTGCGAGCGTTCGCCCATTCTACTGGGTTTTTATTATTTTGGCTTGGGATTTATTTCCCTGACTATTTCCCTGCTCGAGTCTGCGAGCTTCGCCCTATTTTCTTGGGTCGCTATTATTTTCGGCTTAAGCCGGGATTGTTTTGTATCCCTATCTGTTTTATTTTGCTTGAGTCTGCGAGCTTCGCCCTATTTTGGGGTTGTTATTATTTTTGGGCTTTTAGCCAGGAGTTTTTCTCCCGTTTCTCTTCTCTCTCTCCTTTCCTCTAGTGGATATCCACGTTTCGTGGATATCTTTCTGATCCCCTCTCAGTCACGTCTGGTCCTCCGAACCCGAGGGGGACACCCTATAAATATTGTTAACAGAAAAGGTACCTAAGCAATGCATAAAAACAGCAAAACTTTTAATGGCTGATTTTATGGATCAATTATATTTTTGTATTTGATTTCTCAAAATAGACATTTTGTGACTTCAGTACTTTTAGCACCAGGGTCTTCATTTATTATTGGGGTGTCCCATAAAAAGCATTAGATGAGGATTAGGAGGGTTAGTGTGGCAGCTTTTTAAAGCAAAGTAAAATGATAAATCTACCGTATGTTGTCAAACTGGGTCAAAAAAAACATTCAAATCACCAAAAACTGACCACAAAATCTGTGTGTCCTCTCTCAGATGATATGTCTATCTGGATTGTCTCCGGGGTGACTATGTGTGTAGCTGTTCTGATTGTGATACTGATCATCGTATGCAAGAGAAAAACAGGTAAGACATTTTATCCTAATGAATCCTAGTTGTAAACCTAAACTGCCTTGTGACAAGCTTTTCGGAATTATAAGACTGGCTGTATGTAATAACACTTTTCCTAAAAAAAAAAAAATGTTTTAGTTCGAAGGGAGAAGACATTTAAGCAAGTTTCAGGGAGCCACACAGTTACCGATCAGGAAAAAGTGAGTAAATATAATTTTCAGCTAAATTCAGTTTTTACAGAGATGCTTTTGTGGTACCCCTGTTATAATGTATGCTTTCTGTGCAGGAACAGGGTGGGGACAGTGTTACTTATGCTGTGGTAAATACCTCTGCTGCTGGAAAGAGGAAATCAGATGGGGAAACTGCAGAGGCCCAAACTGAATATGCCACCATTAAAACCTCACACAGAACTGATGACTCGGCAAACTGAACAAACATCAAACTCAACATTAAACTAAGAGGTCCCATATGGTACATTATTCATGCATGCATATATATATATATATATATACACATATACATACACACACAAACCCCAATTCCAAAAAAGTTGGGACAGTATGTAAAATGCACATAGAAGCAGAAAGCAGTGATTTGTAAATTCTATTTTGTATATATTTCATTGAAAACAGTACAAATATATTTAATGTTTTACCTTATCAACTTTATTGGTTTTTATAAATAAATACGCTAATTCCGAATTTGATGCCTGCTGCAACACGTTCCAAGAAAGTTGGGACAGGGGCAAAAAAGTTTGAAATACACCACAGGTTAACAGGTGATTCTATCATGACTGTGTATAAAAGGATATCAAAAGATACTTACTTAAATCACTCTTACAAGCAATACTATAACCTCTCTGCATTTGAATGGGTCTCGATGGGACTAGATTAAGCTGTAAATTACACAGGAATAGTATGAAACCCATGGTTGGCTAAATGGCTGTAAGTCATCAAGGGTCTGAGGTATCAAACGAGCCTCAAACCATCAATCTGCTTCCAGATATGCAGTAGATATGGATGGAAAACCTGAAGGGTTGTTTCTCCTGACTTATTTTTACTAAGAGTTCAATAGGAAAATGAGTCAGGAGAAATAACCCTTAAAGTGATCCATCCATATCTACTGCATATCTGGCATCAGTGATGGTGTGAGGCTCGTTTGATACCTCAGACCCTTGCTGAATCCCTTGACATCATAATACACTTATTGCATAGTGCACAAATCACAAAACATCAAAAAGCAGAATTAGTAAAAAACTATTTATATATATATATATATATATATATACACAGTTGAAGTCGGAAGTTTACATACACTTAGACCACACTAATGAATTGTTTATGAAGGCAAAGTTTCTCAAGTGGCAGGATATAATTGAATATAATACTGTACAAATATTATTCTTAGCCTCCAAAAACCTCTTACCCATAAATATACAGAAACTGTTTCTAATGAGAGATGACATGTATAACCTAAGAGGAAACATGATTTATAAACAAAAATCTATAAAGTCAACATTCAGAGGCCATTCATTATCCATTGTAGGGGTGAAACTTTGGAACAGTTTAAATGATGAGATTAAAATGTCTGCAAATTTAAAGACTTAAGGGTAAGATAAAATGCAAGATGGTAGAAAACTATCAGGTCTGAAAAATAGGGGGTTATCATGAAATGAAAACAATGTCATGATGTACTTTACTTTAAAAAAACATTTTAAAAAAAATTAAAAAAACAAAAAACAAAAAATGAATTATAAAAAAACAAAAAAACAACGGCATGTGGTTCACACAGGATCCTGGACCCTGCAACAAAAGTCAAGACATTGAGCGCACAAACTCTCAGGATGGAGCTTCTAAACTGGTCATTTAACGCTATTGATAAAATATTCTCGACAAGGCGTGTGGGCACTGGAGAGCCGTCATGTCCAGATGGGACCTTTCTGGCAGGATACATCATGGATGGGTGGGACAAATGGCGTGTTGTGTGTCTGGCAGTACTAGATATAGAAGATGTGGAAGATGTGTACCTGCTTGGATTCATGTTGGTCGGTCTAATCGGCCTAGGATTTGGACAGTACGTGATGTACCGACAGCAGAGAAAAATGGGGTGTGACGTCTCTGGAAACAGGGAATTACTGATTATACTAAGAAATTTGAGATCGGACATCAACAAAATCAAGGGAAAAATAGCCATAATGCAGGCAGAAATCACCAAGCCACCGGAGGACAGTGCAGAAAATAGCGAGGGGTAATGAACTCAGGCTAACTGCACGGAACTTACAAGGGACAACAGAACATCATAAAAACGTAGAATCAGACACGTTTAATTTGGACATTAACTGAATAAAATGAGAATGTTGGACGTGGAAATGAAACAAATTGTTTTGAACAAAGTATGACATGCACATTTAAACCCACTATTTTGGTATTTAGTAAGTCTGATTTTAACAATCTGGTTTGTTTTACATTAGAGTAGTTTATTTTTTTTTCCTTCTTGATCAGTTGCTATAAAGAAAACTCAGCTATGATGTTAAGATACTAAAAAGATCTGTTTTAAACAAATGTATAAGATGAACATTGAAACAAAGTGTTTGACCAATGTATGCTATGCACATTTAAACCTACTTAATTGGACTTTAATAATCTGACAGTAAAAATCCGGTTTGTTTTACTTTAGAGTATTTTATTTTACTTTTCTTTCCTTCTTGATCAATTTCGCTATAAAGATAACTCAGCTTTGATGTTATGATACAAAAAAAATCTGTTTTAATCAAATGTATAATATGAACATTGAAACATATTGTTTGACCAATGTATGACATGCACATTTAAACCTACTTAATTGGACTTTAATAATCTGACTTTAAAAATCCGGTTTGTTTTACTTTAGAGTATTTATTTATTTATTTTTTTTTTTTCTCTCCTTCTTGATCAATTTTACTATAAAGAAAACCTAGCTATGCTGTTGTGATTCTAAAAACTATCAGTTTTAATCAAATGTATAATATGAACATTTAAATTTGTGAGGGAAGTGGGGCGGGACATTGATAAGCAGGCTGCTTTTTTCCCGTATCCCTTTTCGGCTGGAAATGTATGTGTTAAATGAATATTTCAGAAATGTGATGCAATGTGATCATGCACATGCCGAAATAAATAAATAAATAGGTTGAAGTCATTAAAACCCATTTTTAACCACTCCACAGGTTTCATGTTAGCAAACTATAGTGTTGGCAAGTCAGTTAAGACATCTACTTTGTGCATGATACAAGTAATTTTTCTAACAATTGTTTACAGGCAGATTATTTCATTTTTAATTCACTATATCACAATTCCAGTGGGTCAGAAGTTTACATACACTAAGTTGACTGTGCCTACAAATTTTTTATATTTGGTCGCATATCCTTTCATGCCATGACTTCCTGATGTCTGTGACCCAACAACATCGAAAGACTCTTGATATCTTATTTTCTGTTACTCTTATCAGCGATAATATAATGTTTCTGCATTTGAATGGATCTCTATGGGAATTGGGAGGTGGGACTAGATTTAGCTGTAAATTACACTAGAACAGTATGGAACACATGGTTGGCGAAATGGCTGTAAGTCATCAATGGTCTGACGTATCAATCAAGCCTTACATCACTCTGCTGCCAGAAATACAGTAAATAGGGATGGATAACTCGAAGGGTTTCTTCTCCTGACTTATTTTTCCATAGAGGTCAATAGGAAAATGTGTCAGGAGAAACAACCCTTAAAGTGATCCATCCATATCTACTGCATATCTGGCAGCAGAGTGATGGTTTGAGGCTTGTTTGATACCTCAGACCCTTGATGACACAGCCATTTTACCAATCATGTATTCCATACTGTTCCAGCATAATTTGCAGCTGAATCTAGTCCCACCCCCCAATTCCCATAGAGATCCAATCAAATGCAAAGACGTTATAGTATCGCTTGTAAGAGTACAAGAAAATAAGATATTAAGAGTCTTTATGTTCTTGGGTCACTGCTTTTACATTTTTAATATTTGGTCACAAATGCTTTGCATGCCATGACTTCCTGATGTCTCTGACCCAACAACATCAAAATACTCTTGATGTATTATACAGCACACTTCTCCCAGTGCACTGTACGCAGGAGACAGGGCGCAGAAGACAGGGCTCTGATTCGGACACAGCCCAGCACTTGCTTAGCGGGTGGGTGAGCAATACAACGGTCTGTTCATCTTGTTTTACAGCACAGGCACACACTTGTAGGCCTTCACTATGGTGGGCCTAATTGGACTACGCCACCCTCTGTTTACTGAGGGGAGGGACCTCTGCAGCTCAGTGCAAACCAATTCATACAAATACTCTCCTTTAATAAATCAGGCAACCAACAGGGATGTGAATCAATTGCTGGTACAAGCAGTTTTATTACAATCAAAATATACCAAGTTGAGAGAAGGAAGAGAAAATCCAAAGCAGGCTACAGTTCTCAGACACTACAAGGCAGGAGAAAAGAGAGGGTGGACTGTGAAACACACACAAGACACCACTATCATACACTAACTAAAGCAACACTGCAAGAGAAGTGAAACACACTTCAATAAAGCACATTACATACCAACCACCTCACCAGTGCCCACCTTCAGTGCTCCAAGGCTGTAGCCCGCCGTGGTAAAAGAGCTTAGTTGGGTAGCAGCTAAAAGAATCAAAGAATGTCAGGCTATAAAAACAACAATAATAATACCCTCGTATTGCAGTTATAGCCTATTTCAGGTGATATACGGACACAAATCAAAACCAAACAAAGATACAAACAAAATTCCAAAGTAAACGGTAATTGGCGCTTGATCCTGTGAACAGAAATAACACGATAAGCGCTATATATTTAAATACAAGAAGTTTATACACCACTTAAAACAAAACCTCAGAATTAATGATTTACCTTTTTAATTAAAATATGCTCCCAATGGGGGCAGCGTCAGCACGGCAAATTAGTTGGGAACTTGTGTTAGACTCATAGGCGGCGGGTGATTTTTTCGTTAGGGAAGGCTAGGACGTTATGGGGGGGGGGGGGGGGGGGGCTGTGCTCCTCCTTCCGTTTCAGCGATTTTTTTACAGAACAGCTTTGAAATAAGTGAATTCTAATTACTTTTTAAAGGGAAACTGCGTGAGAGGGGGGCCAGTGAGACGGGATTAAATTTTTTTTTTTATCGCGGGTTCATGTGTCATAAAATTACAGCACTTCATGCTGACGCTGTAGGTATGTGCTGGAAAAAGTGCTCAGAAAACTATGATTTAGCATGACAGTGAGTCGCTTGCAAGGAGAGTTTCAGTGGTAATTTTGCGCTTGAATTGGGAGAGCGATACAATGTTGCAGTTTTGGAATGCGAGCGTGGACGTGGCGCTGCTACATTTGTATCCGAAATGTATCACTTTCCCTCTATTGAGAGGCGTAGGAGCGTAGCGGAAGTGTAGTGGGTTTTCTGCCTTGAAACTGGTATAAATTAGGGCATATAGAAACGATCAAATATGCACAAATATAATAGCAACCTATAAGGCGATCTAAAGTACTTTAGTTAATAAACAGATTATGTTAAACATTGGAATTTACAATGATTCAGTTATTCCATTGATTTACACACTGAGAGTAGTCCATTACATCAACACACACACATCACAGATTACGGACAGACTGCGACTGAGCAACTGCCATCAAAAGCTGAGTGGGAACGGTCTACTTATGATATGCAACATTCCATTTTAGACCAACCACACCAGTGAGTGATCAATCAAAGGTAGCCTAGTTACACCAACTCAAAACTGACAGCCATAAAACACACAGATCACAAGATCATTGTCGCTAGTAGTAGCTAGGCCTGCTCGTAGTCTAAGCAAAAAAAACAGGAACGATCGTTTGACTGCACTGCCAAACACACCCACAACCCCCTCCCCCTTCCCAACGCACACACGCGCGCGCGCGCGCGCACACACACACACACACACACACACACACACACACAACGCGCATCCAACTGCTGGCTGTATAATGCACCCATTAGTTTCCGAGGTACAGGGCAAAGTGGCATGGCAGCCAACCTGAGCATTAATTAATAATACCAACAACCTTCCCAGGTCGGAGGGGACTTTAGCAGCGGTGCAGTCCGTTGAGGGTGTGCATGCAGGCGGCGGCGGTCTCCCCTCGTCCTCGGACACAGTCTCTGGCGATTGCAAAACTGCCCGGCCACTTCCTCGGTCTTCTCCGGTGAAACATAATTTTCCGTTTTGTTCGCGACCGAGAAAAACTTCCTAATATCCATTATTAATGAAATAACTCCAGACACTGTGAGCTATGTGTAACCTATACTCAGTGCAGGTTGTGCTAAATAAAAAAAATAATCTAACAAAAGCTGAGCTTTATGATCGTTTAATTTCCATTAATATTTTCGGAATTAAGAGTGCGGAGAACGAAGAGCACATGTATCCACAATTATAATGTTGATTAAAATGTGCACAATTTTGCGACGCAAGTTAAAATAATTTTATTACTTGCCTAATAGCCTAATTTAGGAGAACCGGCTACATTTGATGGCATTGAGTAATTGGTGAATTAAACGCTGATGTAGCCTATTGTTAATCAAGAAAACTTAAATAAAAAATTATTAAGACCAATAATCAGTTTAAAGGGAAGTTTTCCGCTACCCCAATTTTCAGCTCAGGAGCCGCCACTGCCTATACTGTAGCCTAGTAGGCTAAACAACGTGGTCGTGCAAGACACTCATTCTGCAGAAATCATGCATCTTGCATTAAACGTTTGTTTATTATAGCCTATGCATGCATTGATTTGTGCAGACAGATTGGTAGATACGCCTTAGCCTATTTCAGTTTCGTTATTGCTAGATGTGCAATTTGTAGGCTAGCCTATGCATTGGCGAAAAGTAGCAAATCACATACACACTCATGTATAGACAAGATTACATTTTATTGTATTTCAGAGATCACACACACACACACACACACACACACCCTCCCTTACACCTTCATACACGCTAGCTAGCTAGCAGCCAAGTTTAGACGGCACGTCACCGCAGGGGGCTGGTGGCACGTGCTACGGTTGGATCAAAATGATACATTTGTTACATTGTAACAAGCGCTGCGCTGTTGGCTGTTTGCTGTGCTTGTTGGCTCTATCGGCCAGACCCAAAAGTCCGTTCGTCAATGAATACTCGGCCAATTTGAATGTATTTAATTAATTTATTAGGCATTTGGGGAGGCTAAGCCTCTCCAAGCCTTATACATTCGCCGCCTATGGTTAGACTCATGCATTTGTGTTAGACTCATGCATTTGACTTCCAAATACTTTTTTAAAAAAAAAAATTTTTTAAGTAGCGGCGACCTAAAAATATAAAAGCAACCAGAGAATTCCTCAGAGATTTACGTTAAATGACACGCTAACAAATCTAGTGGCTCACAAACTTACGAAAACCATTCAAAATACCTTGTTATAGAAGTTGCCGTCTGCACAATGTAGCCAATTAACTAGCTACTCCAAGGCAATACAATCAACACTATTGGATCTCTATGGATGAAAAACAGCGTCTTACTTATTATACATTTACATAAGATTATTACTACATCAGTAAAATATAAGTTAAATACCTTAAAATCCGTGTTTTTCCCACGAGATTCATTCAATGGCCACGGGCTTTCTAAAAACTCACGTCTACCCTTGACCTCTATTTATAGGAACTAGGATGATGGTAATTGTAGTCCTACTGACGATGCCTTACCTTAAACCCGCTACACACTGTTCCTTATTTATGGTAATCTGCAAGATTTTGTATGTTTTTGCTCACTATAGTGTCTGCTTTTTTTTAATTTTATATATAGAGCAATGTCTTTCCTACTGAATGGTTTTAAAACACTGGGCAACAACTGAATAATTTTAAATGGCTTGAATTTTTAAACATTTTTTTAAACTAATTAGTATTTTTGCATTTAAATTATTTTGTGAGGAATCAATGACCCTTGTGGATCGTTTTGAAACTGGATGCCATTAAACGCCAATGCTGTTGCTGTTGTGGGAAGTGTTTTAAGATTAACTAAATGCTGATTTGTATTCTGTCTAGAAGGGGCAATTGTACTTTCGAATCCCATACATAGATAACCATTCAATGCCTATCATGGTCTTGCACTGGAAGGGTTAATGGCAAAATCTTTGTGGGATTTATGTTTGGAGTTTAAACGGCTTTTCAGAGAGTGAGGCACTCTTATGGGTTTCGATGTGCACATTGTTACAGCGCAATACTTTACCTTAGCCTGGAAATTCGGTGTTGCTGTCCTTAACAGTTAAAGTAGACAGAACTGTGCCATTTGATAGGCTGACCATTTCAGTTGTGAGTGGGGAGAATGAAGATTACTCAGCAAATAGCAGCTCTTATCTTTGGGAAGGAAAAAATAAACAGTTTATGAGACATCAGATTAGTGGTGTTCAAGCTCTTTATGTCCATAAGTGCAAGCGACCCAAAGTACCCCAGACAGCCTTTATGTGAAAAAACCTGGTTCAGTAATGTGCAAAGAATGAGCTGGAATCTGAATTAAATCTACCACTATGTGTCTATTTAACCCTCATATTATGTTGACATTTTATGACGCATTTAATCAAATTGACCCCAAATGTTTAACCTGCCACAAAAGTATTGTAATAGTAAAATTCTGGCACTTTCTGTGTCACCATTTGTGTGTCTCCCAATGGACTACCCTTTTATCCCAAAATATAAAAAAATCTGTGATGAAAGTGAAAAGTTTGTGAAGTTTAAAACGTTTGTGAAGTTTATAAAGGTAAGTGAAAGTTTGTGAAGTTTAAAACCTGCATGGGAAAGTGCCACCAGAATCACCCACAAAAAAATCAGAGATAAAATCTTTAAAAAAAGTATATACGTATATTTTCATACATTTTATACAGCTACCCCACAAATGACCCGACACAACACCTTACAGAGTTGGTACAGGACTTTTAAAAACATAACGTTATATTTATTGTGTGTTTACTATTTAATTCAAACAAATTAGAAAAGTTATATAGTGTGAAGATGATAAAAACAAGGATAACTGGTTTTTAAGAGACATTTAGCACTGCATCGGGTCAAATTGACCCGAACATAATATGAGGGTTAAAGCACTAACACAATTAAAACATTCATTGTGAATTCCACACACTTGTCAGTAGCCATGATTAAAAGTGTCTGCTCAGCACATTGATACGAATCATATAAAAACATTATTTTCACAGATTTAGTTGTACATGCGCTAGCTTGTTGCTACATCTTGCACAAGTGTACATTTTGTTTTTGCTCATCCAGGATGAAAGAGTGGAAGTATAAGCAAAGAGGAGAACCTAGGAGACAAACTAAGAGAAGGCTATTGTGACACAGGGAGAGGTCACACATTGTACAGCACGTGGTCATTTTGTTAGTTTATTGAGAATGATGTAATCTACCACACAGCTAGTCGATCTACAGATATTTCTCTTCTTTTCTTCTAATAATTTTCACCACCATATCCTTGGTTTTTGTTCAATATTTGATAAATGTACTGCAAGTTTTACACTGTTTGATCCCAATGCTGAAAAGAGCAGTGTTCACTATGAATTTCATTTTGGCTACACCTCTTGATTGTGTATCAGAGAGAGTGGAAGGTTCCAGAGCAATAATTACTGTGGAACTATAGGCCCCAGGATCCAGTTTACACTAGGGACAGGATGGGACAGTAGGTAAGTTTCTGTATGCCCAAGTACTTACTTGGACGAGGTCAGCACACAAAACACCTGTAAGCACACAAAATGCCTTTTTTGTGACTAGGAAAACACCATAGATATACTTAGCATTATCAGCAAGGTCAGGCATTATTACTATATTAATCAGGTTTGGAAAGCAGTTTTGTGTCTACTATATTGTAAGTAGCTCTGGATAAAAGCATCTGCTGAAATAAATGTAATGTCATGTAATGCATTGGTATCAGTGATCTATATTAATAAAAAAATAAATAAAGGATGCTCTGACTTTGCTGTTTGGGCATTATAGCTACTTTGTATTAATTTAGGATTCTCAATTTTCACAACATATTGACATTCTTGGATATCATATTCTTGACAATACTGAATGAATTGAAATGGAACAATTAAACCAGTCTAGAAGCCAGTGGCGCTATTGAACTTTGAAACATGGATAGCTATTCTGTCAATGTCAGATTCCCATCCATTCGGTTGCAACGTTATATTCTTTTCAGCAAATACAGATCCTTTCCAAAAAATTAGAAAAGTTTTTTTTTTTCCATAATTCCATTCAAAAAGTGAAACTTTCATAGATTATAGATTCATTACACACAAAGTGAAATATTTCTAGCCTTTATTTGTTTCATTTTTCATAATTTTGGCTTACAGCTCCAGAAAACCCCCAAAACAGTATTTCAAGAAATTAAAATAGTGTGTCGAAAATCAGCATTTACTTCAGTTATTTCAGAGAATGAATGTTTTAGACTGAGTGTCACACTATCATCTAATTTACTCAAAACACCTGCAAAGTTTATCTCAGTTTGGTTCAGTATGGGGAAGACTGCAGACTTGACAATTGGCCAGAAGACCATCATTGACACCCTCCAGAAGATGGGTAAGCCACAAAAGGTCATCGCTAAGGAGGCTGGCTGTTCACAGAGTGCAGTGTCCAAGCATATCAATAGAAAGTTTAGTGGAAGGGAAAAATGTGGCAGGAGAAGGTGCACAAGCAAAAGAGATGACCGTAGGCTTCAGCAGATTGTCAAGCAAAGACGATTCCAAAATTTGGTTGCAGTGAGATGCAGAGGGAGTGGACTGAGGCTGGAGTCAGTGCTTAAAAAACCACTACGTACAGACGTATCCGGGACATGGGCTACAACTGTCGGATTCCTTGAGTCAAGCCACTCCACTCATTCTCTGAAATAACTGAAGTAAATGCTGATTTTCGACACACTATTCTAATTTCTTGAAATACTGTTTTGGGGGTTTTCTGGAGCTGTAAGCCAAAATTATGAAAAATGAAACAAATAAAGGCTAGAAACATTTCACTTTGTGTGTAATGAATCTATAATCTATGAAAGTTTCACTTTTTGAATGGAATTATGGAAAAAAAACAACTTTTCCATGATATTCAAATTTTTTCGAAAGGATCTGTACATGGCAACAGCTGTCAATTGTAGCTTAGCATTGACTTGCCACATTCGAGTGAAGGCACGGTGGCTTCCCAGGACAAAGACTTTCATTGCAATGAATGAGTTGAAAGCTACTGATAAAATAATAAAAGTGACAGTTTGTGAGATATTGTGAGTAATCACTATTTGAAACATAATTCAAATGGAAAAACTAGTGAAGTATTAGGAAGTAAATTTTGCTGCTGTAACACAACTCATCCCTGATGAGAATGTTACAATGAGGCACATGATTTCAAATGTATACCATACATGACAAAACTATTAGAAATATACTAGTAAAATAATTGTATAAAATGTTACGTATTACATTGACTAAACATCTAAATGACTAAACTGCCCTCTTGTGGACAAACATATACATTACAGCAGGGGTTTTTCAACTCGATCCTGGGGTCCCACTGTGTTTGATGGTTTTCATTCATATCATAGCTGCAAACTATGAATACTAATCAGATGTTAATTGCTCTTAATTACACACTTTATGTCACTTCATGTGATTTACCCTCATGAGCTCACATTATGTCAGAAATATCATTGTATGCCATTAGAAATAAATATTCCACATTCACATCACAGGACTTTTTTTCTGTACAGCGCATTGGTTTCAAGAAATGCGCTCTATAAATTTGATTAATTATTATTATTATTACTATTATTAATAATAATAATAATCAGCTGGATAAACTAATGCTTTACTTTTCGGTAATGTGCTGTATGCTGTATAACAAATTATTTATTTTATAATGAAGTTATGCATTTTTTAATTGACAAATTTTCGACAAGCAGGTGAAATCATTGGAGTCATAACTGATGAAAGTGTCACTGAAAATGAACTATTTGTGAAAAAGAGTTTTGGGACTCTATAAAATTGAGTGGAGCAAAAACCTTAATATCAGACAACAGTATTTCAGGAATGGTTCTACACAACAGGTGATGGATAAAAATTACAGATACTCTGCTCAGACCATGAGACATTGGACAGGATGCATCTTCCGTGAGCCGCTTTCTATTCTAACTAGGACCAGCATTAAACAAAGCATTAATAACGGGAAATTACAGGAATATTGTTTCATCATAAGAGTATACATGCAGTGCATAACATTAACAAATTGCAGGTCAACATTTATGACACACAGTAACTGTATATTAATTATTATTCCACTTGCATTCATACTGATGTAGCAAGTCAACACATGCAATGCTGCAGTCTGCCGGGTGATTGAGGAGTTAGTGGTGTGTACAAGAAGTCCCCTCAGAAAGGGGGTCTCTGACTAACATCTCTGTGTTCACATAATCCACAGAGAGTCCAGGAGCCACTTGGTCTGCAGGGACTAAAAAAGACGTAACAGATCACATGTTCTAGTAGTCCAGTGTGGTTCTCATGGTGCAATTAACAAACTGACTACACTAACTGACAGACTAATTGTAGACTACTGATACCGTAGTTTACATGCAGATTGCTCCGGATAATACTTTACAGAACACTATTCTAAACTCATTCCATAATATACACTTTCTTTTACATTGACACTATATTGTATGCACTGACTACTATATGATGATGTATTTTTCACACTAACTTTACTATACGACGTATTTTGAGCGTATAATACTGTGATTGCAGCGTTTTTTCTTCTTCTTTGAACTACGCATATACTGTATTGTGTCATTTGTCCCCCATACCTCCTCCTGTCTGTGCATGGTTCCTCCTCTTTATATAAAAGATGGTTCCAATTAACAAAGGGGTGATCAGGACAATGAAGAAGACGATCAGTCTGAGAGCCAACTCCAGGTTTGTGCCACCTATGAACATATCAGACAAAAAGACAGCCGGGTGTTCATATATGAAGGCATGGAGTGAAATGTAAAATCGCTGCAATTTCTCAATGAAGTCACGTTGCTAACAGTCATCAAAACAAAAAGCTTTCAAAACTTTGAGGAGCAAATTGTTGAAAGCTTTGCGTTGATGGTGATAAGCCCTGTTAGCATCCAGCCCTCTCTCTAAAATCTGTAATTTCCAATTTACTTCAATGTTTATTATAGCCATTATTTATTTATCAAAACCTGAACAGATGCTTGTATTTAGGGCTATGCTAATAGAGTAGCTTGTATCTTCTCCTGTTGCACATTTACTTATGAAATTTAGGTTTGGCATTGTGTAATGAAGACCTGTACCACACTTGGAATTCAAACTAATCTAACTAATGTTTTATGTTATCCACTCTCGCACGGGGAAAACAGTAGCCTATGCTAAAATAGGTTGTGAACTATAGAATCCCCCATTACAACTGTGTTCGTCTGAGACGGCAGTAAGGAACACAATGAGGCAGAAGAAGCAGAGGTCGATGTGGTAGGGGAGCTGAGTACTTCAAATCGATTTCAAAAGTGTTTATTTAATCGTTATAACACTGCCTAATTGCTGTTGCCATCCATATAGAACAATGCATGTTGCTAAAAATGTTATTTTCATTTTATGTTCGCTTGGCATGTTGCTTGCTGCGCTGCCTCAAGTGTGTATCTTGCCTTCAATGGAAGTGAGTGGGCGGGGCTTAGGATGGAGCAGGAGACTTGATTGTAAACACAGGACCACTGCAAGGCTAAAAATCCTGCATAGGGCACCTTTAGATTAAACCATAAATTTTGTTTGCAGCTCAAATATTCAATGCGCACAAAAAAAATAAGTTTGACTTAAAGGTCCGTACTGCCCTGATACTATTATGAATGTCACGTAACCTCTGTTGTCTTCCAACAAGAAGGAAAGAGAGTTATTTTTTTTTTTACCAGAGAAGGTGGTGGTGTAACTGCATGAGGCCTTCAGCTTCCCCTCCTCAGTTAGCTGACACTTCAAGTTGCGGTCTGAGTGCTGAAGAGTCAGAGGCAGAGTGGACGAACATTTGAAATCTGACACCTTGTACTGGTCTCCTTGCAGTGGGGCTCCAGTCTCACTAACCCAGGTCACACTAATGCTATTTCCACAAGGCCTATAGGTATAAAGTGTACAGTGAAGAGTAACTGTACTACCAATCTTCAGCTCTGTCACTGGGGGGGACGCAGAGACTGAAAATGAAACATGAGATATAGTTACGTGTCTACTGCACATGCTCAGAAAATAGACTTATGAAGCAGATTTACGTAATTATTTTAGTAGGAAATATATTTTTAAATAATATTTTATCATTAGTTAACTGCATTCATGCATCATTCTGACAGCATTTGACAAATTGCAATTAGAAATACTTACTGCTGAGAAGAGACAAGTAAATATGAGGAGCATCTGTATGACCCCCATTTTCTTCTTTCTTATACAGTCGACAGAGGTACAGTCCAACATCAGCTGTGGTAAAATTATTAATATGCAAAGAGCAGCTTGATTCCATTCGCAGCTTTTCAGATTTCTCTTGATTTTTATCTCTGACCTTCCCATCAGTGACCAATTCAATAGGGGTTCTTAATTCTCCATGGCTGCTGATCCACATAATTGAGGAACAGTCTAAATAACTATGGTTATGGTTGCATGGTAAACTGGCAGCACCTCCCACACTGGAGTACACAGTCAAGTCCTCTCCACTGACACCTAGGGGAAAATGCATAAGGCTCATTTAAAACAGAGCACAGACATCTTCAGGTGACAAGATACAGCATAATTCTGAACAAATTAATACATGTGGTTTAAAGAGACAGATAGCATACCAACTACTTTTCTGTTTAGATGTACAGAAACATAGTTGCACTGCCAACTTCCTCATGTTGTCATCTCACACGAGTGTGCATGTGTTATGGCTGCATACACAAAGCTAGTACATTTTCTGTCAGCTCTGTTCTGTAGCAATATGAAGGTCAATGCCTGCAGCTGAGTAATTGCATTTGGCTATGTGGTCATCTGTTCTGCTGGCATTTTAAACAAGATACAAGTATGTGGAGGACTAAAGTCCCTCTAGTAGACAAAAGAGTAGTCATTGACACAGGGAGGTTGATGAGGAGGCACACTTCAAAATAAAGGAGCAATTTTATCAAAGTGCAATGGATTTAAAAAAAATAAATAAATCTCATTCTGCCTCATTTGTGTTTTGGAATTATGCAGAAACAAGAAAGAAAAAATAGAAAGAGCTGTTTGGCATGTGAGTACGATCACTGGCACAAGTTACCGTGGCCAAGCTATACCAAATTCTATGTTCGCTTGGCATGTTGCTTGCTGCGCTGCCTCAGGCGTGTATCTTGCCTTCAATGGAAGTGAGTGGGCGGGGCTTAGGATGGAGCAGGAGACTTGATTGTAAACACAGGACCACTGCAAGGCTAAAAATCCTGCATAGGGCACCTTTAAATTAAACCATGAATTTTGTTTGCAGCTCAAATATTCAATGCGCACAAAATAAATAAGTTTGATTTAAAGGTCCGTACTGCCCTGATACTATTATGAATGCCACGTAACCTCTGTTGTCTTCCAACAAGAAGGAAAGAGTTATTTTTTTACCAGAGAAGGTGGTGGTGTAACTGCATGAGGCCTTCAGCTTCCCCTCCTCAGTTAGCTGACACTTCATGTTGCGGTCTGAGCGCTGAAGTGTCAGAATCAGAGTGGAGGAACATTTGAAATCTGACACCTTGTACTGGTCTCCTTGCAGTGGGGCTCCAGTCTCACTAACCCAGGTCACACTAATGCTTTTTCCACAAGGCATATAGGTATAAAGTTCACAGTGAAGAGTAACTGTACTACCAATCTTCAGCTCTGTCACTGGGGAGGACGCAGAGACTGAAAATGAAACATGAGATATAATTACGTGTCTACTGCACATGCTCAGAAAATAGACTTATGAAGCAGATTTACGTAATTATTTTAGTAGGAAATATATTTTTAAATAATATTGTATCATTAGTTAACTGCATTCATGCATCATTCTGACAGCATTTGACAAATAGCAATTAGAAATACTTACTGCTGAGAAGAGACAAGTAAATTCTAGGAGCATCTGTAAAACTCCCGTTTTCTTCCTTGTTATACAGTCGACAGGTGTACTCTCCAACATCAGCAGTGGTAAGATTATTAATATGCAAAGAGCAGCTTGATTCCATTCGCAGCTTTCCAGATTTCTCTTGATTTTTATCTGTGACCTTCCCATCAGTGACCAATTCAATAGAAGTTATTAATTCTGGATTTCTCTTGATCCACATAATTGAGGAACAGTCTAAATAACGATGGTTATGGTTGCATGGTAAACTGGCAGCACCTCCCACACTGGAGTACACAGTCAAGTCCTCTCCACTGACACCTAGGGGAAAATGCATAAGGCTCATTTAAAACAGAGCACAGACATCTTCAGTTGACAAGATACAGCATCATTTTGAACAAATCAATACATGTGGTTTAAAGAGACAGATAGTAAAGAATAGAGTAGTAGTCATGTATTCTGCTGGCATTTAAAACAAGATACAAGTATGTGGAGGACTAAGGTCCCTCTAGTAGAGAAAAGAGTAGTCATTGACACAGGGTGGTTGATGAGGAGGCACACTTTACAATAAAGGAGGTCTTTTATCGAAGTGCAGTGGATTTTTAAAAAGAAAATCTCATTCTGCCTCATTTGTGGTTTGGAATTATGCAGAAACAAGAAAGAAAAAATATAAAGAGCTGTTTGGCATGTGAGTACGATCACTGGCACAAGTTACCATGGCCAAGCTATACCAAATTCTAATTTCCCATAAGGTCAGGCAAATCCTGGGTGATGTTAGCCAACCACTATATTGGCTTTTTTCATTTCATCCAATCTATGCAATGAAAGTGGATGAAAGTGTGGCAGACTCACTGCAGATACACAATACACAAGACGATATGGGGACTCATTCCTTTCCGCAGCCATATGGTTTTACAATGAGAATTAAATTAGTGCTGTTGTGTTCAGGAAAATACCAGACAAATACTACTGGAACCCCGTGCTGTCAATAACACAGGGTCACAAGGTTTGTGTCAGAGTCTAAGCTGTCTTTGTTTAAGCTTTAAAGATTAAAATATGCAATTTAGGCATCCGGATTGAATAATTTTTATCTTTATTGAACAAATTGTTAATTTTAAACGTTGTTCATTTACAAATTAAATTAAACCATAAGGTTAATGTCCATGAATAATGCTAGCACGTTCTGTAGTAATATATGTTCTAGTGTATGTTCTAGTTACTTTTTATAGGAAAGATTAAAATATGCAATATGCAAATATTCAATCCAGATTCAATTCAATCAAATTAATTGTATATTTATTGAACAAATTGTTAATTTTAAACTCTGTCAATTTACAACTTAAATTAATCCATAAGTTTAATGCCCATGAATAATGCTAGCATGTTCTGTAGCAAAATAAACAATACATATAATAATAAGGTATCATTTAATGGGGGTTTCATGGTGACTCTATTGAAGTATTTGGATTCTGAAAGGGGATTAATATTATGAAGTAGAACACCTTTTTCCATCTAAGCTCTTTCCACAGAACATTAGGTCACAGTTCATTTCTAAATGACACTACAATGTATTTAATTACAAATAAAATACTAATACATAGAAGATTCCCAGGACATGAAATAGAGATCCTAGAAACTGTTCCAGGCCAAACTGTTAACACTATAGTGTATACAATTATACTCAATAATTAATGATCAGTTTATTTTTACAATTTTTGAACCGTATAGTTGTATATTTCAACGCTATTCTTGCAATCATTGTTTTTACTGTTTGTCCAGTGCCATAGGCAGCATATATGATTGCACCTGTTTAGATAGTCAAAATGAGAAGATGAGGTGTACTGAATGGTCAATTATCTTCACAATATTTGTATGTTCTAGTTCATTTTTATACCCGCTGGGAGTGTTATGTAAACTTTATTTAAGTAGCTCAAAGGGTTAAAGCAGGTTCTGTCTGTCTGTCTGTCTGTCCCTCTCCTAGGTTCAGTGAAAAGGGC
This sequence comes from Synaphobranchus kaupii, assembly GCA_029718625.1. Lineage (NCBI taxonomy): Eukaryota > Metazoa > Chordata > Actinopteri > Anguilliformes > Synaphobranchidae > Synaphobranchus > Synaphobranchus kaupii. The sequence goes on from CM056390.1 coordinate 21,965,255, forward strand.
ATTCCCAGTTTTGTCCTATGGTGGTGAACTCTTATCCCCGCTCATGGGTGGCTTTCCCAAAGCATGTCGTAGCGAAAAGTAAGTCGTGAAACGTGTCCTGAAGATATACTTGCCATTCATGACGCTTTACAAACAGTACAAACAACCATGACAACTACAGCTACAGAGATATTATTTTCTCTGTCTTACTCTCTTACCTGTGAATGGTTGAGTTGTGTTGATCAGCAGTCCCAACAGAAGTCCATGCAGTCCACCCAAAGCCATTCTGTCTTCTTCTTTTGTAGAACTTTTCTCACTGCTTTTTGAATCTGTTGCCACAACACTCTTTGCTGCCCTTAATCAGTCAATTCCACTGACTTCACTCAAACTTCTTGAATTATACAGGAAGCGTCAAATCATGACCACAATAATGTAGAAATGCAAACCCCAATTCCGAAAAAGTTTGGACAGTGTATAAAATGTAAATAAAAACAGAAAGCAATGATTTGCAAATCTTTTTTGACCTGTATTCAATTGAAAACAGTACAAAGACAAGATATTTAATGTTCTAACTAATCAACTTTATTGTTTTTTGTAAATATACGCTCATTCGAAATTTGATGCTTGCAACACATCCCAAAAAAGTTGGGACAGGGGCATGGTTACCACTGTGTTACATCACCTTTCCTTTTAACAACACTCGCACGAGTAATCTTTAGGGAACTGAGGACACTAATTGTTGTAGTTAGCCAGGGCTGGTGGCCGATGTGGACGCACACCCCTCCTCTGTCCTGGTGCTGGCTGCTGACTCAAACTGGGGAGCGCTGCCTGTAGACTCAAACTGATGGGCGCTGGCTGCTGATTTAAAATAGGGAGCGCTGTTTGCTGGCTCATACTGGAGAGCGCGGCTTGTTGACTCAAATTGGGGAGCGCTGCTGGCCGAGTCAAGCTGGGGAGGGCTGACGGCTGGCTTGAACTGGGAAGTGCTGACCTGCAACTCAGACTGGGGTGTGCTTCTGTCTGACTCAAACTGGGGAGCGCTTCTGTCTGACTCAAACTGGGAAGCGCTTCTAGCTGACTCAAACTGGGGAGCGGTTCTAGCTGACTCAAACTGGGGAGTGCTTCTAGCTGACTCAAACTGGGGAGCGGTTCTAGCTGACTAAAACTGGGGAGCGCTTCTAGCTGACTCAAACTGGGGAGTGCTTCTGGCTGACTCAAACTGGGGAGTGCTTCTGGCTGACTCAAACTGGGGAGCGGTTCTAGCTGACTCAAACTGGGGAGCGCTTCTAGCTGACTCAAACTGGGGAGCGCTGGCAGCTGACTCAAACTGGGGAGTGCTTCTGGCTGACTCAAACTGGGGAGTGCTTCTGCTGACTCAAACTGGGGAGAGCTGACGGCTGACTCAAACTGAGGAGTGCTTCTGCTGACTCAAACTGGGGAGAGCTGATGGCTGACTCAAACTGGGGAGAGCAGATGGCTGACTCAAACTGGGGAGCGCTTCTGCTGACTCTGGTCGCTCTCCCCAGTGCTAAGTCCCTCACTGATGCGTTGAGCCAACTCCTCCACTGCTGCTTTGAGTGCTTTTGGGGCGTGAATGACATGAATGACATGAAGATGCAATTTCAGATATTCTTAAAAAAACGAGTTGGTATTGAGCAACAAAATGCTACCGTGTTCAATTACCACACTTGTGAAAAGTTGCAAAGCACATAAGATGCTTATTTTTCTTCTTCGTTTACATTGTAAAAGTGAACTGCGCCATGATTGGCTCAGAAACCAGAAGTGTGAAATCTGGTGAAGCACCGCCTACATTTCCACCCTCTATTCATTAACCCTGCTCTGATCCCAGTATATTTGACAATTAATTCCCTAAACATAAACACATCATTATCATATTGGACGCAGTCACAGTGTAGACTAAACAAAAGCATCAGAGGACTGATCCTCTAGTTCTGCATACTCGTTTGAACAGGCGTCATCAGTAGGTGTGTACGACTGGCTATATATGTCGAGAGACTTACACGGTTTTATCTGCCATTTCTACAGTTCTGGGATAATGAGCTTTAAAGTTATTGTCAGCTCACTGATTTTCTTCCTAAAAGCTAGAATTACGCCCAGATTTTAAACTTTTTACATATTTGAACACCAAACACATGGAAAATACAGCATTTATTTGTATATAACTAATTTCTGACAAAACTTTCACTTACAACCCTATCATTTTCATGTCATGATATTGTGCATGAAGAAAAATTTGTACCAATTTTTATGTATTTATTTATTTATTTATTTATTTATCCTTTATTTTACCAGGAAATTCACGTTTATATTAAATCTATTTTACAAGGGTGTCCTGGCCAAGCAGCAGCAAACAGTACAATAAGTAACACAATACAAGACAACATAGACTAGAATAGAATAACTTTTATTTTCCCGCTAGGGAACTTCAGTTGTAGCTCCGGCAACAACAAAAAAGACATAGACAGTGGCGCAGACCCACAACACACAATCATATCAAACAAAGACATTCAATATAATCATTGCATTAATCAAATAATTAAGTGAATTAAAGTGTAATAGCCTACAGCCAAACATCATGATTAAAAATAGCCCCCGCTGTCCCGAGATGTCCAGTGTTATCAAGCAAGCAATTCCAACATTGGAAAAAAAAAAAAGTTAACATTCTCCATTCAAACAACATAGTAATTGAGATAAATAAATAAATAAATACATGAAGATAATGGCACTTAGAGTTAGAAGTACATTCCTCAGTTACAGTGTTATGAATCAACTCTTTCAATTCAGCGAAAGTAACAGTTCTATCCATCTTTGATTGTTTTTGTAGCATGTTCCATGACCAAGGTGCATTGTAAGAAAATGCCAGTTTTCCGAATTCAGAGAAGGGGCGAGGTATTTAAAAAGCATAATGGAATTGGAACGCAGATTGTAACTATTAATCCCTATCATGTGAGATGAATGATGAATGAATAATAAGAAGTTTACCTAAAATAGTTTTGTAAATGAAGACATACCAATGACATATTAATGAATAAAATGAATATGTTAAATAAATTAAATTAATAAATATTTAAACAAATGTATAAATAAAATGAAAAAAGTTAAATGTCAACATAAATAATTAAATGTAAAATTTATTTCCACATTTATTTATCTCCACCTTTTTTCAGGATTGTTGGCACAAATCTTCCATACTTAAGTGCAGCTATTGTTATCGAAGCCTAGTTTTGCATTCCTATTTTAGCAGCCATCATCATTAGGTATGGCTTTTAGAATTGCTTTTCTATCTGTAGGAAATGTTTTGCAACCCTTACAAACTGGGTAGTTTGCTGCAAACATGCAGTTAATATGTAGCGCATTTGCCACAAACTAAATGTCTAACTAAATTGTTTTTGTTTTCCACAAAATGTTGCCAAAGATTTGTCAGACTTGTGGTGAACTTCTTGCAACAATGGCAGTTCCCACAAAGCTAATTTGCATGTGAAAATACAGTATGAGCTTGCCGCAAACCTGGTTTGACGTAAATTTGCCAGAAGTCTATATGTCTATATTTTTGTAAGGGAATCTGAAGTTTTTGTTTTGTTTCAATAATATTTTATCTAAACATTCATATTTATATAATTACCTTGTTCAGCAATGAATCACTCCTACAGTATACAACTACTAATATGTGGCCATTTTACTTAGCTTCTGCTTTTATTAATGCATGCTTATTGCTCATTTTCATTGAAAATGTGTAGGAAAGATTTTCAAAACATCAACAGCCTTTTTCTCAGAAGTTGCCTTCAACAAGCCATAACTTCCTCATTATTCTAACGAGTATACCACATGATATATAATGTTAAGGCAACAGCCCAGAGGGCAGATTTTGTGGGCTTGGATGAGTAACAGTGTAACCTCTCGGCTCAGCGAGAGGCATGAAGGGATAACCTGTAGGACCAGCTGGTTGCTAAAATAAATGTCCAGAGAAGCTCAGCTGGTCATTCAGGGTCACACAGAAGTTATTAGCTGAGTGGCACTACAGAGCCATGAACATTGATTGAAATATGAGGAACCCTTTGCCAGGTGGAACAGCAGTTCTTCCCCAGGTTGAGGTTTCAGGTGGTTTCTAGGCTGCAATATCACGGATACACGCCTGAAGTTGGGTGGAATAACTTTAGGGAGAAAATTAGAAAAGGTACCTGTAGCCTATATAGATACAGTATCAGTAAAAAAATAATTCTTATTTTGATCATGCATAATTGTTTAAATATTGCATACTTTATGATTTTGTTCTCTCATTCTACATTCTACACCGCTAAAAGTGCTAAGTTTGAAAAGAGTATTACCTCACAAATTTTTTCTATCTTTGTAATGTGAGGAGTGGAACGATAATCACAAGTACAAAAAGCATACAAGAGGCACGGGAGATGTTTACATATATATTTATTGAAAATGTTTGAAAACAGGCAGAAATGCAGGAGATAATTGTCTTATGGGGCAATATAACCAGCAGTTGCTATTTAACAATTTCCCAGCTAGGCCAACATGATGATGTAGATTGTGTGTAATTTTCAGTTCCCCTTCTGATTTCCAGCAAATATAACCACTTCCTTTTAAGTTCTGTCATTCGCAGGGGTAAACAAAAATAACAAAAATTTGCAGCTATGGAAAGATCATGTCAGAGCCCAACATTTGCCTATTCGTTCAGTTGAAGAAAAAATAAGTATTATCTTGCATAATTATTACATAATCTAAATCATAATCTATAAACTACAAATACAATGAGCCTTCTCCTACAGAATTCATGTTTTATGGAATAATCTCCCATTGCATGTTTGGGCTTCAGATACACTCTGATTTGAAGTACAGGCACAAAGCTCATCTTTTTAGTCAATCCAATATATGTGTGGGAAGGGTGGATCAGGATCATGCTGTCAGATCATAGACTGTATAAAAATATGGACAAAGCCACTGTGACGTCACCCATTGCCTTTCCACGGCCTCGTAAAAACTGAATTGAGGCTCCGGATGTCTTTTTCGCCGCCCATTTATACAAACTGCACCTGCTCCGTGGAGCCGAAGAGGACTCAACCTGTCCCTCTGATTGGTCCTGAACAAATGTTAATACCCTGTCCAAACTACATAATATTTAAAAGAATCAGCACATGCAGAGGCATTAGATGAAGAAAAGGCACCATTGCAATTACATTTTTTTTTGTGGGAAAAATGTATTGACTGAGTATTTTGACCACATTGCTGCCATTGACTTACATGGTGAAAGAACTATACTGGAGCCAATCGCAGTGGTGCTAGTGAGCAACGGCGCTAGTGAGCAACGGCACAATTGCTGCTCCCAGCCCAACCAGGAAGTGAGCTTCAAAACGAGAGACCCGGTCTTGGCCTCTTGTGTCAGATGAGCTGAGCTTACATTTCTGTCACCCTGTCACTGCATGTGAATGCTCTGGTTTGCTCTTCTGTGCTGTGTTGGGGTGCTGCCGGTCCAGGATCACTCTCATGGTTGTGTACACCCCTTCCATACCATAGCATGGGGGCTTTTCCAGGTTACACTTAGGCCTTTACATAGGCATAAATATTACATTCTTTCAAACCATCTCAAGCCCATACCTGGGGACAACCTGAGGCCTAGATGTATTAGTCCACTTGACACAACCTGAATGTACACTTCTTTGCTTTGGAATGTCTATTTTACCAGCGAGTTGAATACCTCAGGCTATAATCATGGGTCAGTCAGAATTTATAGCTTCTGAAGTAAAAAAAATTTTAAATAAAATAAGTTTGGCAATTGTGAATAATTTAATATTCATATGCTCATAAGCAATTACTTTACTATTATAAGCAATTATTTTAGCTTAGCTGGCCTGGTTTGAATTACCTTAACAGAGACTTTTCATGCTTAAAGTGTTGTGGGTCATCACAGCAAAATGCTACTCAAGAGGTATATTGCATCACTGAGGAAATTACATGTCTCTTTCAAGCAGTGAAACTGAACTGCACGGACGTGAGTGTGAGACCAGAGAGCAAGTAACAATGGCGATGCAGAGACTAACTGGACTCCTGTCGTGGCTGCTCCTCAACATCCTACTCCTTGTCACAGGTGAGACCATATTGTTTTATGCCAGGCATTAGAGTATAGAGAACAAGGAAAGTAAGAGAAGGGCCATGTTGAGGAACATGTGGAAACGGTTTCATTTTTATTATTGCTGGATTTATTGTTTACAGGAGTTCTCTTAGACTCGGCGCTAAGTGGCAGTAGCCCAAATGCAAGTGTCTTCGCTAGTTTCAGACCGACGCAGTGGTCATTATACATTTCACATTGTTTAAATAGCAAGTAAACTTGCGTGCAACTGGGCGGGTTGGTCTTAAGATGGTAAGTGTGGCCAGGAAAATTGTGGCCATTGACGCAGCAGAAAGCGTTTGTGCTAAAACCAGCATGAACCTGGTTTTAAGTCATGTCGCTTCAATGTTATTTTAATGGCACAATATTAATATAGGAATATGCGCCTACATAGCCGTGTGCACAACACACGTACACCATCCTCCTGTCTGTTACACACAGGGGTGTGCACAAAAGATAAAAATATCAAGATTAAAGTGAAATATTGTGTACATCAAAAAAATTGAGTCCATCGGTCTAGGGGAATGCTGCCAAACTTTGGATTTCCTGGGGTTCTGCCCCAGGGCCCAGTTGTTCAAAAGTCCCATTTAGAGCACTGGGATTTGGTAATATTGAAAAGTTTGCATCTGGATCAGGGTGATCCAATCCAATTTTGCTTTGAAAAACCAGCACAAAAGATGGATTACCTGATCCTGGATAGCAAAACATGGGATTTCCAAATCCCAGTGGCGTAACGTTGGCTGTAAAATAGGCCTTCGGTAACCTTACCTTTATACGGATATTACTCTCAACCCGTTTCTACATTGTTCTTAATTATCAGTCAAGCAATTCAATAACAGAATAACAAACATCAATATATCAAGTTTTTCTGTGCTAGTATTTTTCTTTGCATCATAAAATGGGTAGCACTTAAATATATGTAGTAACGGCCTGCGCGTTGGAAAAAGTGGGGATTACTTGTTTCCGTTTATTTAGCTTCAGTAGCCTAACAATCAATCCATTAATTCTGAATAATCAAGACCAATTTGTAGCCTATGATTTAGAAATTATGACAGAGACAACTTAAGATTGTTTAACAAGGATCAGGCAATAATCTGAATGCGTTAAAGAATGCAATTAATTTTAAGACACTAAAATTAGTCAAAGCAATTTAAACATTAGAAAGCATAAATTTAAAGAGGACAGCCTCTTAAGTGTCTCGAATCGTTGAGCAGCATAATACAGGCTAGAAATACTCATTTACGAAAATCTACTTTGAACATTTAAACACGGAGCATTTAAAAGTCAGAATTTTCACGATAACACATCATAAATGTTGCATTTTTGTATATCGACAAGTTAGTTGCACAGAACAATAATGCTCTCAAAATAACTTGGTAGCCTAATTTACTTGTTCTTGGTCATTGAGTGAATCAATTATTTGATTGACAATCAGGAAAAGTAAACGGAAACAGATTGAGTGTGATCATCTGTTAAAGGTAAGTTTACAGAAGGCCTAGTTCTACTCCCACGGTACGCCACTGCCAAATCCAGATCATTCTGATTGATTAAACTTTTTCGAAATGGAAATTCTCACTTCCACAACCCCCATAAAAGATCCCAGGTGAAGACGGTGGACTTTCCCACGTCTGCGCGTTTGTCCCCTCCCTCCACTCACTCGCTGGCCCCACCCACAGGTAAGCGTGATCAAAATCCCCCCCCACACCACACAATTGTCACCCCCACGTCATACACACAGTGCACTATTAAATATGCTACTGTTAAGGGTACACACTCGTGATCCCACCCTATATTGCCAGCCCAGCTATTACACTCGAGGGGGTCCCACGCAGACAGACACGGCGGTTCACGCTCACAAAACCAAACTCACTTGCATAAGACACCACAAACAAAGAGTGGAATCCTTCCCACACCAACAGGAGGACATCCACAAAATGATAGCCGTCCGGCAAATAATAATCAACCACACACAACCAGGAACCAGCACACAAGGCAGCTCCGCCGCCCCTTGGTGGTCACCGAGGAATGGGCACTGGAGTCTTGATTTCCGCCACTCGATCGCGGCAGCCGCCGTTCTTCGCCATCAGGCAAGTCTCGCCACACACATTTACACAACTTCACTCGCACACAAAATAAAGGTAACCAAACATAAGGAAGTTTAAAACACAAAGAAAAGAACCCACCACACATGTATTCGCAATTTATCTATTTGGCTATCCATTAAAAACTTTGGTGATAACACCATGCCTATTACAACACGTGAATTGTCATTCAATCGAAAACTCACAAAAACACGTACTGCAATAGAAGGACATCTGGAGTGCTGAAAATGTGCTTCAGATGTCTGGATCATAAGACAGGTGGAACATTACACCTTTAGACCATGCACAAATATCGTCAAGATAGAGCCCCATGGGCATTATAGAGTAGGCCTACAGATGGATCCATGGGCTTTATTTTGACGATCTTAGGGCATGCTCTAAAACACATGGCTCAAGTGAACTTAGGGCAGGGTGGGCAATTCCAGTCCTGGAGGGCCGGTGTGTATGCAGGTTTTTGTTCCCACCAATTACCCCAGCTAAATGAGCTAATTGGCTGTTTACACCAACACTGGTAGATTAGATCACATTAAAATGTTTCATATAGGGACACAAGAAGTCTTCGGCTGTCATTCATGCGCTTATTAAGAATTGTAGCTAAAATGTCAGATGGCGTAAATATTAGGGCTAATTAGGTAATTAAGGCCAGAAGTTGGCATGAAAACCAGAAACGGCCCTCGTTGCCCACCTCTGACTTAGGGCATGTGCAACTCCACTTTTGTGAGTTAGATGGCGGATAATTTTAGCGCAAAGTAAGGCACAAGGCTCAAATGGGCTGAACTTAGTCTTCATTGATTCTAGGTATGTGTTGGGTGTAACAGTAAAACTATCAGAGTGTCATATCCCATTCCCTTTGTGGATTGCTAATATGAGAATCCTTTACAGCTGGCCAAACAGATCTGCTTGTGAACAAAGTTAAAGCACGCATGTAGATATATGGCATTAAAATTCTCAGAACTGTGCTGCAAATTTGTTTTTGTGTCTAATTGTTGAAACTGTTTATTTTTCTTAATTAGACTCTGTTCTATTTAAAATTGTTTTGTTCAGTTATGGCATAAGAGGTGAAATCAATGGGGTTTTAATTGTAATTTAAAAATATGAAGAATGAAAAATTGATTAAAAATTCAGCTAAAAACGGTGAAATTCAAATTGTTATTCCATTTTTTGAACCGTATCGAAAAAACCTTATGCACAGTGAATCCCCGGGACTGTAAGCTTTTTGAAAAAACAATAAATGCAATGTTCATTGGACAAAGTTTTCAACGTTTTTCAATTAAAACCATTCCATTGCCTCACAGGCTGTAGATGAAGAGGGCTGTAATGTTCCAACTGTCTTATGATCCAGACATCTGAAGTGCATTTTCAACGCTCCAAATGCCTGTCTATTGCAGTGTGTGTTTTCGTGGTTTCCAATTGAATGACAAATCACACATTATCATAGGCATGATATAGGTGTTGTCAGCAAAGTTTTTAAAGGATAGCCATTGTCCCCTAACAGAAGATTGTCCCCCAGAAGATTGCAGGGACTATTGGCCAATATAGGGTCATAGCTTTATCCAGAATAATTTGTGAATACATGTGTAACCTTACATGTAGCATCGCAAATCACCTGGGTGTAGATGGAGTGGGCTCCCTCAAGTTTCACATACGAGAGCGTTCTCTGCTGGGGCAGAACTCCAGGAAATCCAAAGTTCACAGTGAACTCCTTTTTTAGTGCAGTCGTTAATTTCATAGCAATGAGTGTATCGCAGAGTGTAACATAGAACCCCATGTTTTTAAAACAATCATAACAATATTGAGAAATATTAAATGTAAAAATATCACATGAACACAACAGCACTAATTTAATTCTCATTGTAAAACCTTATGGCTGTGGAAAGGAATGAGTCCCCATATCTTTGTGTGTATTTTGTGCAGCTGGAGTGAGTCTGCCACACTTTCATCCACTTATATTATGTATAGATTGGCTAATAACACCCAGGATTTCCCTGACCTTATTGTAAATTAGGATTTGGTATAGCTTGGCCACAGTAACTTAGTCTGCGCCAATGATCGTACTCACAGGCCAAACAGCTCTTTCTATTTGTTTTCTTGTTTCTGCATAATTCCAAACCAGAAATGAGGCAGAATGAGGTAAAAATACTTGGCAGTTTGATAAAAGAGCTCCTTTACTGCAGTGTGCTCTTCTTACTCCTCATCAACCTGTCTATGTCAGCGACTACTCTTTTCTCTACTAGAGGGACCCTAGTCATCCGCATACTTGTAATGAGCACTAGCACCTCCTTCTAAATGCCAGCAGGACAGATGACCACATAGCCAAACATAAGCAGGCATTGACCTTCATATTGCTACAGAACAGAGCTTACAGAGAACACTATGTATAGCTTTGTGAATGCAGCCATAACATATGCACACTCGTGCGAGATGACAACATGAGGAAGTCGGCAGTGCAACTGTGCTTCTGTGAATCTAAACGGAAAAGTAGTTCAGTCAGACAACTCATGATTGAATTAAGCAATATTTTATTGAGATTTAAAGTGAATGCAATTCTTTGGCGTCATGCTCTGCCTCTTATCACTCCCTGTTTGTGTAACATTTTTTAGTATAAGCCAGCCAAGATAATAGGGTGTAAACCACTGACATGGGGATCATATGAGAGCAGAGCCCACAGGTGGATGCTGGGGTGGTGGGAGCGCAAAAATCTTCCCTGAAAGGCATACATGCGGGAGTATGCAGGGAAAGCCAAGTATGTTAGCAGCGTAGCACAACAGAGAGCATTGAAGGCAGCAGCAGCGCTACAAGCAAATGCATGAACAGGTAAGGTTGGTGATTTAAAAAGCCCTCCCATTTAAGACGTAGCATCATGTCAGCTGACGCGATTTGGAGCTTCTCAAGTTGTCTGCCCAAACCAGCTTCACATCATTTGGTACGCTATCTGTCTCTTTAAACCACATGTATTGATTTGTTCAAAATGATGCTGTATCTTGTCACCTGAAGATGTCTGTGCACTGTTTTAAATGAGCCTTATACATTTTCCCCTAGGTGTCAGTGGACAGGACTTGACTGTGTACTCCAGTGTGGGAGGTGCTGCCACTTTACCATGCAACCATAACCATCGTTATTTAGACTGTTCCTCAATTATGTGGGGCAGCAGCAATCCAGAATTAAGAAGCGCTATTGTATTGATCACTGATGGGAAGGTCACAGATACAAATCAAGAGAAATCTGGAAAGCTGCGAATGGGATCAAGTTGCTCTTTGCATATTAATAATTTTACCACTGCTGATGTTGGACTGTACACCTGTCGACTGCATAAGAATAGGGCTTATGCAGATGCTCCTTATATTTACTTGTCTCTTCTCAGCAGTAAGTATTTCTAATAGCAATTTGTCAAATGCTGTCAGACTGATGCATGTATGCAGTTAACTAATGATATATTATTTAAAAATATATTTCCTACTAAAATAATTACGTAAATCTGCTTCATAAGTCTATTTTCTGAGCATGTGCAGTAGACACGTAACTATATCTCATGTTTCATTTTCAGTCTCTGCGTCCCCCCCAGTGACAGAGCTGAAGATTGGTAGTACAGTTACTCTTCACTGTACACTTTATACCTATAGGCCTTGTGAAAATAGCATTAGTGTGACCTGGGTTAGTGAGACTGGAGCCCCACTGCAAGGAGACCGGTACAAGGTGTCAGATTTCAAATGTTCGTCCACTCTGACTCTGACTCTTCAGCACTCAGACCGCAACTTGAAGTGTCAGCTAACTGAGGAGGGGAAGCTGAAGGCCTCAAGCAGTTACACCACCACCTTCTCTGGTAAAAAAATAACTCTCTTTCCTTCTTGTTGGAAGACAACAGAGGTTACATGGCATTCATAATAGTATCAGGACAGTACAGCCTTTTAATGTATTTTGTGTGAATTAAAACCTTTAGCTGTAAACATAATTCATGGTTTCATATAAGTTATAAAAAGTTTTAAATAAATCATTTTTACATATGCAGTGTTAATTTTGCTAAAATTTACACAAAAAGGTTTCATCAATGAAGCTTTTTTTCATGATGATGGTATTAATAAATAGCTCGTAAAAGATAAAAACCTGGGAAAAAAAATATACAAACATCTCAGCGATGGACAAACGGACATCTGAATCACAAGTTGCAGGTGCACATGACAATGCAAAGCTGTGTTGTTAATGCAACCTTGTCAGAGGACAAGAGACGGCAGTGTTCAGAATATTGAACTCTTGAGGTTTTATTAGGGAGGGAAAAACAGAGCATTATTTAAACTTTGCCTTAGTTACAATTTCTTCATAATCTCCCATCAGCAGCTGTGCCTTTGCGGCTATATGTGGCTCGCTCTCTCCTGCATTATTAGAATGAGAATACATGCACAATATAGCCAAAAGTATGTGGACAACCCTTGGTCTGGGGCAGTTTTTCATGGTTCAGGCTAGGCTCCTTAGTTGCAGTGAAGGCAAATCTTAACACTACAGCATACAACGACATTCTAGATGATTCTGGGTTTCCAACTTTGTGGCAACAGTTTGGGGAAGGCCCTTTCCTGTTTCAGAATGACACTGCCCCCATGCACAAATAGAGGTCCATACAGAAATGGTTTGTCGAGAATGGTATGGAAGAACTTGACTGGCCTGCACAGAGCCCTGACCTCAACCTCATCGAACACCATTGGGATCAATTGGAAAGCCGACTGCGAGCCAGGCCTAATAGCCCCACATCAGTGCCCGACCTCACTAATGCTCTTCTGACTGAATGGAAACAAATCCTCGCAGCAATGCTCCAGCATCTAGTGTAAAGGAGAGTGGAGGCTGTTATAGCAGCAAATGGGGACTCCATATTGATGACCATGATTTTGGAATGAGATGTTGGATGAGCAGGTGTCCATATACGTTTGGCCATGTATTGTATATTTTATTTTCTGTATCAATTGAACAGCCAAAATAGTTATTAGTGATAAGTTTTTATTGTTGTCTTGTATAGCAGGTAAGTAGGTTCCATTCCCTTCCATTAAGGTAATTTATAAGTTATTATTTTAAAGTAATAATTGTTTGGCTGTCTTCCTTCCTTTCTTTCAGAGCCACGTGTGGGCACTCCTGCCCTATTTTTTCCGCGGGCCGTGCCGGGTTTTTCCGCTTCCCGGCACTTAACTGGCGCACCTGTTTCAAGTTTCCCGCTGGCTATATAAGCACGGTGCTTCCTGCTTCTGGTGCTTTGGTGTCTTCATTGCCACTACACAAAGCCTGTACGGGTATAGGAATACAGACCACTTGTCCTTTTATTCAAAAGAACACGTGGGACTCTGTTAGAGTGTTAGGATTCTTGTTTTCTTCACTTGTTATTTCCTTCCTTGGTTTTCCTCTCCTGTCTGCTGCTAGACAGTACCTTGGTTTTTTCCCGTCTCCTTTTGCCTCTGTTTAGTTTTTTGCTCTATTACTGTTTTCAGAGCTAGAGGCTTCCTACCTCTTGTTTTCTCTCTGCTCGAGTCTGCGAGCTTCACCCTATTTTCTTGGGTGGCTATTTTCGTCTTAAGCCGGGATTGTTTGGTTTCCCTTGAAACAAAAAAATATTTTATTTTGCTTGAGTCTGCGAGCTTCGCCCTATTTTGGGGTTGTTATTATTTTTGGGCTTTTAGCCGGGAGTTTCTCCCGTTTCTCTTCTCTCTCTCCTTTCCTCTAGTGGATATCCACGTTTCGTGTTATTAGTTAACGTAGGCAACATCAGACTAATGTCATCTTGTTAGCTGTTACTAAGACTAGCCCATAGTTAGCTAGCTAACGTTAGATAACGTTAGCTAGCTAGCTAAAAAGGAGACAAATTAAAATGAGAGGTGGATCATTCCACACAGGTTTTCGACACCCAGATTTCAGATTGTTACAAAATGCTTTCTATAGTTATAAATAGATAAGGTTAGTAGACATTTGTAGGAATTCAATTGAATAAATTGAGAAATTAAGCTAATTGATTGGACCCAGACTGGACCTTTACTGTTGTAGGATTCATATAATATTCTGTAGTACTACCAATCATCTAATTTGTACCAAATTGCTCCTTGTAGCCTAATTATGACTATATGTACTGTTCCGATGAATTCAACTAACCTGACAACATGGCAAGCTTTAATTGAAATGCTACAATTGTACTGGAAGAGAGGGTAGGGGTTGAAGGAGCCTAGATGTAGCTGAAGAGGTGGGCCTCCATTCTGGGTGGAATTGTGGTCAGTGTCTCTGTTATCCTGGGAAATTCACTCCATCACCAAGGAAGCAGAACAAACAGGAACTCTAATGAATGTTTTAGACTGAGTGTCACACTATCATCTAATTTACTCAAAACACCTGCAAAGTGTATCTCAGTTTGGTTCAGTATGGGAAAGACTGCAGACTTGACAATTGGCCAGAAGACCATCATTGACACCCTCCAGAAGATGGGTAAGCCACAAAAGGTCATCGCTAAGGAGGCTGGCTGTTCACAGAGTGCAGTGTCCAAGCATATCAATAGAAAGTTTAGTGGAAGGGAAACATGTGGCAGGAGAAGGTGCACAAGCAAAAGAGATGACCGTAGGCTTCAGCGGATTGTCAAGCAAAGACGATTCCAAAATTTGCCGGAGATGCAGAGGGAGTGGACTGAGGCTGGAGTCAGTGCTTAAAAAACCACCACAGACATATCCGGGACATGGGCTACAACTGTCGGATTCCTCGAGTCAAGCCACTCCACTCATTCTCTGAAATAACTGAAGTAAATGCTGATTTTCGACACACTATTCTAATTTCTTGAAATACTGTTTTGGGGGTTTTCTGGAGCTGTAAGCCAAAATTATGAAAAATGAAACAAATAAAGGCTAGAAATATTTCACTTTGTGTGTAATGAATCTATAATCTATGAAAGTTTCACTTTTTGAATGGAATTATGGAAAAAAAAAACTTTTCCATGATATTCTAATTTTTTGGAAAGGATCAGTACATGGCAACAGCTGTCAATTGTAGCTTAGCATTGACTTGCCACATTCGAGTGAAGGCACGGTGGCTTCCCAGGACAAAGACTTTCATTGCAGTGAATGAGTTGAAAGCTACTGATAAAATAATAAAAGTGACAGTTTGTGAGATATTGTGAGTAATCACTATTTGAAACATAATTCAAATGGAAAAACTAGTAAAGTACTAGGAAGTGAATTTAGCTGCTGTAACACAACTCATCCCTGATGAGAATGTTACAATGAGGCACATGATTTCAAATGTATACCATACATGATAAAACTATTAGAACTGGAATGACTGTTTCTATCCCTAGTAAAATAACTGCATAAAATGTTACGTATTACATTGACTAAACATCTAAATGACTAAACTGCCCTCTTGTGGACAAACATATACATTACAGCAGGGGTTTTTCAACTCGATCCTGGGGTCCGACTGTTTGATGGTTTTCATTCATATCATAGCTGCAACCTCTGAATACTAATCAGATGTTAATTGCTCTTAATTAGACACTTTATGTCACTTTATGTGATTTACCCTCATGAGCTCACATTATGTCAGAAATAGTATGCCATTAGAAATAAATATTCCACATTCACATCACAGGACTTTTTTTCTGTACAGCGCATTGGTTTCAAGAAATGCGCTCTATAAATTTGATTAATTATTATTATTATTATTATTATTATTATTATTATTAATAATAATAATAATAATAATAATAATAATAATAATAATCAGCGGGATGAACTAATGCTTTACTTTTCGGTAATGTGCTGTATGCTGTATAACAAATTATTTATTTTATAATGAAGTTATGCATTTTTTAATTGACAAATTTTCGACAAGCAGGTGAAATCATTGGAGTCATAACTGATGAAAGTGTCACTGAAAATTAATTATTTGTGAAAAAGAGTTTTGGGACTTTATAAAATTGAGTGGAGCAAAAACCTTAATATCAGACAACAGTATTTCAGGAATGGTTCTACACAACAGGTGATGGATAAAAAATACAGATACTCTGCTCAGACCATGAGACATTGGACAGGATGCATCTTCCGTGAGCCGCTTTCAATTCTAACTAGGACCAGCATTAAACAAAGCATTAATAACAGGAATGACAGGAATATTGTTTCATAATGAGAGTATACATGCAGTGCATAACATTAACAAATTGCAGATCAACATTTATGATGCACAGTAACTGTATATGAATTATTATTCCACTTGCATTCATACTGATGTAGCAAGTCAATACTTGCAATGCTGCAGTCTGCCGGGTGATTGAGGAGTTAGTGATGTGTTCAGGAAGTCCCCTCTGGAAGGGGGTCTCTGACTAACATCTCTGTGTTCACATAATCCACAGAGAGTCCAGGAGCCACTTGGTCTGCAGGGACTAAAAAAGACATAACAGATCACATGTTCTAGTAGTCCACTGTGGTTCTCATGGTGCAATTAACAAACTGACTACACTAACTGACAGACTAATTGTAGACTACTGATACCGTAGTTTACATGCAGATTGCTCCGGATAATACTTTACAGAACACCGGCTATTCTAAACTCATTCCATAATATGCACTTTCTTTTACATTGACACTATATTGTATGCACTGACTACTATATGATGATGTACTTTTCACACTAACTTTACTATACGACGTATTTTGAGCGTATAATACTGTGATTGCAGCGTTTTTTCTTCTTCTTTGAACTACGCATATACTGTATTGTGTCATTTGTCCCCCATACCTCCTCCTGTCTGTGCATGGTTCCTCTTCTTTATATAAAAGATGGTTCCAATTAACAAAGGGGTGATCAGGACAATGAAGAAGATGATCAGTCTGAGAGCCAACTCCAGGTTTGTGCCACCTATGAACATATCAGCCAAAAAGACAGCCGGGTGTTCTGTTCATATATGAAGGCATGGAGTGAAATGTAAAATCGCTGCAATTTCTCAATGAAGTCACGTTGCTAACAGTCATCAAAACAAAAAGCTTTCAAAACTTTGAGGAGCAAATTGTTGAAAGCTTTGCGTTGATCATGATAAGCCCTGTTAGCATCCAGCCCTCTCTCTAAAATCTGTAATTTCCAATTTACTTCAATGTTTATTATAGCCATTATTTATTTATCAAAACCTGAACAGATGCTTGTATTTAGGGCTATGCTAATAGAGTAGCTTGTATCTTCTCCTGTTGCACATTTACTTATGCAATTTAGGTTTGGCATTGTGTAATGAAGACCTGTACCACACTTGGAATTCAAACTAATCTAACTAATGTTTTATGTTATCCACTCTCACACGGGGAAAACAGTAGCCTATGCTAAAATAGGTTGTGAACTATAGAATCCCCCATTACAACTGTGTTCGTCTGAGACGGCAGTAAGGAACACAATGAGGCAGAAGAAGCAGAGGTCGATGTGGTAGGGGAGCTGAGTACTTCAAATCGATTTCAAAAGTGTTTATTTAATGGTTATAACACTGCCTAATTGCTGTTGCCATCCATATAGAACAATGCATGTTGCTAAAAATGTTATTTTCATTTTATGTTCGCTTGGCATGTTGCTTGCTGCGCTGCCTCAAGTGTGTATCTTGCCTTCAATGGAAGTGAGTGGGCGGGGCTTAGGATGGAGCAGGAGACTTGATTGTAAACACAGGACCACTGCAAGGCTAAAAATCCTGCATAGGGCACCTTTAAATTAAACCATGAATTTTGTTTGCAGCTCAAATATTCAATGTGCACAAAATAAATAAGTTTGATTTAAAGGTCCGTACTGCCCTGATACTATTATGAATGCCACGTAACCTCTGTTGTCTTCCAACAAGAAGGAAAGAGTTATTTTTTTACCAGAGAAGGTGGTGGTGTAACTGCATGAGGCCTTCAGCTTCCCTTCCTCAGTTAGCTGACACTTCATGTTGCGGTCTGAGCGCTGAAGTGTCAGAATCAGAGTGGAGGAACATTTGAAATCTGACACCTTGTACCGGTCTCCTTGCAGTGGGGCTCCTGTCTCACTAACCCAGGTCACACTAATGCTTTTTTCACAAGACCTATAGGTATAAAGTGTACAGTGAAGAGTAACTGTACTACCAATCTTCAGCTCTGTCACTGGGGAGGACGCAGAGACTGAAAATGAAACATGAGATATAATTACGTGTCTACTGCACATGCTCAGAAAATAGAATTATGAAGCAGATTTACGTAATTATTTTAGGAAATATATTTTTAAATAATATTGTATCATTAGTTAACTGCATTCAATCATGCATAATTCTGACAGCATTTGACAAATTGCAAGTAGAAATACTTACTTCTGAGAAGACACAAGTAAATTCTAGGAGCATCTGTATAACCCCCATTTTCTTCCTTGTTATACAGTCGACAGTTGTACTCTCCAACATCAGCAGTGGTAAGATTATTAATATGCAAAGAGCAGCTTGATTCCATTCGCAGCTTTCCAGATTTCTCTGGATTTTTATCATTGACCTTCCCATCAGTGACCAATTCAATAGAGGCTCTTAATTCGTCATGGCTGCTGATCCACATAATTGAGGAACAGTTTAAATAACGATGGATAAGGTTGCATGGTAAACTGACAGCATCTCCCACACTGTAGTACACAGTCAAGTCCTCTCCACTGACACCTAGGGGAAAATGCATAAGGCTCATTTAAAACAGAGCACAAACATCTTCAGTTGACAAGATACAGCATCATTTTGAACAAATCAATACATGTGGTTTAAAGAGACAGATAGTAAAGAAAAGAGTAGTAGTCATGTATTCTGCTGGCATTTAAAACAAGATACAAGTATGTGGAGGACTAAGGTCCCTCTAGTAGAGAAAAGAGTAGTCATTGACACAGGGTGGTTGATGAGGAGGCACACTTCACAATAAAGGATTTTTAAAAAGAAAATCTCATTCTGCCTCATTTGTGGTTTGGAATTATGCAGAAACAAGAAAAAAAAAATAGAAAGAGCTGTTTGGCATGTGAGTACGATCACTGGCACAAGTTACTGTGGCCAAGCTATACCAAATTCTAATTTGCTATAAGGTCAGGCAAATCCTAGGTGATGTTAGCCAATCACTATATTTGCTTTTTTCATTTCATCCAATCTATGCAATGAAAGTGGATGAAAGTGTGGCAGACTCACTCCAGATACACAATATACAAGATGATATGGGGACTCATTCCTTTCCGCAGCCATATGGTTTTACAATGAGAATTAAATTAGTGCTGTTGTGTTCAGGAAAATACCAGACAAATACTACTGGAACCCCGGGCTGTCAATAACACAGGGTCACAAGGTTTGTATCAGAGTCTAAGCTCTCTTTTTTTAAGCTTTAAAGATTAAAATATGCAATTTAGGCTTCCAGATTGAATCATTTTTATCTTTATTGAACAAATTGTTAATTTTAAACTGTTCATTTACAAATTGAATTAAACCATAAGGTTAATGTCCATGAATAATGCTAGCACGTTCTGTAGCAATATATGTTCTAGTGTATGTTCTAGTTACTTTTTATATGAAAGATTAAAATATGCAATATGCAAATATTCAATCCAGATTCAATTCAATCAAATTAATTGTATATTTATTGAACAAATTGTTAATTTTAAACTCTGTCAATTTACAACTTAAATTAAGCCATAAGTTTAACGCCCATGAATAATGCTAGCATGTTCTGTAGCAAAATAAACGATACATATAATAATAAGGTATCATTTAATGGGGGTTTCATGGTGACTCTATTGAAGTATTTGGATTCTGAAAGGGGATTAATATTATGAAGTAGAACACCTTTTTCCATCTAAGCTCTTTCCACAGAACATTAGGTCACAGTTCATTTCTAAATGACACTACAATGTATTTAATTACAAATAAAATACTAATACATAGAAGCTTGCCAGGACATGAAATAGAGACCCTAGGAACTGTTCCAGGCCAAACTGTTAACACTATAGTGTATACAAGTATACTCAATAATTAATGATCAGTTTACTTTTACAGTTTTTGAACTGCATAGTTGTATATTTCAACACTATTCTTGCAATCATTGTTTTTACTGTTTGTCCAGTGCCATAGTCAGCATATATGATTGCACCTGTTTAGATAGTCAAAATGAGAAGATGAGGTGTACTGAATGGTCAATTATCTTCACAATATTTGTATGTTCTAGTTCATTTTTATACCCGCTGGGAGTGTTATGTAAACTTTATTTAAGTAGCTCAAAGGGTTAAAGCAGGTTCTGTCTGTCCGTCTGTCTGTCTGTCCCTCTCCAAGGTTCAGTGAAAAGGGCATTCCCAGTTTTGTCCTATGGTGGTGAACTCTTATCCCCGCTCATGGGTGGCTTTCCCAAAGCATGTCGTAGCGAAAAGTAAGTCGTGAAACGTGTCCTGAAGATATACATGCCATTCATGATGCTTTACAAACAGTACAAACAACCATGACAACTGCAGCTACAGAGATATTATTTTCTCTGTCTTACTCTCTTACCTGTGAATGGTTGAGCTGTGTTGATCAGCAGTCCCAACAGAAGTCCATGCAGTCCACCCAAAGCCATTCTGTCTTCTTCTTTTGTAGAACTTTTCTCACTGCTTTTTGAATCTGTTGCCACAACACTTTTTGCTGCCCTTAATCAGTCAATTCCACTGACTTCACTCAAACTTCTTGAATTATACAGGAAGCGTCAAATCATGACCACAATAATGTAGAAATGCAAACCCCAATTCCGAAAAAGTTTGGACAGTGTATAAAATGTAAATAAAAACAGAAAGCAATGATTTGCAAATCTTTTTTGACCTGTATTCAATTGAAAACAGTACAAAGACAAGATATTTAATGTTCTAACTAATCAACTTTATTGTTTTTTGTAAATATACGCTCATTCGAAATTTGATGCTTGCAACACATCCCAAAAAAGTTGGGACAGGGGCATGGTTACCACTGTGTTACATCACCTTTCCTTTTAACAACACTCGCACGAGTAATCTTTAGGGAACTGAGGACACTAATTGTTGTAGTTAGCCAGGGCTGGTGGCCGATGTGGACGCACACCCCTCCTCTGTCCTGGTGCTGGCTGCTGACTCAAACTGGGGAGCGCTGCCTGTAGACTCAAACTGATGGGCGCTGGCTGCTGATTTAAAATAGGGAGCGCTGTTTGCTGGCTCATACTGGAGAGCGCGGCTTGTTGACTCAAATTGGGGAGCGCTGCTGGCCGAGTCAAGCTGGGGAGGGCTGACGGCTGGCTTGAACTGGGAAGTGCTGACCTGCAACTCAGACTGGGGTGTGCTTCTGTCTGACTCAAACTGGGGAGCGCTTCTAGCTGACTCAAACTGGGGAGCGCTTCTGGCTGACTCAAACTGGGGAGCGCTTCTGTCTGACTCAAACTGGGGAGCGCTTCTGGCTGACTCAAACTGGGGAGCGCTTCTGTCTGACTCAAACTGGGGAGCAGTTCTAGCTGACTCAAACTGGGGAGTGCTTCTAGCTGACTCAAACTGGGGAGCGGTTCTAGCTGACTAAAACTGGGGAGCGCTTCTAGCTGACTCAAACTGGGGAGTGCTTCTGGCTGACTCAAACTGGGGAGTGCTTCTGGCTGACTCAAACTGGGGAGCGGTTCTAGCTGACTCAAACTGGGGAGCGCTTCTAGCTGACTCAAACTGGGGAGCGCTGGCAGCTGACTCAAACTGGGGAGTGCTTCTGGCTGACTCAAACTGGGGAGTGCTTCTGCTGACTCAAACTGGGGAGAGCTGATGGCTGACTCAAACTGGGGAGAGCAGATGGCTGACTCAAACTGGGGAGCGCTTCTGCTGACTCTGGTCGCTCTCCCCAGTGCTAAGTCCCTCACTGATGCGTTGAGCCAACTCCTCCACTGCTGCTTTGAGTGCTTTTGGGGCGTGAATGACATGAATGACATGAAGATGCAATTTCAGATATTCTTAAAAAAACGAGTTGGTATTGAGCAACAAAATGCTACCGTGTTCAATTACCACACTTGTGAAAAGTTGCAAAGCACATAAGATGCTTATTTTTCTTCTTCGTTTACATTGTAAAAGTGAACTGCGCCATGATTGGCTCAGAAACCAGAAGTGTGAAATCTGGTGAAGCACCGCCTACATTTCCACCCTCTATTCATTAACCCTGCTCTGATCCCAGTATATTTGACAATGAATTCCCTAAACATAAACACATCATTATCATATTGGACGCAGTCACAGTGTAGACTAAACAAAAGCATCAGAGGACTGATCCTCTAGTTCTGCATACTCGTTTGAACAGGCGTCATCAGTAGGTGTGTACGACTGGCTATATATGTCGAGAGACTTACACGGTTTTATCTGCCATTTCTACAGTTCTGGGATAATGAGCTTTAAAGTTATTGTCAGCTCACTGATTTTCTTCCTAAAAGCTAGAATTACGCCCAGATTTTAAACTTTTTACATATTTGAACACCAAACACATGGAAAATACAGCATTTATTTGTATAGAACTAATTTCTGACAAAACTTTCACTTACAACCCTATCATTTTCATGTCATGATATTGTGCATGAAGAAAAATTTGTACCAATTTTTATGTATTTATGTATTTATTTATTTATTTATCCTTTATTTTACCAGGAAATTCACGTTTATATTAAATCTATTTTACAAGGGTGTCCTGGCCAAGCAGCAGCAAACAGTACAATAAGTAACACAATACAAGACAACATAGACTAGAATAGAATAACTTTTATTTTCCCGCTAGGGAACTTCAGTTGTAGCTCCGGCAACAACAAAAAAGACATAGACAGTGGCGCAGACCCACAACACACAATCATATCAAACAAAGACATTCAATATAATCATTGCATTAATCAAATAATTAAGTGAATTAAAGTGTAATAGCCTACAGCCAAACATCATGATTAAAAATAGCCCCCGCTGTCCCGAGATGTCCAGTGTTATCAAGCAAGCAATTCCAACATTGGAAAAAAAAAAAAGTTAACATTCTCCATTCAAACAACATAGTAATTGAGATAAATAAATAAATAAATAAATAAATACATGAAGATAATGGCACTTAGAGTTAGAAGTACATTCCTCAGTTACAGTGTTATGAATCAACTCTTTCAATTCAGCGAAAGTAACAGTTCTATCCATCTTTGATTGTTTTTGTAGCATGTTCCATGACCAAGGTGCATTGTAAGAAAATGCCAGTTTTCCGAATTCAGAGAAGGGGCGAGGTATTTAAAAAGCATAATGGAATTGGAACGCAGATTGTAACTATTAATCCCTATCATGTGAGATGAATGATGAATGAATAATAAGAAGTTTACCTAAAATAGTTTTGTAAATGAAGACATACCAATGACATATTAATGAATAAAATGAATATGTTAAATAAATTAAATTAATAAATATTTAAACAAATGTATAAATAAAATGAAAAAAGTTAAATGTCAACATAAATAATTAAATGTAAAATTTATTTCCACATTTATTTATCTCCACCTTTTTTCAGGATTGTTGGCACAAATCTTCCATACTTAAGTGCAGCTATTGTTATCGAAGCCTAGTTTTGCATTCCTATTTTAGCAGCCATCATCATTAGGTATGGCTTTTAGAATTGCTTTTCTATCTGTAGGAAATGTTTTGCAACCCTTACAAACTGGGTAGTTTGCTGCAAACATGCAGTTAATATGTAGCGCATTTGCCACAAACTAAATGTCTAACTAAATTGTTTTTGTTTTCCACAAAATGTTGCCAAAGATTTGTCAGACTTGTGGTGAACTTCTTGCAACAATGGCAGTTCCCACAAAGCTAATTTACATGTGAAAATACAGTATGAGCTTGCCGCAAACCTGGTTTGACGTAAATTTGCCAGAAGTCTATATGTCTATATTTTTGTAAGGGAATCTGAAGTTTTTGTTTTGTTTCAATAATATTTTATCTAAACATTCATATTTATATAATTACCTTGTTCAGCAATGAATCACTCCTACAGTATACAACTACTAATATGTGGCCATTTTACTTAGCTTCTGCTTTTATTAATGCATGCTTATTGCTCATTTTCATTGAAAATGTGTAGGAAAGATTTTCAAAACATCAACAGCCTTTTTCTCAGAAGTTGCCTTCAACAAGCCATAACTTCCTCATTATTCTAACGAGTATACCACATGATATATAATGTTAAGGCAACAGCCCAGAGGGCAGATTTTGTGGGCTTGGATGAGTAACAGTGTAACCTCTCGGCTCAGCGAGAGGCATGAAGGGATAACCTGTAGGACCAGCTGGTTGCTAAAATAAATGTCCAGAGAAGCTCAGCTGGTCATTCAGGGTCACACAGAAGTTATTAGCTGAGTGGCACTACAGAGCCATGAACATTGATTGAAATATGAGGAACCCTTTGCCAGGTGGAACAGCAGTTCTTCCCCAGGTTGAGGTTTCAGGTGGTTTCTAGGCTGCAATATCACGGATACACGCCTGAAGTTGGGTGGAATAACTTTAGGGAGAAAATTAGAAAAGGTACCTGTAGCCTATATAGATACAGTATCAGTAAAAAAATAATTCTTATTTTGATCATGCATAATTGTTTAAATATTGCATACTTTATGATTTTGTTCTCTCATTCTACATTCTACACCGCTAAAAGTGCTAAGTTTGAAAAGAGTATTACCTCACAAATTTTTTCTATCTTTGTAATGTGAGGAGTGGAACGATAATCACAAGTACAAAAAGCATACAAGAGGCACGGGAGATGTTTACATATATATTTATTGAAAATGTTTGAAAACAGGCAGAAATGCAGGAGATAATTGTCTTATGGGGCAATATAACCAGCAGTTGCTATTTAACAATTTCCCAGCTAGGCCAACATGATGATGTAGATTGTGTGTAATTTTCAGTTCCCCTTCTGATTTCCAGCAAATATAACCACTTCCTTTTAAGTTCTGTCATTCGCAGGGGTAAACAAAAATAACAAAAATTTGCAGCTATGGAAAGATCATGTCAGAGCCCAACATTTGCCTATTCGTTCAGTTGAAGAAAAAATAAGTATTATCTTGCATAATTATTACATAATCTAAATCATAATCTATAAACTACAAATACAATGAGCCTTCTCCTACAGAATTCATGTTTTATGGAATAACCTCCCATTGCATGTTTGGGCTTCAGATACACTCTGATTTGAAGTACAGGCACAAAGCTCATCTTTTTAGTCAATCCAATATATGTGTGGGAAGGGTGGATCAGGATCATGCTGTCAGATCATAGACTGTATAAAAATATGGACAAAGCCACTGTGACGTCACCCATTGCCTTTCCACGGCCTCGTAAAAACTGAATTGAGGCTCCGGATGTCTTTTTCGCCGCCCATTTATACAAACTGCACCTGCTCCGTGGAGCCGAAGAGGACTCAACCTGTCCCTCTGATTGGTCCTGAACAAATGTTAATACCCTGTCCAAACTACATAATATTTAAAAGAATCAGCACATGCAGAGGCATTAGATGAAGAAAAGGCACCATTGCAATTACATTTTTTTTTGTGGGAAAAATGTATTGACTGAGTATTTTGACCACATTGCTGCCATTGACTTACATGGTGAAAGAACTATACTGGAGCCAATCGCAGTGGTGCTAGTGAGCAACGGCGCTAGTGAGCAACGGCACAATTGCTGCTCCCAGCCCAACCAGGAAGTGAGCTTCAAAACGAGAGCCCGGTCTTGGCCTCTTGTGTCAGATGAGCTGAGCTTACATTTCTGTCACCCTGTCACTGCATGTGAATGCTCTGGTTTGCTCTTCTGTGCTGTGTTGGGGTGCTGCCGGTCCAGGATCACTCTCATGGTTGTGTACACCCCTTCCATACCATAGCATGGGGGCTTTTCCAGGTTACACTTAGGCCTTTACATATGCATAAATATTACATTCTTTCAAACCATCTCAAGCCCATACCTGGGGACAACCTGAGGCCTAGATGTATTAGTCCACTTGACACAACCTGAATGTACACTTCTTTGCTTTGGAATGTCTATTTTACCAGCGAGTTGAAAACCTCAGGCTATAATCATGGGTCAGTCAGAATTTATAGCTTCTGAAGTAAAAAAAATTTTTAATAAAATAAGTTTGGCAATTGTGAATAATTTAATATTCATATGCTCATAAGCAATTACTTTACTATTATAAGCAATTATTTTAGCTTAGCTGGCCTGGTTTGAATTACCTTAACAGAGACTTTTCATGCTTAAAGTGTTGTGGGTCATCACAGCAAAATGCTACTCAAGAGGTATATTGCATCACTGAGGAAATGACATGTCTCTTTCAAGCAGTGAAACTGAACTGCACGGACGTGAGTGTGAGACCAGAGAGCAAGTAACAATGGCGATGCAGAGACTAACTGGACTCCTGTCGTGGCTGCTCCTCAACATCCTACTCCTTGTCACAGGTGAGACCATATTGTTTTATGCCAGGCATTAGAGTATAGAGAACAAGGAAAGTAAGAGAAGGGCCATGTTGAGGAACATGTGGAAATGGTTTCATTTTTATTATTGCTGGATTTATTATTCTGTTCAGAGGTTCTATCTTAGACTTGGCAGTAGCCCAAATGCAAGTAGGAATATGCGCCTACATAGCCGTGTGCACAACACACGTACACCATCCTCCTGTCTGTTACACACAGGGGTGTGCACAAAAGATAAAAATATCAAGATTAAAGTGAAATATTGTGTACATCAAAAAAATTGAGTCCATCGGTCTAGGGGAATGCTGCCAAACTTTGGATTTCCTGGGGTTCTGCCCCAGGGCCCAGTTGTTCAAAAGTCCCATTTAGAGCACTGGGATTTGGTAATATTGAAAAGTTTGCATCTGGATCAGGGTGATCCAATCCAATTTTGCTTTGAAAAACCAGCACAAAAGATGGATTACCTGATCCTGGATAGCAAAACATGGGATTTCCAAATCCCAGTGGCGTAACGTTGGCTGTAAAATAGGCCTTCGGTAACCTTACCTTTATACGGATATTACTCTCAACCCGTTTCTACATTGTTCTTAATTATCAGTCAAGCAATTCAATAACAGAATAACAAACATCAATATATCAAGTTTTTCTGTGCTAGTATTTTTCTTTGCATCATAAAATGGGTAGCACTTAAATATATGTAGCAACGGCCTGCGCGTTGGAAAAAGTGGGGATTACTTGTTTCCGTTTATTTAGCTTCAGTAGCCTAACAATCAATCCATTAATTCTGAATAATCAAGACCAATTTGTAGCCTATGATTTAGAAATTATGACAGAGACAACTTAAGATTGTTTAACAAGGATCAGGCAATAATCTGAATGCGTTAAAGAATGCAATTAATTTTAAGACACTAAAATTAGTCAAAGCAATTTAAACATTAGAAAGCATAAATTTAAAGAGGACAGCCTCTTAAGTGTCTCGAATCGTTGAGCAGCGCATAATACAGGCTAGAAATACTCATTTACGAAAATCTACTTTGAACATTTAAACACGGAGCATTTAAAAGTCAGAATTTTCACATGATAACACATCATAAATGTTGCATTTTTGTATATCGACAAGTTAGTTGCACAGAACAATAATGCTCTCAAAATAACTTGGTAGCCTAATTTACTTGTTCTTGGTTATTGAGTGAATCAATTATTTGATTGACAATCAGGAAAAGTAAACGGAAACAGATTGAGTGTGATCATCTGTTAAAGGTAAGTTTACAGAAGGCCTAGTTCTACTCCCACGGTACGCCACTGCCAAATCCAGATCATTCTGATTGATTAAACTTTTTCGAAATGGAAATTCTCACTTCCACAACCCCCATAAAAGATCCCAGGTGAAGACGGTGGACTTTCCCACGTCTGCGCGTTTGTCCCCTCCCTCCACACAACTCGCTGGTAAGCGTGATCAAAATTCCCCCCCACACCACACAATTGTCACCCCCACGTCATACACACAGTGCACTATTAAATATGCTACTGTTAAGGGTACACACACTCGTGATCCCACCCTATATTGCCGCCCGGCCCAGCTATTACAGTCGAGGGGGTCCCACGCAGACACACGGCGGTTCACTCACAAAACCAAACTCACTTGCATAAGACACCACAAACAAAGAAAAGAGTGGAATCCTTCCCACACCAACAGGAGGACATCCACAAAATGATAGCCGTCCAGCAAACAATAATCAACCACACACAACCAGGAACCAGCACACAAGGCAGCTCCGCCGCCCCTTGGTGGTCACCAACGAGGAATCGGCACTTGTCTTAATTTCCGCTGGGTTTTGCCACTCGATCGCAGCAGCTGCCATTCTTCACCGTCAGGCAAGTCTCGCCACACACATTTACACAACGTCACTCGCACACAAAATAAAGGTAACCAAACATAAGGAAGTTTAAAATACAAAGAAATGAACCCGCCACACATGTATTCGCAATTTATCTATTTGGCTATCCATTAAAAACTTTGGTGATAACACCATGCCTATTACAACACGTGAATTGTCATTCAATCGAAAACTCACAAAAACACGTACTGCAATAGAAGGACATCTGGAGTGCTGAAAATGTGCTTCAGATGTCTGGATCATAAGACAGGTGGAACATTACACCTTTAGACCATGCACAAATATCGTCAAGATAGAGCCCCATGGGCATTATAGAGTAGGCCTACAGATGGATCCATGGGCTTTATTTTGACGATCTTAGGGCATGCTCTAAAACACATGGCTCAAGTGAACTTAGGGCAGGGTGGGCAATTCCAGTCCTGGAGGGCCGGTGTGTATGCAGGTTTTTGTTCCCACCAATTACCCCAGCTAAATGAGCTAATTGGCTGTTTACACCAACACTGGTAGATTAGATCACATTAAAATGTTTCATATAGGGACACAAGAAGTCTTCGGCTGTCATTCATGCGCTTATTAAGAATTGTAGCTAAAATGTCAGATGGCGTAAATATTAGGGCTAATTAGGTAATTAAGGCCAGAAGTTGGCATGAAAACCAGAAACGGCCCTCGTTGCCCACCTCTGACTTAGGGCATGTGCAACTCCACTTTTGTGAGTTAGATGGCGGATAATTTTAGCGCAAAGTAAGGCACAAGGCTCAAATGGGCTGAACTTAGTCTTCATTGATTCTAGGTATGTGTTGGGTGTAACAGTAAAACTATCAGTGTCATATCCCATTCCCTTTGTGGATTGCTAATATGAGAATCCTTTACAGCTGGCCAAACAGATCTGCTTGTGAACAAAGTTAAAGCACGCATGTAGATATATGGCATTAAAATTCTCAGAACTGTGCTGCAAATTTGTTTTTGTGTCTAATTGTTGAAACTGTTTATTTTTCTTAATTAGACTCTGTTCTATTTAAAATTGTTTTGTTCAGTTATGGCATAAGAGGTGAAATCAATGGGGTTTTAATTGTAATTTAAAAATATGAAGAATGAAAAATTGATTAAAAATTCAGCTAAAAACGGTGAAATTCAAATTGTTATTCCATTTTTTGAACCGTATCGAAAAAACCTTATGCACAGTGAATCCCCGGGACTGTAAGCTTTTTGAAAAAACAATAAATGCAATGTTCGTTGGACAAAGTTTTCAACGTTTTTCAATTAAAACCATTCCATTGCCTCACAGGCTGTAGATGAAGAGGGCTGTAATGTTCCAACTGTCTTATGATCCAGACATCTGAAGTGCATTTTCAACGCTCCAAATGCCTGTCTATTGCAGTGTGTGTTTTCGTGGTTTCCAATTGAATGACAAATCACACATTATCATAGGCATGATATAGGTGTTGTCAGCAAAGTTTTTAAAGGATAGCCATTGTCCCCTAACAGAAGATTGTCCCCCAGAAGATTGCAGGGACTATTGGCCAATATAGGGTCATAGCTTTATCCAGAATAATTTGTGAATACATGTGTAACCTTACATGTAGCATCGCAAATCACCTGGGTGTAGATGGAGTGGGCTCCCTCAAGTTTCACATACGAGAGCGTTCTCTGCTGGGGCAGAACTCCAGGAAATCCAAAGTTCACAGTGAACTCCTTTTTTAGTGCAGTCGTTAATTTCATAGCAATGAGTGTATCGCAGAGTGTAACATAGAACCCCATGTTTTTAAAACAATCATAACAACAATATTGAGAAATATTAAATGTAAAAATATCACATGAACACAACAGCACTAATTTAATTCTCATTGTAAAACCTTATGGCTGTGGAAAGGAATGAGTCCCCATATCTTTGTGTGTATTTTGTGCAGCTGGAGTGAGTCTGCCACACTTTCATCCACTTATATTATGTATAGATTGGCTAATAACACCCAGGATTTCCCTGACCTTATTGTAAATTAGGATTTGGTATAGCTTGGCCACAGTAACTTAGTCTGCGCCAATGATCGTACTCACAGGCCAAACAGCTCTTTCTATTTGTTTTCTTGTTTCTGCATAATTCCAAACCAGAAATGAGGCAGAATGAGGTAAAAATACTTGGCAGTTTGATAAAAGAGCTCCTTTACTGCAGTGTGCTCTTCTTACTCCTCATCAACCTGTCTATGTCAGCGACTACTCTTTTCTCTACTAGAGGGATCCTAGTCATCCGCATACTTGTAATGAGCACTAGCACCTCCTTCTAAATGCCAGCAGGACAGATGACCACATAGCCAAACATAAGCAGGCATTGACCTTCATATTGCTACAGAACAGAGCTTACAGAGAACACTATGTATAGCTTTGTGAATGCAGCCATAACATATGCACACTCGTGCGAGATGACAACATGAGGAAGTCGGCAGTGCAACTGTGCTTCTGTGAATCTAAACGGAAAAGTAGTTCAGTCAGACAACTCATGATTGAATTAAGCAATATTTTATTGAGAGTTAAAGTGAACGCAATTCTTTGGCGTCAGGCTCTGCCTCTTATCACTCCCTGTTTGTGTAACATTTTTTAGTATGAGCCAGCCAAGATAATAGGGAGTAAACCACTGACATGGGGATCATATGAGAGCAGAGCCCACAGGTGGATGCTGGGGTGGAGGGAGCGCAAAAATCTTCCCTGAAAGGCATACATGCGGGAGTACGCAGGGAAAGCCAAGTATGTTAGCAGCGTAGCACAACAGAGAGCATTGAAGGCAGCAGCAGCGCTACAAGCAAATGCATGAATAGGTAAGGTTGGTGATTTAAAAAGCCCTCCCATTTAAGACGTAGCATCATGTCAGCTGAACCGATTTGATGCTTCTCAAGTCGTCTGCCCAAACCAGCTTCACATCATTTGGTACGCTATCTGTCTCTTTAAACCACATGTATTGATTTGTTCAAAATGATGCTGTATCTTGTCACCTGAAGATGTCTGTGCTCTGTTTTAAATAAGCCTTATGCATTTTCCCCTAGGTGTCAGTGGAGAGGACTTGACTGTGTACTCCAGTGTGGGAGGTGCTGCCAGTTTACCATGCAACCATAACCATCGTTATTTAGACTGTTCCTCAATTATGTGGATCAGCAGCCATGAACAATTAAGAAGCGGTATTGAATTGGTAACTCATGGGAACATCACAGATAAAAATCAAGAGAAATCTGGAAAGCTGCGAATGGGATCTAACTGCTCTTTGCATATTAATAATTTTACCACTGCTGATGTTGGACAGTACTACTGTCGATTGTATAAGAAGGAAGAAAATGGGGGTTATACAGATGCTCCTCATATTTACTTGTCTCTTCTCAGCAGTAAGTATTTCTAATTGCAATTTGTCAAATGCTGTCAGAATGATGCATGAATGCAGTTAACTAATGATACAATATTATTTAAAAATATATTTCCTACTAAAATAATTATGTAAATCTGCTTCATAAGTCTATTTTCTGAGCATGTCCAGTAGACCCATAACTATCTCTCATGTTTCATTTTCAGTCTCTGCGTCCCCCCCAGTGACAGAGCTGAAGATTGGTAGTACAGTTACTCTTCACTGTGCACTTCATAGTCATAGTCATAGTCATTGTGTAAAAAGCATTAATGTGACCTGGGTTAGTGAGACTGGAGCCCCACTGCAAGGAGACCGGTACAAGGTGTCAGATTTCAAATCTTCCTCCACTCTGACTCTGACTCTTCAGCGCTCAGACCACAACATGAACATGAAGTGTCAGCTAACTGAGGAGGGGAAGCTGAAGGCCTCATGCAGTTACACCACCACCTTCTCTGGTAAAAAAATAACTCTCTTTCCTTCTTGTTGGAAGACAACAGAGGTTACATGTCATTCATAATAGTATCAGGACAGTACAGACTTTTAATGTATTTTGTGTGAATTGAAACCTTTAGCTGCAAACATAATTCATGGTTTCATTTCAGTCATAAAGATTTTTCAATTAATAATTTTTACATAGAGCAGTGTTAATTTTGCTCAAATCTACACAAAAAGGTTAAATCAATGAAATTATTAATGGCATTAATAAATAGCTCGTAAAAGATAAAAACTATGACTAAATCTTTTTTTAAATTTCATTATTTTGTCCTGAAGAACAAAAAATATACAAACATGTCAGCGATGGACAAACGGACATCTGAATCACAAGTTGCAGAAGCTGTGTTGTTAATGCAACCTTGTCAGAGGACAAGAGAAGGCAGTGTTCAGAATATTGAACTCTTGAGCTTTTATTAGGGAGGGAAAAACAGAGCATTATTTAAACTTTGCCTTAGTTACAATTTCTTCATAATCTCCCATCAGCAGCTATGCCGTTGCAACTACATGTGTCTCACTCTTTCCTGCATTAGTAGAATGAGAATACATGCACAATATAGCCAAAGGTATGTGGACACCCCTTGGTCTGGGGCTGTTTTTCATGGTTCAGGCTAGGCTCCTTAGTTGCAGTGAAGGCAAATCTTAACACTACAGCATACACTGCCTGGCCAAAAAAAAAAGTTGCACCAGTCATGCATAGTGCCCACTGTACAAGCCTCTGGAGGCAGTGTTATGATCTGGGGTTGCTTCAATTGGTCAGGTCTAGGCTCAGCAACTTTATGCAGCAATAAAATGAAGTCAGCTGAGTACCTGAATGTACTGAATGACCAGGTTATCCCATCAATGGGCATATTCCAGGACGACAATGCCAAGATTCATCGGGCTCAAATTGTGAAAGAGTGGTTCAGAGAGCATGAGGAATCATTTTCACACATGAATTGGCCACCAGAGTCCTGACCTTAAACCCATTGAAAGTCTTTTGGGATGTGCTGAGAAGACTTCACGGAGTGGTCGACTCTCCCGTCGTCAATACAAGATCTCGGCCAAAAACTTATGCTACTCTGGATGGAAATAAATGCTGTGACATTGCACAAGGTTGTCGAAACAATGCCACAACGAATGCGCGCCATAATCAAAGGCGGTCCCAACAAATATTACAGTGTGCGACTTTTTTTTTGGCCGGGCAGTGTACAATGACATTCTAGATGATTCTGGGTTTCCAACTTTGTGGCAACAGTTTGGGGAAGGCCCTTTCCTGTTTCAGAATGACAATACCCCCATGCACAAATAGAGGTCCATACAGAAATGGTTTGTCGAGATTGGTATGGAAGAACTTGACTGGCCTGCACAGAGCCCTGACCTCAACCCCATCGAACACCATTGGGATCAATTGGAAAGCCGGCTGTGAGCCAGGCCTAATAGCCCCACATCAGTGCCCGACCTCACTAATGCTCTTCTGACTGAATGGAAACAAATCTCGCAGCAATGCTCCAGCATCTAGTGTAAAGCCTTCTCAGGAGAGTGGAGGCTGTTATAGCAGCAAACGGGGACTCCATATTGATGACCAATGATTTTGGAATGAGATGTTGGATGAGCAGGTGTCCATATACTTTTGGCCATGTTTATATATTTTATTTTCTGTATCAATTGAACAGCCAAAATAGTTATTAGTGATAAGTTTTTATTGTCTTGTATAGGAGGTAAATAGGTTCCATTCCCTTCCATTAACGTAATTCATAAGTTATTATTTTAAAGTAATAATTGTTTGGCTGTCTTCCTTCCTTTCTTTCGGAGCCGCGTGTGGCACTCCTGCCCTATTTTTTCCACGGGCCGTGCCGGGTTTTTACGCTTCCCAGCACTTAACTGGCGCACCTGTTTCAAGTTTCCCCGCTGGCTATATAAGCACGGTGCTTCCTGCTTCCGGTGCTTTGGTGTCTTCACTGCCACTACACAAAGCCGGTACGGGTATAGGAATACAGACGACCACTTGTCCTTTTATTCAAAAGAACACGTGGGGACTCTGTTAGAGTGTTAGGATTCTTGTTTTCTTCACTCGTTATTTCCTTCCTTGGTTTTCCTCTCCTGTCTGCTGCTAGACAGTACCTTGGTTTTTTTCCCGTCTCCTTTTGCCTCTGTTTAGTTTTTTGCTCTATTACTGTTTTCAGAGCTAGAGGCTTCCTACCTCTTGTTTTCTCTCTGCTCGAGTCTGCGAGCATTCGCCCATTCTACTGGGTTTTTATTATTTTGGTTTGCGATTTATTTCCCTGACTATCTATTTCCCTGCTCGAGTCTGCGAACTTCACCCTATTTTCTTGGGTCGCTATTATTTTCGGCTTAAGCCGGGATTTTTTTTTTTCCCTATCTGATTTATTTAGCTTGAGTCTGCGAGCTTCGCCCTATTTTGGGGTCGTTATTATTTTTGGGCTTTTAGCCGGGAGTTTTTCTGGCATTTTCTCTTCCTCTATCTCCTTTCCTCTAGTGGATCAAAAAAACATTAAAATTACCAAAAACTGATCACAAAATCCATCTGTGTCCTCTCTCAGATAATATGACGTCTATCTGGATCGGCTCCGGGGTGACTATGTGTGTAGCTGTTGTTCTGATTGTGATACTGATCATCGTATGCAAGAGAAAAACAGGAACAGGTAAGACATTTTATCCTAATGAATCCTAGTTGTAAACCTAAACTGCCTTGTGACGAGCTTTTCGGAATTATAAGACTGGCTGTATGTAATAACACTTTTCCTAAAAAAAAATGTTTTAGTTCGAAGGGAGAAGACATTTGAGCAAGTTTCAGGGAGCCACACATCTACCAATCAGGGAAAAGTGAGTAAATTTAATTTTCAGCTAAATTCTGTTTTTATAGAGCTGCTCTTTTGTGGTACATCTGTTATAATGTATGATTTCTGTGCAGGAACAGGGTGGGGACAGTGTTACTTATGCTGTGGTAAATACCTCTGCTGCTGGAAAGAGGAAATCAGATGGAGAAACTGCAGAGGCCCAAACTGAATATGCCACCATTAAAACCTCACACAGAACTGATGACTCAGCAAACTGAACAAACATCAAACTCAACATTAAACTAAGGTGCCATATGGTACATTATTTACATTTATAAATCATAACTCATGCATGCATGCATATATATATATATATATATATACAAACCCCAATTCCAAAAAAGTTGGGACAGTATGTAAAATGCACATAAAAGCAGAAAGCAGTGATTTGTAAATTCTATTTACATTGAAAACAGTACAAAGAAAAGATATTTAATGTTTTACCTTATCAGCTTTATTGGTTTTTGTAAATAAATAAATATGCTAATTCCAAATTTGATACCTGCTGCAACACGTTCCAAGAAAGTTGGGACAGGGGCAAAAAAGTTTGAAATACACCACAGGTTAACAGGTGATTCTATCATGACTGGGTATAAAATGATATCAAAAGACTCTTACTCTGACTTAAATCACTCTTACAAGCAATACTATAACCTCTCTGCATTTGAATGGATCTCGATGGGTCTAGATTAAGCTGTAAATTACACAGGAATAAACCCCTGGTTGGCTAAATGGCTGCAAATCATCAAGGGTCTGAGGTATCAAACAAGCCTCAAAACATCAATCTGCTGCCAGATATGCAGTAGATATGGATGGAAAACCTGAAGGGTTGTTTTTCCTGACTTATTTTTACTAAGAGTTCAATAGGAAAATGAGTCAGGAGAAACAATTAACCTTAAAGTGATCCATCCATATCTGGCATCAGAGTGCTGGTTTGAGGCTCGTTTGATACCTCAGACCCTTGCTGAATCCCTTGACATCATAATACACTTATTGCATAGTGCACAAATCACAAAACATCAAAAAGCAGAATTAGTAAAAAACTATTGAAAAATATAGCATATATCTATATGTAGCGCCCCCTTGCTGTATTGGCATTAAAATGAGGGAGCTACCCTGAGTTCCTTTATCAGACAATATATTATTGTCTCCTTAAAGGTTGTATCAGCGATTTTGGGTGACGTCACTTCTGAAGCGAAATCCCAAACAAACAGAGCCAGCTCCAGCTCAGAGCCAATTTTGTTATGTTTTAAAAAATAGTGTTCAAGCATCCAGAATTATAACCACGTTAATAACGTTTGTAAGAAACCAAACCGTTTGTAAATCCGTCAAGATTTCAGCGAGATAAGAATATTAGCGTATTAGTATCACCCACCCCTTGTCGGTGATTGGTTGGAATACTGTTTATTTTGGTTTTGAGTGGTTGGTAGTACCATTTGTTTTTGTGTACGATCTCGGAGCATAGGCTGCCTACAGAGACGCGGTTTTTTGACGGCCTGTTTATGGGGCGGGCAGCTAGCGGATCGTGAGGAAAAATCAGATGAATGTGATCATTTATGTTTCGACCCAAAATCGCTGATACAACCTTTAATTACCAAATTAACTCTTACCCCCCTGGTAAAAAGCTAGGTTACTAATGTAAAGCTTAAATGGGAATAAACATTCAAATGCAATCAAGTGATTTTTTAAATTAAATTAACTATTTACTTATGGACAAATGTAGAAATACAAACAGACATCATTTCAAGGTTTCACCTTATAGCTTTAAACAAACCAAAAATCTGTCCTCTTTTAGCTTTCTTGATCACAAAAATGCTTACATCAAACAAAATACACGTCGAGTGCAATATATACTTTCAAATACCAATCTACTAAATAATGGGACCTTAATACCTCTATAAAAAGAAATACCAGCGAAAATAAACTACCCCAATCGTTGCAGGCCTGGTGTGTAGCTCGCGTGCGTTGTAGCCAGCTAGCGCGGCTCCTTCACTCTACCGAGCAGAAAGAAAAACCACAACTCACAAGCTCCAAGACGTAACAGCACTCGCGGCTCCTCTCTCCTGAGCCCCGTGTTGCAGCCAGAACGGAATTCTGTCGAAGCTTAGGGAAGTCTCTCCGCCACTATCTCCTCCGCGTTGCTCAGACCGTTTCTAGGTCACCGTGTTAGCGAACCAGCAAAGTCCTCGAACATTCCAGAAGAGTTAGCGATCTCACTCACATTTACTAGCTAACTTGGGCTAATCCAGACGGCGGGCTGGCAGAACGTTGACTCCTCGTCGAAGAAATTGTTCAAACAGTCCGATAGTCAGATATAATAACTCATAAAGTTCACGGATTGAGCACTTACGTTATTACATCTCTCAAAACACAATAAAAATACGTGGGTAACGCATTTACACTCCTAACTCATTCCTACTACACAGTATATCCTCCCCTGCGGTTTCGTCACTCTCCCCTCTGACCTCCAACTCACTCCTGATTGGCTAATAACATAAATTCACACATTAGAATACCCTTTTCTTTGTATACAAATCAAAGTATTATTACAGCCTTGCCATCACTATGCATTTAGTATTTGATAACGAAAATATATATTTCACACCATGTAAATAATACAGTCCATTAACTTAACCATGAAATTACATCCACTCTGCAAAATATGTACAAATTGTAAGATATCGTCACACTGGATGTTTTAAACCTTTTAAGTCTATTTATACAATTTATGAACTTACTCTATTTATGAATGCATCAACTTAAATTATGACCTTATTTCCCATAGGGCTACATATATATATAAAGTCAAGCCCGCTGGAATTGTGATATAGTGAAATAATCTGCCTGTAAACAATTGTTAGAAAAATTCCTTGTATCATGCACAAAGTAGATGTCTTAACTGACTTGCCAACACTATAGTTTGCTAACATGAAACCTGTGGAGTGGTTAAAAATGAGTTTTAATGACTTCAACCTAAGTGTATGTAAACTTCCAACTTCAACTGTATATATGTATATTTTCATAAATTTTATACAGCTACCCCACAAATGACCCGACACAACACAGAGTTGGTACAGGACTTTTAAAAACATAACGTTATATTTATTGTGTGTTTTCTTTTCAAATAACAAGGATAACGAGCGCCGCGGTGGTACAGCGGTAAAAGGGCTGACTTTCAGTTGGAGCAGTTGTGCTCCGAGGATCGGGGTTCGCTCCACGGTCCTGCCAGATCCGAGCATAGCCACTGCCCTGTGGGAGCAGCAATTGGTGGCTGCTCCCGGGTGGGGGGAGGGGCTCGGAGAGAATTGCTGCGCACATAACGTCCCTGGGCGAGTTGGAATCACGGTCAGGGGCACGAGCAGTCGCTCCCTGAAGAGGACGTGGCGCCCTCCTTCCTACCACCGGCTGATGGGGTTGCGTAGCGGCGATTCTCTAGATTCTCATAGATATACTTAGCATTATCAGCAAGGTCAGGCATTATTACTATATTAATCAGGTGAATGCAGTTTTGCATGTACTATATTGTAAGTAGCTCTGGATAAAAGCATCTGCTAAATAAATGTAATGTCATGTAATGCATTGGTATCAGTGATCTATATTAATGAAACAAATAAAGGATGCTCTGACTTTGCTGTTTGGGCATTATAGCTACTTTGTATTAATTAAGGATTCTCAATTTTCACAACATATTGACATTCTTGGATATCATATTCTTGACAATACTGAATGAATTGAAATGGAACAATTAAACCAGTCTAGAAGCCAGTGGCGCTATTGAACTTTGAAGCATGGATAGCTATTCTGACAATGTCAGATTCCCGTCCATTCAGTTGCACCGATATATTCTTTTCAGCAAATACATGGCAACAGTTGTCAATTGTAGCTTAGCATTGACTTGCCACATTCAAGTGAAGGCACAGTGACTTCCTAGGACAAAGACTTTCATTGCAGTGAATGAGTTGAAACCTACTGATAAAATAATAAAAGTGCCAGTTTGTGAGATATTGTAATCACCATTTGAAACATTTGGCACATGATTTCAAATGTATACCATACATGACAAAACTATTAGAACTGGAATGACTTTCTATCCCTAGTAAAATAACTGCATAAAATGTTATGTATTACATTGACTACACATCTAAATGACTAAACTATTTGTGGACAAACATATACATTACAGCAGGGGTTTTTCAACTCGATCCTGGGGTCCCACTGTGTTTGATGGTTTTCATTCATATCATAGCTGCAGCCTCTGAATACTAATCAGATGTTAATTGCTCTTAATTAGACACTTTGTCACTTTATATAATTTACCCTTGTAAGCTCACATTATGTCAGAAATAGCATTGTATGCCATTAGAAATAAATATTCCACATTTACATCCCAGGACTTTTTTTGTGTACAGCGCATTGGGTTCAAGAAATGCGCTCTATAAATTTGATTTATTATTATTTGTTACGACCCTGAACAGGGGGGGCTGGACCTAAGTGCACAACCAGGAGGCAGAGGTACAAGAAAAGGTAGTTTATTAGAGCTTGGGTCAGTCCCAAGCTGTACACAGAATTTACACACAGGAAAACAATTAAGTCCAGAGCTTCTCCGGGACTTCACTTTGCTCCAAGCCGGAGCTGGACTTTAACTGGAACGCAGGATGTTCCAGGCCGGAACTGGACTTTGTACTGGAACCCTGGAATTCCAAACTGGAACTGGGCTGGACGGGAAACTGGAACGGATAACACCGGAACTGGACTTAACTGGAACACTGGGTTGTTCCAAACCGGAACTGGACTTGGTACGGGACACTGGATGTTCCAAACCGGAACTGGACTGGACAGGAACTGGATCGGGTCAAACTGGAACTGGACCAGACTGGAACACTGGATGTTCCAAACCGGAACTGGACTGGACAGGAACTGGATCGGGTCAAACTGGAACAGGAACAATGCCGGTAGCCACGGCCGGACAGGAACCACTGTAGAATGGAGGAGCAGAACGCCCCGCTGGTTAACGAGACAGGCAAGGCGCGGCAGGTAGGACCGCATATAAACAGGACAGACTAGCAAACAACAGTAGGCAGTGTGCATTTAAGCACCTAGACAGAACCAAACTGTAGCAAGATAAACAGACAAGGGAATACTAGACCAGGATACAAACGAACGAGTTTACAGAGTCGAACAAAGTTAATGAACTAGCACTGGATAGCAGACAGCAGGTGGGTTAAATAGGGGAGAGTAATGGGTATCAATTAGGAAAAGCATGCGAATGTGTGAGTGTTCAATTAACAGAGCGGAGTGAGAGGGATGCATGTAGAAAAGGAAAGAGGGGATAGGCTGAGACAGGAGTGGAGATATGGAGTAGAACAAACGGAGGGAACACGCCCAGTCTGCAGTACGGGGAAAAACATGGACAAGGAAGTCAAACACGACACGGAGGGAGAGGGCAAAACCCGGAAAACGGACAGGATGGGAACGGAACGTTACAATTATTATTAATAATAGTCAGCCGGATAAGCTAATGCTTTAATTTTCGGTATTGTGATGTATGCTGTATGACAAATGATTTATTTTATAATGAAGTTATACATTTTTTAATTGACAAATTTTAGACAAGCAGGTGAAATCATTGGAGTCCTAACTGATGAAAGCGTCACTGAAAATTTACTATTTGTGAAAAAGAGTTTTGGGACTCTGTCACTGGGGAGGACGCAGAGACTGAAAATGAAACATGAAATATAGTTACGTGTCTACTGCACATGCTCAGAAAATAGACTCATGAAGCAGATTTACGTAATTATATTATTTATATATTTTTAAATAATATTTTATCATTAGTTAACTGCATTCATGCATCATTCTGACAGCATTTGACAAATTGCAATTAGAAATACTTACTGCTGAGAAGAGACAAGTAAATAAAAGGAGCATCTGTATAAGCCCCATTTTCTTCCTTCTTACACAGTCGACAGTTGTACAGTCCAATATCAGCAGTGGTAAAATTATTAATATGCAAAGAGCAGTTAGATCCCATTCGCAGCTTTCCAGATTTCTCTTGATTTTTATCTGTGACCTTCCCATTAGTTACCAATTCAACACTTCTTAATTGTTCATGGCGGCTGATCCACATAATTGAACAGTCTAAATAACGATGGTTATGGTTGCATGGTAAACTGGCAGCACCTCCCACACTGGAGTACACAGTCATGTGCTCTCCACTGACAGCTAGGGGAAAATGCATAAGGCTCATTTAAAACAGAGCACAGACATCTTCAGGTGACAAGATACAGCATCATTTTGAACAAATCAATACATGTGGTTTAAAGTGACAGATAGTAGAGAAAAGAATAGTCATTGACACAGGGAGGTTGATGAGGAGGCACACTTCACAATAAAGGAGGTCTTTTATCAAAGTGCAATGGATTTTTAAAAAGAAAATCTCATTCTGCCTCATTTGTGGTTTGGAATTATGCAGAAACAAGAAAGAAAAAATAGAAAGAGCTGTTTGGCATGTGAGTATAATCACTGGCACAAGTTACTGTGGCCAAGCTATACCAAATTCTAATTTGCTATAAGGTCAGCAAATCATGGGTAATGTTAGCCAACCACTATATTTGCTTTTTTCATTGCATCCAATCTATGCAATAAAAGTAGATGTGTGGCAGACTCACTGCAGATACACAATACACAAGATGATATGGGGACTCATTCCTTTCCGCAGCCATATGGTTTTACAATGAGAATTAAATTAGTGCTGTTGTGTTCAGGAAAATACCCGACAAATACTACTGGAACCCCGTGCTGTCAATAACACAGGGTCACAAGGTTTGTGTCAAAGTCTAAGCTCTCTTTGTTTAAGCTTTAAAGATTAAAATATGCAATTTAGGCTTCCGGATTGAATCATTTTTATCTTTATTGAACAAATTGTTAATTTTAAACTTTGTTAATTTACAAATTGAATTAAACCATAGGGTTAATGTCCATGAATAATGCTAGCATGTTCTGTAGCAAAATAAACGATACATATAATAATAAGGTATCATTTAATGGGGGTTTTATGGTGACTCTATTGAAGTATTTGGACTCTGAAAGGGGATTAATATTATGAAGTAGAACACCTTTTTCCATCTAAGCTCTTTCCATAGAACATTAGGTTACAGTTCATTTCTAAATGACACTACAATGTATTTAATTACAAATAAAATACTAATACATAGAAGCTTGCCAGGACATGAAATAGAGACCCTAGGAACTGTTCCAGGCCAAACTGTTAACACTATAGTGTATACAAGTATACTCAATAATTAATGATCAGTTTATTTTTACAGTTTTTGAACTGCATAGTTGTATATTTCAACACTATTCTAGCAAACATTGTTTATACTGTTTGTCCAGTGCCATAGTCAGCATATATGATTGCACCTGTTTAGATAGTCAAAATGAGAAGATGAGGTGTACTGAATGGTCAATTATATTCACAATATTTGTATGTTCTAGTTCATTTTTATACCCGCTGGGAGTGTTATGTAAACTTTATTTAAGTAGTTCAAAGGGTTAAAGCAGGTTCTGTCTGTCTGTCCCTCTCCAAGGTTCAGTGAAAAGTTTTTCACCAGTTTTGTCCTATGGTGGTGAACTCTTATCCCCGCTCATGGGTGGCTTTCCCAAAGCATGTCGTAGCGAAAAGTAAGTCGTGAAACGTGTCCTGAAGATATACTTGCCATTCATGACGCTTTACAAACAGTACAAACAACCATGAAAACTACAGCTACAGAGATATTATTTTCTCTGTCTTACTCTCTTACCTGTGAATGGTTGAGCTGTGTTGATCAGCAGTCCCAACAGAAGTCCATGCAGTCCACCCAAAGCCATTCTGTCTTCTTCTTTTGTAGAGCTTTTCTCACTGCTTTTTGAATCTGTTGCCACAACACTTTTTGCTGCCCTTAATCAGTCAATTCCACTGACTTCACTCAAACTTCTTGAATTATACAGGAAGCGTCAAATCATGACCACAATAATGTAGAAATGCAAACCCCAATTCCGAAAAAGTTTGGACAGTGTATAAAATGTAAATAAAAACTGAAAGCAATTATTTGCTAATCTTTTTGACCTGTATTCAATTGAAAACAGTACAAAGACAAGATATTTAATGTTCTAACTAATCAACTTTATTGTTTTTTGTAAATATACGCTCATTCGAAATTTGATGCTTGCAACACATCCCAAAAAAGTTGGGACAGGGGAATGGTTACCACTGTGTTACATCACCTTTCCTTTTAACACTCGCACGAGTAATCTTTTGGGAACTGAGGACACTAATTGTTGTAGTTTTGAAAGCTTTTTTTCCCCATTCTTGCTTGATACAAGACTTCAGCTACTCAACAGTCCGGGGTCTCAGCTTCATAATGCACCACATATTTTCAACGGGAGACAGGTCTGGACTGCAGGCAGGCTAGTCTAGCACCCGCTCTGACTACGAAGCCACGCTGTTATAACACGTGCAGAATGTGGCTTGGCATTGTCTTGCTGAAATAAGCAGGGACATCCCTGAAAAAGACGTGGTCTAGATGGCAGCATACGTTGCACCCTTCAGCGTAAATGGTGCCTTCCCAGATACGCAAGTTACCCATGCCATGGGCACTAACACACCCCCATACCATGACAGATGCTGGCTTTTGAACCTAGTGTTGGTAACAATCGGGATGGTCCTATTCCTCTTTGGCTCGGGGAACACAACGTCCATTATTTCCAAAAACAATTTGAAAGGTGGACTCGTCAGACCACAGCACACTTTTCCACTTTGTGTCAGTCCAACTCAGATGAGCTTGAGCCCAGAGAAGTCGGCAGCGTTTCTAAATGTTGGTGATATATGGTTTACGCTTTGCGTAGTAGAGTCTTAACTTGCATTTGTAGATGCAGTGACGAACTGTGTTTACTGACAACGGTTTTCCGTAGTATTCCTGAGCCCATTGTTACGATCCAGATACGAGACGAACCCAAGTGCAACGACCAGGAGGCAGATTCAATGAAAGGGATATTTATTAAGCTTTGGGGTAGTCCCAAAGCTGTACAGGAAAGACAAAACACAGTATCACACAGGTAATCACTGAAAGTCCGGTACGGACTGCTCCAAGCCGGAGCTGGACTTGAAACTCCGGAACGGGTTCCAAGCCGGAACTGGACTGAAACAGGCGATGTACTTCGCACCGAGACAGGACTGGAACTGGGCCTGGAGGACCACTCAGGAAACGGGTTAGCGGAACGGCAAACTTGTTCCAAGCCGGAACTGGAATCAACAGGTGGAGAACTTCAAACTGGAACTTGACTGGAACTGGACCGGGAGGTCCAAACAGGAACTGGTTGCTGGAACGACACTATTGTTCCAAGCCGGAACTGGACTCTTACGGATGGTGAACTTCACACCGGGACTGGACTGGAACTGGACCGGGAGGTCCACTCAGGAAACGGGTACTGGAACGGAACTTTTTCCAAGCCGGAACTGGACTCTTACGGATGGTGAACTTCACACCGGGACTGGACTGGAACTGGACCGGGAGGTCAACTTGGGTACTGGACAGAAAGCAGAGGGTAGTTAAACAGGGAATATAGACAGGAATTGGACC
This sequence comes from Synaphobranchus kaupii, assembly GCA_029718625.1. Taxonomy (NCBI): domain Eukaryota; kingdom Metazoa; phylum Chordata; class Actinopteri; order Anguilliformes; family Synaphobranchidae; genus Synaphobranchus; species Synaphobranchus kaupii. The sequence goes on from CM056390.1 coordinate 22,010,135, forward strand.
GGGAGGTTTTCACGGAGGTAATCTGACAACAAAGGTAGGTAGCCGGCGAAACTCGGCAGGGCTGGGTGGTGTGGCGTAGCTCAGGTAGGTCCGGTTGGAGCTGGCTGAATTCCAGAGCACCTGGAACCGTAACCGTAGTACAGGAGGTAGCTGCGGCCGGACAGGAACAACTGAAGGGTAGCCAGGCTAGAACACAACAGCGGACCCTTTCACGAGCTGGAGTTGGAGGTACCGTAACACACACACACACACACAGGTAACAGACACTGCTACAGATGAGTAGAAGCCGGGGCAGCTGGTGGTTAGAAGGAGACAAGTTAGCGGCATGCAAACAGCAAACGTCAGGGGAGGATAACTACCAAACTGCAGGACAGGTGAACTGAAAGCTGTAAGGGGAATTAGCCCACAACCAAGCGATCAGCAAACACGGGACCAGAAACGAGAAGAATGCACAACGAGTGAGGTTAGTTAACGAACTGGCGCCGACTAGCAACCAGACGGGGGTTTAAATAGTGCAGGGAATCACGGAATAAATAAGGCACAGGTGTGGAAATTAACCGGGAGTGATTGCTAAACACAAAGGTGAGGAATGCATGCAACGAGGGGGGAGAGCGATAGGCGGAAGCTAAAGTGGGAAACCAAACGAACGAGACAGAGGGGGAAACGCCCAGTCTGCAGCAGAGGGGAAAACACGGACAAAGGGATCCAACATGACACGGAGGGAAAAAGGGAAAACACGGAAAACGGACAGGAAGGGAACGGAACGTTACACCCATGTGATTATATTCATTACAGTAGCATGTCGATTTTTAATGCAGTGCCGACTGATGGATCGAAGGTCACGGGCATTCAATATTGGTTTTTGGCCTTGTCTTTTACGCACTGAGATTTCTCCAGATTCTCTGAATCTAATTACAAGGGGGTGCTTTTCACGGCAAGCTGAAATGCAGCCCTGCCAGAATATGCACCCCCTTGTAATTATTTTTCTGGTGACCCCAACATCAACTGCTTTTTAGGGCATACATATGGAGCCAAAATGAGTAACCACTGTGAGTTTCATGGATGTGAGATCTTCTTAGCCAAAGTTAGTTGGGGGTGCTTTTCACGGCAAGCTGAAATGCAGCCCTGCCGGAATATGCACCCCCTTGTAATTATTTTTCTGGTGACCCCAACATCAAATGCTTTTTAGGGCATACATATGGAGCCAAAATGAGCTACCACTGTGAGTTTCATGGATGTGAGATCTTTTTAGCCAAAGTTACGAAAGGGGTGCATTTCACGGCAAGCTGAAATGCAGCCCTGCCGGAATATGCACCCCCTTGTAATTATTTTTCTGGTGACCCCAACATCAAATGCTTTTTAGGGCATACATATGGAGCCAAAACGAGTTACCATTGTGAGTTTCATGGATGCGAGTTCTTCCTAGCCAAAGTTACGAGGGGGGTCATTTCACGGCAAGCAGAAATCCAGCTCTGCCGGAATATGCACCCGCTTGTAATTATTTTTCTGGTGACCCCAACATCAAATTCTTTTTAGGGCATACATATGGAGCCAATATGAGTTACAACTGTGAGTTTCATGGATGTGAGATCTTCTTAGCCAAAGTTAGGAAGGGGGTGCATTTCACGGCATGCGCGCTCCCGCCAGGGGGGTGCATTCCACGGCAGGGGTGCATAATACGGCACAACACCTGTACAGTGTAGCTACTAGCTATCTGGGCTATATACAGCTAGACCCTTCTTCTTTCAGCAGTCAATCGGACTAATGCAATGACTTCAGCTTCGAAACATACCTCACAGAAATACGCGAACGTGGATGCTTCGAGCTACGCAAACAGTTTTTCTTTTGCCATGACATTTGTGAAAGACAAACCAGAGGAAAGCACACATCGAACAAGAAAGTTGTTTACTGTTGTTGCCTGCTGTTGTTGTGTCCCTCCCTCGCTGCAGCGCTCTGGTCAAGGGGAGGGCGTAAAGAATTTCCGGATAGTTGATCATTGGCTGATAGGAATTTGATGACATCCTGAAGTCTGTTTTAATCCCGCCCACTCAAAACCTTGCCTGATCAATTACAGGCAATGGTGAAAAAAAAGGAAGGCATATCTTAATTTAGGCACATCACTTAGTGATATTTGGGTTATGTTTATTCCACCCCAGGATGACAACAATTAACCATTGAAAAGCTGAATCATCGATTTGAGTTGGCAGTGCCTTTAATTAATTCATAAAATACATAAATATTTAAATAAATGCATAAATAAAATGAAAAAAGTGAAATTTGTTTCCACATTATTATTTCAGGATTGTTGACACAAACTTTTCCATACTAAAGTGCAGCTATTGTTATCAAAGCCTAGTTTTGCATTCCTATTTGAACAACCATCATCATTACAGGTGTGGCTTTAAGTATTGCATTTCTATCTGAGGGATATGTTTTACAACCCTTACAAAACTGCATAGTTTGCTGCAAACTTGCAGCTAATATGTAGCGCATTTGGCACAAACTAAATTGTTTTCCACAAAATGTTGCCAGACTTTGCCAGTAGTGGTGAAATTCTTCTTGCAACAATGGCAGTACCCACAAAGCTAATTCGCATGTGAAAATACACTGCCTGGCCAAAAGAAAAGTCGCCGTTGCACCCGTCATGCATAATGCCCACTGTACAATCCTCTGTAGGCAGTGTTATGATCTGGGGTTGCTTCAATTGGTCAGGTCTAGGCTCAGCAACGTTATGCAGCAATAAAATGAAGTCAGCTGAGTACCTGAATGTACTGAATGACCAGGTTATCCCATCAATGGGCATATTCCAGGACGACAATGCCAAGATTCATCGGGCTCAAATTGTGAAAGAGTGGTTCAGGGAGCATGAGGAATCATTTTCACACATGAATTGGCCACCAGAGTCCTGACCTTATCCCCACTGAAAGTCTTTGGGATGTGCTGGAGAAGACTTTACAGAGTGGTTCGACTCTCCCATCATCAATACAAGATCTTGGCCAAAAATGAATGCAACTCTGGACAGAAATAAATGTTGTGACGTTGCATAAGGTTGTCGAAACAATGCCACGACGATTGCGCACCGTAATCAAAGCTAAAGTTGGTCCAACAAAATATTAGAGTGACTGGCCAGGCAGTGTATGAGCTTGCCGCAAACCTGCGGCAACAATGCCAAAGGTTTGACGCAAATTTGCCAGAAGGTCTATATTTTTGTAAGGGAATCTGAAGTTTATTGGTTTGTTTCAATAATATTTTATCTAAATATTCATATTTATATATTTAACTTGTTCAGCAGTGAATCACTCCTACAGTATACAACTACTAATGTGTGGCCGTTTTAGTTAGCTTCTGCTTTTCTAAATGCATGCCTATTGCTCATTTTCATTGAAAATGTGTAGGAAAGATTTTCAAAACATCAACAGCCTTTTTCTCAGAAGTTGCATTCAACAAGCCATAACTTCCTCATTATTTTTACAAGTATACCACATGATATATAATTTTAAGGCAACAGCCCAGATGGCAGATTTTGTGGGCAACAGTGTAACCTCTCAGCTCAGCGAGAGGCATGAAGGGATAACCTGTAGGGCCAGCTGGTTGCTAAAAGAAATGTCCAGAGAAGCTCAGCTGGTCATTCAGGGTCACACAGAAGTTATTAGCTGAGTGGCACTACAGAGCTATGAACATTGATTGAAATATGAGGAACCCTTTGCCAGGTGGAACAGCAGTTCTTCCCCAGGTTGAGGTTTCAGGTGGTTTCTAGGCTGCAATATCAGGGATACACACCTGAAGTTGGGTGGAATAACTTTAGGGAGAAAATTAGAAAAGGTACCTGTAGCCTATATAGATACATCAGTAAAATCTAATAAATACATTTCTTTCTTATTTTGATCATGCATAATTGTTTAAATATTGCATACTTTATGATTTTGTTCTCTCATTCTACATTCTACACCGCTAAAAGTGCTAAGTTTGAAAAGAGTATTACCTCACAAATTTTTTCTATCTTTGTAATGTGAGGAGTGGAACGATAATCACAAGTACAAAAAACATACAAGAGGCACGGGAGATGTTTACATATATATTTATTGAAAATGTTTGAAAACAGGCAGAAATGCAGGAGATAATTGTCTTATGGGGCAATATAACCAGCAGTTGCTATTTAACAATTTCCCAGCTAGGCCAACATGATGATGTAGATTGTGTGTACTTTTCAGTTCCCCTTCTGATTTCCAGCAAATATAACCACTTCCTTTTAAGTTCTGTCATTCGCAGGGGTAAACAAAAATAACAAAAATTTGCAGCTATGGAAAGATCATGTCAGAGCCCAACATTTGCCTATTCGTTCAGTTGAAGAAAAAATAAGTATTATCTTGCATAATTATTACATAATCTAAATCATAATCTATAAACTACAAATACAATGAGCCTTCTCCTACAGAATTCATGTTTTATGGAATAATCTCCCATGGCATGTTTGGGCTTCAGATACACTCTGATTTGAAGTACAGGCACAAAGCTCATCTTTTTAGTCAATCCAATATATGTGTGGGAAGGGTGGATCAGGATCATGCTGTCAGATCATAGACTGTATAAAAATATGGACAAAGCCACTGTCACCCATTGCCTTTCACCCATTGCCTTTCCACGGCCTCGTAAAAACTGAATTGAGGCTCCGGATGTCTTTTTCGCCGCCCATTTATACAAACTGCACCTGCTCTGTGGAGCCGAAGAGGACTCAACCTGTCCCTCTGATTGGTCCTGAACAAATGTTAATACCCTGTCCAAACCACATAATATTTAAAAGAATCAGCACATGCAGAGGCATTAGATGAAGAAAAGGCACCTATTGCAATGAAATTTTTTTTTGTGGGAAAAATGTATTTTTTAATTTATTTTTTATTTTTATTTATTTATTTATTTCGGCACGCATATAGTCACACTTCATCACAATTTCTGTAATATGCCCTGAACAAACACAGTACCTGCCGAAAAGGGATACGGGAAAAAGCAGCCTGCTTATCAAAAGTCCCGCCCCAATTCCCAACTCAAATTTAAATGTTCACATTATACATTTGTTTAAAACAGATTTTTTCGTATCACAACCGCATAGCTGAATTTTCTTTATAACAAAACAGACCGAGAAAGAAAAAATAAGCTAAAATAAAATAAACCAAATATTAAAGTCCAAATAAGTCGGATTTAAATGTACATGTCATACATTAGTCAAAACAATTTGTTTCATTTCAACAGCAAACAGTCCAGAATATTGTTCAGATAATGTCCAGCTGTCTTGTGTTGCAAGATCCAGGATCCTGTGTAAACCGCTTACAATGTTTTTTGCACATCGTGACATTGTTTTCATTTCTTGATAACCCACTATTGTTTATATTTGGTAGTTTCCTACCATCTTACATTTTATCCTACTCTTGAAGACCTTCAAGTTCGTAGACGATTTAATCTCATCATGTAAACTGTTCCAAAGCTTAACCCCCACAATAGATAAAGAATGACCTCTGAGTGTAGACTTTATCGATTTTTGTTTATAAATCATGTTTCCTCTCAAGTTGTGTATGTTATCTCTCTTTAAAAACAAATCCTGTATATTTACTGGTAAAAGACTTTTGGAGGCTAAAAATAATATTTGTAAGGTATTATACTTAATTATGTCATGCAACTTGAGAAACTTTGCCTTAATGAACAAATCATTAGTGTGATCTCTATATGGGACACAATATACAACTCTCAGTGCCCTTTTTTGGAGTTTAAAGTATTGACTGAGTATTTTGACCACATTGCTGCCATTGACTTACATGGTGAAAGACCTATACTGGAGCCAATCGCAGTGGCGCTAGTGAGCAACGGCACAATTGCTGCACCCAGCCCAACCAGGAAGTGAGCTTCAAAACGAGAGACCCGGTCTTGGCCCCTTGTGTCAGATGAGCTGAGCTTACATTTCTGTCACCCTGTCACTGCATGTGAATGCTCTGGTTTGCTCTTCTGTGCTGTGTTGGGGTGCTGCCACTCCAGGATCACTCTCATGGTTGTGTACACCCCTTCCATACCATAGCATGGGGGCTTTTCCAGGTTACACTTAGGCCTTTACATATGCATAAATATTACATTCTTTCAAATCATCTCAAGCCCATACCTGGGGACAACCTGAGGCCTAGATGTATTAGTCCACTTGACACAACCTGAATGTACACTTCTTTGCTTTGGAATGTCTATTTTACCAGCGAGTTGAATACCTCAGGCTATAATCATGGGTCAGTCAGGATTTATAGCTTCTGAAGTAAAAAAAAATAAATAAAAATAAGTTTGGCAATTGTGAACAATTGAATATTCATATGCTCATAAGCAATTACTTTACTATTATAAGCAATTATTTTAGCTTAGCTGGCCTGGTTTGAATTACCTTAACAGAACCTTTTCATGCTTAAAGTGTTGTGGGTCATCACAGCAAAACGCTACTCAAGAGGGATATTGCATCACTGAGGAAATTACATTTCTCTTTCAAGCAGTGACACTGAACTGCACGGACGTGAGTGTGAGATCAGAGAGCAAGTAAGAATGGCGATGCAGAGACTGACTGGACTCCTGTCGTGGCTGCTCCTCAACATCCTACTCCTCGTCACAGGTGAGAGAGACCATATTTTTTTGTTATATGTCAGGCATTATAGAGTACAGAGGACAAGGAAAGTAAGAGAAGGGCCATGTTGAGGAACATATGGGGAAATGGTTTAATTTTTATTATTGCTGGATTTATTCTGTTTTCAGAGGTTCTATCTTAGACTTGGCAGTAGCCCAAATGCAAGTGTCTTCGCTAGTTTCAGACCGACGCAGTTGTCATTATACATTTCACATTGTTTAAATAGCAAGTAAACTTGCGTGCAACTGGGCGGGTTGTTCTTAAGATGGTAAGTGTGGCCAGGAAAATTGTGGCCATTGACGCAGCAGAAAGCGTTTGCGCTAAAACCAGCATGAACCTGGTCTTAAGTCATGTCGCATTCGCTTCAATGTTACTTTAATGGCACAATATTAATATACGAATATGCGCCTACATAGCCGTGTGCACAACACGCGTACACCATCCTCCCATCTTACACACAGGGGTGTGCACAAGATAAAAATATCAAGATTAAAGTGAAATATTGTGTACATCAAAAAAAAAAAAGAGTCAATCGGTCTAGGGGAATGCTGCCGAACTTTGGATTTCCTGGGGTTCTGCCCCAGGGCCCAGTTGTTCAAAAGTCCCATTTAGAGCACTGGTAATCCAGATTTGGTAATCTTGAAAAGTTTGCATCTGCATCAGGGTGATCCAATCCAATTTTGCTTTGAAAAACCGGCACAAAAGATGGATTACCTGATCCTGGATAACAAAACATGGGATTTCCAAATCCAGATCATTCTGATTGATTAAACTTTTTCGAAATGGAAATTCTCACTTCCACAACCCCCATAAAAGATCCCAGGTGTGCGCGTTTCTGCCCCCCCCCCCACACCACACAATTGTCACCCCCACGTCATACACACAGTGCACTGTAGAACCCGCACAGCTAGACCAATGAGGGAATAGCTGGAGGGGAAGGAGTAAATATGTTTGTCCTCTGCTGTTGTGATGTAAATAAAAGAGTTTAGTGATTTATCCTCCGGTCATGAATATATTATATGTACATTTAAGAAGATACTGAGTCCGTCGCCATGAGTCAGATATGAATGCGCTGCTCCATATCCCGCTTAAGACAGGCCTGAAACGGATCAGTATGAGTCTTATTCTCCGTTCGTAAACGGGGCCATGTTGTCATCACGGATATATCCGACCTATCGTCCAAATGCCAATATTCTAATGAGAGCATTAGAACACTCACACAGGAGCTGAACGACACATCAAATATATCTATAATCACAAACAGTAAGCGTAACAGTTACAATTGGTTTACTCGTAATTATTAAAATAGAATTTAGGATTTACTTTAATCATGCGTGAAGCTCAGAGTGGTTACACTCGACTCATCCATGTATGCCACCATTACTCAATATATGCTCCCGGGATTAACACTATTGCCAAATCTCGGTTCGGTGGAGAAACTCAGAGGTTGGGGTCTGGCTAACACAATACATGTATTATATTTTACATCGATAGTTGCGAGCCCAGGTTAGCGCGCACTAAATGGGCTCCTTAAGGCGAATTTGACAAGAACCGACGTAAAACGTCCATGGGCTCTCCACATCAAATTCCCAGAGCCGTACATTCACTAAACCCGTTAATGACCGACCTTAGCCGCCTACCAACTTAGAATCTCCACTTTCTGTACCCCGCCACTGATCAGTTGGTCATTGGTCAGAATTTTCCCCGAGTATTCAGTCGTAATTTAGGCTGAAAAGATAGAAAATGGATTAGAGTCATGGAGACCACGCAAGTTAAAATAATAAGAATTTATTCACAGGCAGGTAGGTCATTATCTTAAAATTAGAACAATTACAAAACATACAAATTAAGAATAGAAAACACAGAGTAAATATCTTACCCGGCCTGCTTTAACTACACACACATACATACATAATCTGCACTGTGTGGGAGATCAGTTACGATTCTCCAAACACAAACACAGAGTATACACGGAATCTGCACGGTGTGGGAGATCGGATGCGATCTTCCCTACCGAAAATACACAATCTGCATGGTGTGGGAGATCGGTTACGATGCTCCTTACCCAAAATACACAATCTGCATGGTGTGGGAGATCGGTTACGATGCTCCCAGATAAGTGTGTCTCCCTTTCTTTTAAGCCAAATCCTGCATAAATTAACCTGGAGGTGTGGTCGAATCGGGAATCTAAACCCCCAGTAGAGTGAAGGGAAAAGGAGTTAATTACCAGAGAGTACATTCCAGTGTTACAGTTTTACAGAGTTATTGGAACTATGTTTTACTAAATTCCATTTGGTATGCAATGTATCTCATTTGATTCCTTGATTTTACTGGATTACATCCATACCAAACAGTTTACCATTATGATTATTATTACCAGATTAAATATTGTTATGTTGCAGTTGTCATGAAAATTCCCTTCTGATGAACCATTTTACATGCAATTCCTGTTACTACTACATAAGACATAATGTAACAATATAAGAATCACATGTGCAATGTTAGTAAGTTTTACAGGGTCTGTTGACCATTTAAACTGAGTCTTAATCCAGGAGAGAAGGGGGTGCAATGAACTGAGGTGTCAGCCTGAGAGACGGGACAGATCCCAGATGTATTGTTTTGGCCAGGGGCTTAATGGCCTCTTCTGCCATAAGTGCCCCTCGAACACACAAACACACCCATGACCAAACAGTCCAACTTCCTCTCATCACAGTCTTTTCCAGGTGAGAACAAATGGTCTGAACCCCCCTGAAGGTAGTCCGAAGAGTCCATTGTTTTATCACACGGCTCTCTGGTCCTTTGAAGTTTATGACGAGCACCGTTCTCGGGCTCCTCACAAATGGCAGCCTTTCCTGAGTCACACTTTGATTCCCCTCCTACAGCACTATAAAATATGATACTGTTAAGGGTACACACACTCGTGATCCCACCCAATATTGCCTCCCGGCCCAGCTATTACACTCGAGGGGGTCCCACGCAGACAGACACGGCGGTTCACGCTCACAAAACCAAACTCACTTGCATAAGAAACCACAAACAAAAAAAAGAGTGGAATCCTTCCCACACCAACAGGAGGACATCCACCAAATGATAGCTGTCCGGCAAACAATAATCAACCACACACAACCAGGAACCAGCACACAAGGTGGGTCCGCCACCCCATGGTGGTCACCAACGAGGAATCGGCACTGGTCTTGATTTCTGCGGGGTTTTGCCACTCGATCGCGGCAGCCGCCATTCTTCGCCGTCAGGCAAGTCTCGCCACACACATTTACACAACGTCACTCGCACACAAAATAAAGGTAATCAAACATAAGGAAGTTTAAAATACAATGAAAAGAACCCACCACACGTTTCCAGGAGCTCAGAGACAATCTGTCCTCTCTTGCTCGTCTCACATCATCACAATAGAGTCTGGCTGCAGACATCCACCGTCAAGCCCCACGTCCACCGCCAGGCCCCTCGGGGCCTGAGCATGGACCTGGAAGTTGCGTCATGTGCCCTGGCGTCACTTCCGACCACGTGCATGGACCTTTTCGTTACTTCCCCATTCTGTTTGCGAACACAACAAATGAGCCGGACACATCACCTTTTGTCGATGCAAATGTGTTCTGTTCGTAGTAAGTGGATTTCAACGAGCCGACATCTCCCACCAAGGTAAATGATGCCAATGTTATTTTGAAACCAATAACGTTAACGTTAAGCAGCAGACAACAACTTAATACTAGGAGTTGGCTAGCTAGCTCACGTTAGCAAATTAACACTAATGTGACCAACTTGTATGTTGTTTTTTCCATTGCTGTTTATTTGTAGCGCAGCAAACGTTTGCAATCGTGATAAGTCATGAATCATAATGTTTGTGTAACGTAACTAGCTAACGTAAAGTAGTAACTAGCTTTCTAACCATTAGTGTTTGTCCAATGGCAGTTTTACAAACAGTTTTATGTGTGTTGCTAATGTAACGTTAACGTTATGTATGTAACAGATAGCCAACATGTAAGGTTATTATTGGCAATCATTATTTGTACGAACGTGTTAAGTTATTGTACTTATTCTGTTATGTTTTTTTTTTTTCACAGATGCATCATTCCATTCTACAGGGAAATTCAAATTTACAACTTGACAGATGCACAACCTGCTGCAAATTGTATCACTGTCCACTTTAACAAAAGAATAGCTGATCCCTTCTCTGGTCTGGCTTCCCTGTAATAATGTACACGTGTTATATTTACTGTGTATTACTGGAGTGTAACGATTGAAGAAGAAATTTCCCATTGTGGGATCAATAAAGTACTACTACATCCTCAGTGCTTTCAACATGATTCAACCACACCTACTAGCAGTCACTGCAAGTCTACACTACAGCTTCATCGACATTATTGATGTATCCAACTATGGAGTCGTCACAGTTCCAAACTTAATTTACAAACTCAGTAGTGATCTATGGGTTTATATGTATATTATGAACCTTGCTAGATTTTTGAAAATGTTATTTTGAGGTATAATAGGCATCTCAATACAAGCCAGCAGACTGTTCCCAATGTTGAACTCTTTGTCCATACCATTAAACACTGTGCAACACTAAATACAAATGATTGTGCAGCACTGTACAATTTCTGACAGAAGGCATGTTTTAAGCATTGCAGAACCATGGACAGATTCCATGACCTTATGCAAGGTTTATTTGTGCTGAGGTGTGTGTGTGATATAGGAATAGGGAATATGGCTAACATTTTCTTCATCACTTTATATGATGGTCTACCAGGGAACTTTAAAAGTACAAATAACCCAAAATGATGGAATGACAGAAGAACAGATTAGGCAGCCATAGACTTTAGCAACCACACAAATTAATTTGTAAAATTCTTTAATTTTTTTTGGAATATCAATAGTCTAATAAGAAAATAACAAAGGGAAAAAAGGACAACCAATAAGAACTTACACGACACACTGAACACCCATGCAATCTAAAACTATATATATTTATGTACACTATATAACACGAGTAGTCCTTACTAGTAGTCCTTACAGGCTGTAAGGGAAGAAGACAGAAAATTATGTAACGCCTGTGGTCCACAATTTCAATTAAGAATCGCTCCATATCCTGCTGGTTACTGAAAATAAAAACAAATGGTCCCACAATCTCGTTGTGCTCTGCTTCCCCAACCACGTCAGCAAGCCGGGTGTATGCAATGAGGGCCTTGGCCACCTCGCTCTCCTCCATTCCCAGGACACGGGGCAGCTGGAAAACACTTTTGGACTGTCTTGCATGAGTGTCCACTAACTTACAAATGAACCATAATGCATCTTGTTGACAGTACGAATATCTTACACCATCTAATTGTTTAAATGGTGAAGAATTGCTTTGTATTTCTCAATGACACTTCTGTTTGTTGCCGGTACTTGCAATTACGTTCAAGAAATAAGAGGGTCTTGAATCGGTTCTGTGATGAAAGACAGTAGCTATAACTTCTTTATTAGCATGATGTTTATGTCAGCTTCTAGTCTAACATTACTTACACTCCAAACCGGCCCAGCATTTATACACAGAAAACAGGAAATGTCATGTAGGTGATAACAAAAGGTAGGCTAGACAGGGAAGTCTTGTGGCTATGTTACTTCACTCCTATCTCTGGTTCTTCTTCCTAGTTTCCTGTCTCAGGGCTTAGATCAATAACTTTATTTCACACGTTATTCTACCAGGCTAGGATTCCCAGGAAACTCGGGGGGGCATTCATGCAGGTGACAATGAGTACTTAACAATGCGGGAGGGGGAGGAAATGAACATAGCTCATTTCCCAGGCCGTTCAGCACCTAAGTCTCCAATATGTTGGGGCATACAGATTCTACTTCAAACTGAAGTTGCTAAACACACTTTGAAATTACTAAAATCTAACAATTGTTTAAACAAACATACATTTGAAAGTCAGTGCATGTTTTAGATGGAAATATACATGAGACTTTAATCGATTAAGTTTTGTGGGTTTGAAGGTCAGGCAAAGTGGACAGGGATATAAATTGCAGCAGGTTGTGCATCTGTCAAGTTCTAAATTTGAATTGCCCTGGAGAATGGAATGATGCATCTGTAAAAAAAAAAGAAAGAAAAAAAGAAAAAAACATAACAGAATAAGTACAATAACATTTAAAATGGCTCTATTTAATACAGTACAATAACTTAATATGTTCGTACAAATAATGATAGCCAATAATAACATTACCCCCCACAAAAAACAATTGTAGCGAGTAAGCAAACGTTAAAAGACCGACTTGAGAACAGAGAGCTGGCATCTAACTACAGTAGGCGGCTAACGTTGCATACATAACGTTAACGTTACATTAGCAACACACATAAAACTGATATTAATTTTAGTGCTAATGTTTGTAAAACAAACAATACATAAAGCATGTCGTTACTTAACTGCCATTAGACAAACACTAATGGCTAGAAAGCTAGCTACTACTTAACGTTAGCTTACGTTAGCTAGTTACGTTACACAAACATTATGATTCATGACTTATCACGATGCAAACGTTTGCTGCGCTACAAATAAACATAGCAATGGAAAAAACAACATACAAGTTAGTAACATTAGTGCTCATTTGCTAACGTGAGCTAGCTAGCCAACTCCTAGTATTAAGTTGTTGTCTGCTGCTTAACGTTAACGTCATTGGTTCCAACAGTACATTGGTATCATTTACCTTGTTGGCAGATGTCGGCTCGTTGAAATCCACTCATTAGAAAAAAGAACAAACTTGCTTGGACAAATGAAGACACGTCCGGCTCGTTTAGTGTGTTCTGCAAACAAATTGGGGAAGTAACGAAAAGGTCCATGCACGTAGTCGGAAGTGACGCCAGGGCACATGACGCAACTTCCAGGTCCATGCTCAGGCCCCGAGGGGCCTGGCGGTGGACGTGGGGCTTGACGGTGGATGTCTGCAGCCAGACTCTTCTCCATCATCAACTCCCTTTTCTTCTTCTTCTTCTTTGTGTTTTTTGGCGGATTGCAATACCAACTTTAGGTGCATACCGCCACCTACCGTACCAGAGTATGTAGAACAGGATTCCAAGAAAAAATAAAAAAATAAAAAATAAATAAATACAATTATTTCTTTATTCTATGATATTAAATTAAGTTAATAAAACTATAAGTATAAAGTAAAATTCTATATTCTATTAAACAATCCTGAACCTATTAAGAACTCTATTATCCTTCTCTGTACTTCCCACACCTTATCTGCATTTGTTCCTAATATCCCTTCCAAATCCCAACCTCGTCCAACCTCTCTTACCCTTTGTTGCAAACGCTCCCTTTCTTCTTTATATTTTATGCAATGCATTATTACAAGTTCAGTGTTTTCAATTATATTACAATGTGCACACATATGTGAATTTACTATACCCAATAAAAATAAAGTTTTATTTAAACCAGTATGGTCAAATCTTAGTCTCGATATGACTACCTCCTCTCTTCTGCTTCGCCCTTTAACACTCTGTGCTCGTCAACTCCCTTTTACCCCAGGTGCGCTCTATTAATGCCCTCAGGAACCCAACCCCAACCCCCCTTTCAATCATTCAATTCCCCCCTTTCAATCATTCACTTCTCCCCACAGGTGCCAATCATTAGTTAAATTAAGCCTTCTCATCACGTAATTAGCTCATTCCACACCGTGGGAACCGTTTTCCTTCCCTCTGCTCTGAGGGAGACCGCAAAATATGTTACACTACGTGTAAGGTTACACATGTATTCGCAAATTATCCTGGATCAAGCTATGACCCTATATTGGCCAATAGTTCCTGCAATCTTCAGGGGGGATTATATTCTGTTAGGGGAAAATGGCTATCCATTAAAAACTTTGGTGATAGCACCATGCCTATTACAATGCGTGAATTGTCATTCAATCGAAAACTCACGAAAACACGTGCTGCAATAGAAGGACATCTGGAGTGCTGAAAATGCGCTTCAGATGTCTGGATCATAAGACAGGTGGAACATTACACCTTTAGACCATGCACTAATACCGTCAAGATAGAGCCCCATGGGCATTATAGAGTAGGCCTACAGATGGATCCATGGGCTTTATTTTGACGATCTTAGGGCATGCTCTAAAACACATGGCTCAAGTGAACTTAGGGCAGGGTGGGCAATTCCAGTCCTGGAGGGCCGGTGTGTATGCAGGTTTTTGTTCCCACCAATTACCCCAGCTAAATGAGTTAATTGGCTGTTTACACCAACACTGGTAGATTAGATCACATTAAAATGTTTCATATAGGGACACAAGAAGTCTTCGGCTATCATTCATGCGCTTATTAAGAATTGTATCTAAAATGTCAGATGGCGTAAATATTAGGGCTAATTAGGTAATTAAGGCCAGACGTTGGCATGAAAACCAGAAACGGCCCTCGTTGCCCACCTCTGACTTAGGGCATGTCCAACTCCACTTTTGTGAGTTAGACGGCGGATAATTTTAGCGCAAAGTAAGGCACAAGGCTCAAATGGGCTGAACTTAGTCTTCATTGATTCTAGGTATGTGTTGGGTGTAACAGTAAAACTATCAGAGTGTCATATCCCATTCCCTTTGTGTTACTAATATGAGAATCCTTTACAGCTGGCCAAACAGACCTGCTCGTGCACAAAGTTAAAGCACGCATGTAGATATATGGCATTAAAATTCTCAGAACTGTGCTGTAAATTTGTTTTTGTGTCTAATTGTTGAAACTGTTTATTTTTCTTAATTAGACTCTGTTCTATTTAAAATTGTTTTGTTCAGTTATGGCATAAGAGGTGAAATCAATGGGGTTTTATTTGCTGAAAGTATGGAAACCTGGTCACTGTAATTAAAAAATATGAAGAATGGAAAATTGATTAATAATTCAGCTAAAAACGGTGAAATTCAAATTGTTATTCTATTTTTTGAACCGTATCGAAAAAACCTTATGCACAGTGAATCCCCGGGACTGTAAGCTTTTTGAAAAACAATAAATGCAAAGTTTGTTGGA
This sequence comes from Synaphobranchus kaupii, assembly GCA_029718625.1. NCBI lineage: Eukaryota > Metazoa > Chordata > Actinopteri > Anguilliformes > Synaphobranchidae > Synaphobranchus > Synaphobranchus kaupii. Next base: position 22,025,779 of record CM056390.1, read on the forward strand.
CAAAGTTTTCAACGTTTTTCAATTAAAACCATTCCATTGCCTCACAGGCTGTAGATGAAGAGGGCTGTAATGTTCCAACTGTCTTATGATCCAGACATCTGAAGCACATTTTCAACGCTCCAAATGCCTGTCTATTGCAGTGTGTGTTTTCGTGGTTTCCGATTGAATGACAAATCACACGTTATCATAGGCATGTTTTTAAAGGATAGCCATTGTCCCCTAACAGAAGATTGTCCCCCAGAAGATTGCAGGAACTATTGGCCAATATAGGGTCATAGCTTTATCCAGAATAATTTGTGAATACATGTGTAACCTTACACATAGCATCGCAAATCACCTGGGTGTACATAGAGTGGGCTCCCTTACGTTTCACATACGAGAGCGTTCTCTGCTGGGGCAGAACTACAGGAAATCCAAAGTTCACAGTGAACTCCTTTTTTAGTGCAGTCGTTAATTTCATAGCAATGAGTGTATCGCAGAGTGTAACATAGAACCCCATGTCTGTAGAAGAATCATAACAACAATATTGTGAAATATTAAATAAAAATACCACATGAACACAACAGCACTAATTTATTTCTCATTATAAAACCTTATGGCTGTGGAAAGGAATCCCCATATCTTTGTGTGTATTTTGTCTAGCTGGAGTGAGCCTGCCACACTTTCATCCACTTTCATTACATAGATTGGCTAATAACTTTCCCTGACCTTATTGTAAATTAGAATTTGGTATAGCTTGGCCACAGTAACTTAGTCTGTGCGAATGATCGTACTCACAGGCCAAACAGCTCTTTCTATTTGCTTTCTTGTTTCTGCATAATTCCAAACCACAAATGAGGCAGAATGAGGTAAACATACTTTGCACTTTGATAAAAGAGCTCCTTTACTGCAGTGTGCTCTTCTTACTCCTCATCAACCTCTCTGTCAGCGACTACTCTTTTCTCTACTAGAGGGACCTTAGTCCTCCGCATACTTGTAATGAGCACTAGCACCTCCTTTTAAATGCCAGCAGGACAGATGACCACATAGCCAAACATAAGCAGGCATTGACCTTCATATTGCTACAGAACAGAGCTTACAGAGAACACTATGTATAGCTTTGTGAATGCAGCCATAACATATGCACACTTGTGTGAGATGACAACATGAGGAAGTCGGCAGTGCAACTGTGCTTCTGTGAATCTAAATGGAAAAGTAGTTCAGTCAGACAACTCATGATTGAATTAAGCAATATTTTATTGAGATTTAAAGTGAACGCAATTCTTTGGCGTCAGGCTCTGCCTCTTATCACTCCCTGTTTGTGTAACATTTCTTAGTATAAGCCAGCCAAGATAATAGGGAGTAAACCACTGACATGGGGATCATATGAGAGCAGAGCCCACAGGTGGATGCTGGGGTGGTGGGAGCGCAAAAATCTTCCCTGAAAGGCATACATGCGGGAGTATGCAGGGAAAGCCAAGTATGTTAGCAGCGTAGCACAGCAGAGAGCATTGAAGGCAGCAGCCGCGCTACAAGCAAATGCATGAACAGGTAAGGTTGGTGATTTAAAAAGCCCTCCCATTTAAGACGTAGCATCATGTCAGCTGAAGCGATTTGGTGCTTCTCGAGTTCTCTGCCCAAACCAGCTTCACATCATTTGGTACGCTAACCGTCTCTTTAAACCACATTTATTGATTTGTTCAAAATGATGCTGTATCTTGTCACCTGAAGATGTCTGTGCTCTGTTTTAAATAAGCCTTATGCATTTTCCCCTAGGTGTCAGTGGAGAGATATTTACTATGTACTCCAGTGTGGGAGGTGCTGCCACTTTACCATGCAACATTAACCATCGTTATTTAAACTGTTCCTCAATTATGTGGAGCAGCAGCCATGACAAATTAAGAACCTCTATTGAATTGGTCACTGATGGGAAGGTCACAGATAAAAATCAAGAGAAATCTGGAAAGCTGCGAATGGGATCTAACTGCTCTTTGCATATTAATAATTTTACCGCTGCTGATGTTGGATGGTACTTCTGTCGACTGTATAAGAAGGAAGAAAATGGGGGTCATACAGATGCTCCTCATATTTACTTGTCTCTTCTCAGCAGTAAGTATTTCTAATTGCAATTTGTCAAATGCTGTCAGAATGATACAGTATTATTTAAAAATATATTTCCTACTAAAATAATTGCGTAAATCTGCTTCATAAGTCTATTTTCTGAGCATGTGCAGTAGACATGTAACTATATCTCATGTTTCATTTTCAGTCTCTGCGTCCTCCCCAGTGACAGAGCGGAAGATTGGTAGTACAGTTACTCTTCACTGTGAACTTCATAGTGATAGGCCTTGTGAAAATAGCATTAGTGTGACCTGGGTTAGTGAGACTGGAGCCCCACTGCAAGGAGACCGGTACAACGTGTCAGGTTTCAAATGTTCGTCCACTCTGACTCTGACTCTTCAGCGCTCAGACCACAACTTGAAGTGTCAGCTATCTGAGGCGCGGATGCTGAAGGCCTCACGCAGTTACACCACCAGCTTCTCCGGTAAAAAAATAACTCTCTTTCCTTCTTGTTTTAAGACAACAGAGGTTACGTGGCATTCATAATAGTATCAGGACAGTACAGACTTTTAATGTATTTTGTGTGAATTGAAACCTTTAGCTGCAAACATAATTCATGGTTTCATTTCAGTTATAAAAATTTTTCAATTAATAATTTTTACATACAGCAGTGTTCATTTTGCTAAGATTTACACAAAAAGGTTTTATCAATGAAGCTTTTTTCATGACGTTAATAAATAGCTCGAAAAAGATAAAAACCTTTTTTTTTTTAAATCTTTTTTTATTTATCATTTTGTCCTGAAGAAAAAATATATACAAACATGTCAGCGATGGACAAGCGGACATCTGAATCACAAGTTGCAGAAGCTGTGTTGTTAATGCAACCTTGTCAGAGGACAAGAGACGGCAGTGTTCAGAATCTTGAACTCTTGAGCTTTTATTAGGGAGGGAAAAACAGCATTATTTAAACTTTGCCTTAGTTACAATTTCTTCATAATCTCCCATCAGCAGCTATGCCTTTGCAACTACATGTGGCTCACTCTCTCCTGCATTATTAGAATGAGAATTCATGCACAATATAGCCAAAAATATGTGGACACCCCTTGGTCTGGGGCTGTTTTTCATGGTTCAGGCTAGGCTCCTTAGTTGCAGTGAAGGCAAATCTTAGCATACAATGACATTCTAGATGATTCTGGGTTTCCAACTTTGTGGCAACAGTTTGTGGAAGGCCCTTTCCTGTTTCAGAATGACAATGCCCCCATGCACAAATAGAGGTCCATACAAAAAATGGTTTGCCGAGATTGGTATGGAAGAACTTGACTGGCCTGCACAGACCCCTGACCTCAACCCCATCAAACACCATTGGGATCAATTGGAAAGCCGACTGCGAGCCAGGCCTAATAGCCCCACATCAGTGCCCGACCTCATTAATGCTCTTCTGACTGAATGGAAACAAATCCACGCAGCAATGCTTTAGCATCTAGTGTAAAGCCTTCTCAGGAGAGTGGAGGCTGTTATAGCAGCAAATGGGGACTCCATATTGATGACCATGATTTTGGAATGAGATGTTGGATGAGCAGGTGTCCATATACTTTTGGCCATGTATTGTATATTTAATTTTTTGTATCAATTGAACAGCCAAAATAGTTATTAGTGATAAGTTTTTATTGTTGTCTTGTATAGGAGGTAAATAGGTTCCATTCCCTTCCATTAACGTAATTTATAAGTTATTATTTTAAAGTAATAATTGTTTGGCTGTCTTCCTTCCTTTCTTTCGGAGCCGCGTGTGGGCACTCCTGCCCTATTTTTTCCGCCGCCCGTACCGGGTTTTTCCGCTTCCCGGCACTTATCTGGCGCACCTGTTTCAAGTTACCTGCTGGCTATATAAGCACGGTGCTTCCTGCTTCCGGTGCTTTGGTGTCTTCATTGCCACTACACAAAGCCGGTACGGGTATAGGAATATAGACGACCACTTGTCCTTTTATTCAAAAGAACACGTGGGACTCTGTTAGAGAGTTAGGATTCTTGTTTTCTTCACTCGTTATTTCCTTCCTTGGTTTTCCTCTCCTGTCTGCTGCTAGACAGTACCTTGGTTTTTTCCCCATCTCCTTTTGCCTCTTTGTTTAGTTTTTTGCTCTATTACTGTTTTCAGAGCTAGAGGCTTCCTACCTCTTTTGTTTTCACCCTGCTCGAGTCTGCGAGCTTCGCCCTATTTTCTTGGGTCACTATTATTTTCGGCTTAAGCCAGGATTGTTTTGTTTCCCTATCTGTTTTAGGTGTAGATGGAGTGGGCTCCCTTACGTTTCACATATATATGAGCATTCTCTGCTGGGGCAGAACTCCAGGAAATCCAAAGTTAGCTGTGAACTCATTTTTTAGTGCAGTCTTTAATTTCATAGCAATGAGTGTATCGCAGAGTAACATAGAACCCCATGTCTTTAAAACAATCATAACAACACTATTGAGAAATATTAAATATAAAAATACCACATGAACACAACAGCACTAATTTAATTCTCATTGTAAAACCTTATGGCTGTGGAAAGGAATGAGTCCCCATATCTTTGTGTGTATTTTGTGCAACTGGAGTGAGTCTGCCACACTTTCATCCACTTTCATTACATAGATTGGCTAATAACACCCAGGATTTCCCTGACCTTATTGTAAATTAGGATTTGGTATAGCTTGGCCACAGTAACTTAGTCTGTGCCAATGATCGTACTCACAGGCCAAACAGCTCTTTCTATTTGTTTTCTTGTTTCTGCATAATTCCAAACACAAATGAGGCAGAATGAGGTAAAAATACTTTGCACTTTGATAAAAGAGCTCCTTTACTGCAGTGTGCTCTTCTTACTCCTCATCAACCTCTCTATGTCAGCGACTACTCTTTTCTCTACTAGAGGGACCCTAGACCTCCGCATACTTGTAATGAGCACTAGCACCTCCTTTTAAATGCCAGCAGGACAGATGCCCACATAGCCAAACATAAGCAGGCATTGACCTTCATACTGCTACAGAACAGAGCTTACAGAGAACACTATGTATAGCTTTATGAATGCAGCCATAACATATGCACACTCATGCTAGATGACAACATGAGGAAGTCAGCAGTGCAACTGTGCTTCTGTGAATCTAAACGGAAAAGTAGTTCAGTCAGACAACTCATGATTGAATTAAGCAATATTTTATTGAGATTTAAAGTGAACGCAATTCTTTGGCGTCAGGCTCTGCCTCTTATCACTCCCTGTTTGTGTAACATTTCTTAGTATAAGCCAGCCAAGATAATAGGGAGTAAACCACTGACATGGGGATCATATGAGAGCAGAGCCTACAGGTGGATGCTGGGGTGGTGGGAGCGCAAAAATCTTCCCTGAAAGGCATACATGTGGGAGTATGCAGGGAAAGCCAAGTATGTTAGCAGCGTAGCACAGCAGAGAGCATTGAAGGCAGCAGCAGCGCTACAAGCAAATGCATGAACAGGTAAAGTTGGTGATTCAAAAAGCCCTCCGTAGCATCAGGTCAGCTGACGCGATTTGGTGCTTCTCGAGTTGTCTGCCCAAACCAGCTTCACATCATTTGGTACGCTATCTGTCTCTTCAAACCACATTTATTGATTTGTTCAAAATGATGCTGTATCTTGTCACCTGAAGATGTCTGTGCTCTGTTTTAAATGAGCCTTATGTATTTTCCCCTAGGTGTCATTGGAGAGGACTTGACTGTGTACTCCAGTGTGGGAGATGCTGCCACTTTACCATGCAACCATAACCATCGTTATTTAAACTGTTCCTCAATTATGTGGGGCAGCAGCAATCCAGAATTAAGAACCTCTATTGAATTGGTCACTGATGGGAAGGTCACAGATAAAAATCAAGAGAATTCTGGAAAGCTGCGAATGGGATCTAACTGCTCTTTGCATATTAATAATTTAACCACTGCTGATGTTGGACAGTACTACTGTCGACTGTATAAGAAGGAAGAAAATAGGGATTTTACAGATGCTATTATTCACTTGTCTCTTCTCAGCAGTAAGTATTTCTAATTACAATTTGTCAAATGCTGTCAGAATGATGCATGAATGCAGTTATCTAATGATACAATATTATTTAAAAATATATTTCCTACTAAAATAATTACGTAAATCTGCTTCATAAGTCTATTTTCTGAGCATGTGCAGTAGACACGTAACTATATCTCATGTTTCATTTTCAGTCTCTGCGTCCTCCCCAGTGACAGAGCTGAAGATTGGTAGTACAGTTACTCTTCACTGTGAACTTCATAGCCATAGGCCTTGTGGAAAAAGCATTAGTGTGACCTGGGTTAGTGAGACTGGAGCCCCACTGCAAGGAGACCAGTACAAGGTGTCAGATTTCAAATGTTCGTCCACTCTGACTCTGACACTTCAGCACTCAGACCACAACATGAAGTGTCAGCTAACTGAGGAGGGGAAGCTGAAGGCCTCATGCAGTTACACCACCACCTTCTCTGGTAAAAAAATAACTCTCTTTCCTTCTTGTTGGAAGACAACAGAGGTTACATGGCATTCATAATAGTATCAGGACAGTACAGACTTTTAATGTATTTTGTGTGAATTAAAACCTTTAGCTGCAAACATAATTCCTGGTTTCATATAAGTTATAAAAAGTTTTAAATAAATAATGTTTACATACAGCAGTGTTAATTTTGCTAAAATTTACACAAAAAGGTTTCATCAATGAAGCTTTTTTCATGACGATGGTATTAATAAATAGCTCGTAAAAGATAAAAACCTGGGAGAAAAAAAATATACAAACATCTCAGCGATGGACAAACGGACATCTGAATCACAAGTTGCAGGTGCACATAATGCAAAGCTGTGTTGTTAATGCAACCTTGTCAGAGGACAAGAGACGGCAGTGTTCAGAATCTTGAACTCTTGAGCTTTTATTAGGGAGGGAAAAACAGAGCATAATTTAAACTTTGCCTTAGTTACAATTTCTTCATAATCTCCCATCAGCACCTATGCCTTTGCAACTACATGTGGCTCACTCTCTCCTGTATTATTAGAATGAGAATACATGCACAATATAGCCAAAAGTATGTGGACAAGCCTTGGTCTTGGGCTGTTTTTCATGGTTCAGGCTAGGCTCCTTAGTTGCAGTGAAGGCAAATCTTAACACTACAGCATACAATGATATTCTAGATGATTCTGGGTTTCCAACTTTGTGACAACAGTTTGGGGAAGGCCCTTTCCTGTTTCAGAATGACAATGCCCCCATGCACAAATAGAGGTCCATACAGAAATGGTTTGTCGAGATTGGTATGGAAGAACTTGACTGGCCTGCACAGAGCCCTGACCTCAAACTCATCGAACACCATTGGGATCAATTGGAAAGCCGACTGCGAGCCAGGCCTAATAGCCCCACATCAGTGCCCGACCTCACTAATGCTCTTCTGACTGAATGGAAACAAATCCTCGCAGCAATGCTCCAGCATCTAGTATAAAGGAGAGTGGAGGCTGTTATAGCAGCAAACGGGGACTCCATATTGATGACCATGATTTTGGAATGAGATATTGGATGAGCAGGTGTCCATATACTTTTGGCCATGTATTGTATATTTTATTTTCTGTATCAATTGAACAGCCAAAATAGTTATTAGTGATAAGTTTTTATTGTTGTCTTGTATAGCAGGTAAGTAGGTTCCATTCCCTTCCATTAACGTAATTTATAAGTTATTATTTTAAAGTAATAATTGTTTGGCTGTCTTCCTTCCTTTCTTTTGGAGCCGCGTGTGGGCACTCCTGCCCTATTTTTTCCGTGGGCCGTGCCGGGTTTTTCCGCTTCCTACACAAAGCCGGTACGGGTATAGGAATACAGACGACCACTTGTCCTTTTATTCAAAAGAACACGTGGGACTCTGTTAGAGTGTTAGGATTCTTGTTTTCTTCACTCCTTGGTTTTCCTCTCCTGTCTGCTGCTAGACAGTACCTTGGTTTTTTCCCGTCCCCTTTTGTCTCTTTGTTTAGTTTTTTGCTCTATTACTGTTTTCAGAGCTAGAGAGGCTTCCTACCTCTTTTGTTTTCTCTCTGCTCGAGTCTGCGAGCGTTCGCCCATTCTACTGGATTTTTATTATTTTGGCTTGGGATTTATTTCCCTGACTATTTCCCTGCTCGAGTCTGCGAGCTTCGCCCTATTTTCTTGCGTCGCTATTATTTTCGGCTTAAGCCGGGATTGTTTTGTTTCCCTTGAAACAAAACAATCTTTTATTTTGCTTGAGTCTGTGAGCTTCGCCCTATTTTGGGGTTATTATTTTTGGGCTTTTAGCCGGGAGTTTTTCACCCGTTTCTCTTCTCTCTCTCCTTTCCTCTAGTGGATATCCACGTTTCTCTTCTCTCTCTCCTTTCCTCTAGTGGATATCCACGTTTCTCTTCTCTCTCTCCTTTCCTCTAGTGGATATCCACGTTTCTCTTCTCTCTCTCCTTTCCTCTAGTGGATATCCACGTTTCTCTTCTCTCTCTCCTTTCCTCTAGTGGATATCCACATTTCGTGGATATCTTTCTGATCCCCTCTCAGTCACGTCTGGTCCTCCGAACCCGAGCTAAGTCCACCCTATAAATATTAACAGAAAAGGTACCTAAGCAATGCATAAACAGCAAAACTTTTAATGGCTGATTTTATGGATCAATGATATTTTCGGATTTGATTTCTCAAAATAGACATTTTGTGACTTCAGTACTTTTAGCACCAGGGTCTTCATTTATTATTGGGGTGTCCCATAAAAAGCATTAGATGAGGGTTAGTGTGGCAGCTTTTTAAAGCAAAGTAAAATGATAAATCTACCGTATGTTGTCGAACTGGGTCAAAAAAAATTCAAATCACCAAAAACTGACCACAAAATCGGTCTCTGTCCTCTCTCAGATGATATGTCTATCTGGATTGTCTCCGGGGTGACTGTGTGTAGCTGTTGTTCTGATTGTGATACTGATCGCTTTAGCAGGACTCTTGCTCTCCACACCTGGCTTCAGGCTAACTGTGCAACGCACAACGCGTTTTTTTGGAATCGTCCTTCCTTTTATAGAAACGATGGCATCCACCCCAATGCCCTGGGGCGACGTATTTTAACCAACAATTTGTTTTATACAGTTTTTAACGCTCCCGGGTCTTGACTTACAGTCACCGCATGTCCACAACATTCACCGGCTACTTCCGGTCTCCTACCTGACTATCTCGCTCCGCTATTACTGTCAAGTCCCCCACTGTTACACTCACCAGCTCCACCCTGTGGCCTGGCGATACCCTACCATATTAAAACCATTCTAACTACCAGGCCCGCTAGACCTCGCTGTTCTAGAGGTGTTCATTTCCTGAACCTTATAATTATTCCTGCTGCTCCCTCAGATAAGATGGCCGCCTCTTGTGATATCAGTGTTAAAATGGCATCAATTAATGCCAGATCACTATCAAACAAATCCTTCATTTTTAATGACATTGTTACTTCCTCTAACTTGGACTTTTTATTACTGACTGAAACTTGGTTGAGATGTGACGAACACAGCCAGTTGATTGAACTATGCCCCCCAAACTACAGGTTCTTCAACTCTCCCAGATCTTCTGGCCGTGGTGGCGGCCTAGCTGTCGTTTTTAGGAGCCATTTCAATTGTAGCTTTGCAAATTTTGGTGCTTTCTCCACTTTTGAATTACTCGCTTTCAAGATTGTTTGTACTACAACCTCTATTCTCTCTATTACCATCTACCGTCCGCCTAAATTAAAAAATGGTTTCTTTGAAGAGTTTTCTGAGCTATTGTCTAAAATTTCGACAGACTTTGATAATATAATCATATCAGGAGACTTTAATATTCATATTGATAACCCAGCGGACCATGTTTCGAGTGAATTCATAAGCTTACTAGAATCTTTTGATTTTTCTCAGCATGTGTCTGGACCCACCCACAATCGAGGCCACACCTTGGACCTGATTATCTCCAAGGGACTTAATATTGCTGTAACATCAATTAAGGATATCACAGTATCAGATAATTTTTTAATCAATTTTGATGTCTCCTTTACTCCTGAAAAATTGATAAGGAAGCAAACTATAGAAAAGCGTTACATTGATAATGACACTGTTGAAGCCTTTACTAACTCTATGTCCGCTCTGGTACCGTCTACTTCTCTATCACCGGATGTTCTGGTTGACAACTTCAATCTGCTAGTAAAAAGTATTATTGACATTGTTGCACCCTTGAAAACAAAAATAATCTCTGGAAAACAAAAAGCTCCCTGGACAAATGATATCTCTGTTAAACAACTAAAAACACAGAGTAGACAGGCAGAACGTAGATGGAGGAAAACCAAGCTTCAAATCCAGTATGATATTTACAAAGATTGCCTCTATAAATATAACAAGGCAATAAAAGGCGCCAGACAATTATTTTTCTCTAAAATAATAAACAATAATTTGAATAATGCACAAATACTGTTTTCCACTGTTGATCGGCTTATTAACCCTTCCTCTTCGATCCACCCTGAGCTTCTCTCTACCACAAAATGCAAAGAATTTGCCACATTTTTCAATAGTAAAATCATGACCATCAGAACAAATATAAGTTCTTTGAGTTTTAGCAAAGTAGAGGTATTACCTACTCCCATTAAAAGGACTTGTGGTTTGTCACATTTTACTTCTGTGGATTCCACAGCACTGGAGGATGCTGTGCTGAAGCTCAAATCCCCCACTTGCTGTCTGGACCCACTTCCTACAACCTTTTTTAAAACTGTATTTAACTGTTTAACTAAGGAAGTGTTACAAATTGTTAACTGCTCCCTTCAGTCTGGTATTTTCCCAAGTGCTCTTAAAACCGCTGTCATAAAACCTTTACTAAAGAAGAAAAATCTAGATCCTTTAAGCATGAGTAATTACAGACCAATTTCAAATCTCCCGTTTCTCAGTAAGATTCTCGAAAAAATTGTGTTTAACCAATTTAATAGCTACCTTATATCAAATGACCTGTTTGACGTTTTTCAGTCTGGTTTTAGATCTCACCACAGTACAGAAACTGCCCTTGTTAAGGTTGTAAACGATCTCCGCATGAACACTGACTCCGGTAAACTTTCAATCCTCATACTCTTAGATCTCAGTGCCGCGTTCGACACTGTGGATCATGAAATCCTCCTAGACAGACTTCATAACTGGGTAGGATTGTCTGGCCCTGTTCTTAGCTGGTTCAGGACCTACCTACTAGACAGAGATTTCTATGTGTCCATTGAAAACTTTACGTCTGATAAAGTCAGTGACCTGTGGGATTCCACAAGGCTCAGTCCTTGGTCCCTTACTGTTTAATTTATATATGCTTCCGCTTGGACATATAATAAGGAAACATAGCATACAATATCATAACTATGCGGATGACACGCAACTTTACTTCTCCCTCTCTCCTAATGATTTAAGCCCTGTGGAAACTCTGAATAAATGCCTTAATGATATTAACATGTGGATGAACCAAAATTTCCTGCAATTAAACAGTGACAAAACGGAAATTATTGTTCTAGGTACAAAAGCAAAGAGACAGGAAATTTCTGCCCACCTCAGTTCCTTTTCCATGACGACTAAAGAACATGCCAGGAATCTTGGTGTCATCATAGATGCTGATCTTAACTTTCACCATCATATAAATAATGTAACAAGATCAGCTTTCTATCACCTAAAAAATATCTCAAAAATTAGAGGCTTTCTGTCTAATTCAGATGCTGAGAAACTGATACATGCCTTCGTCTCAAGCAGACTTGACTATTGTAATGGTCTTTTTTCTGGACTCCACATGAAAACTGTTAGGCGTCTGCAGCTTATACAGAATGCTGCTGCACGGATTTTGAGTAGGACCAAGAAAAATGATCATGTCACACCTGTTCTTAAATCCTTACACTGGCTTCCTATCAATGTCAGAATTGATTTTAAAATCCTTTTATTTGTTTATAAGGCTCTAAATGGCCCTGCTCCCCACTACATTAAGGAGTTGCTTGTGCCATACCAACCAACAAGAAACCTAAGATCATCAGCCAGTGGACTTCTTGTTGTCCCCCGAGTTCACTCTAAAGCAGGAGAAGGTGCATTTAGTCATTATGCCCCAAACAAATGGAATGTACTGCCAAGTGATATCAGAAATGCCCCAACACTTAGCTCTTTTAAAAGTAGACTTAAATCATTTCTTTTTACTGTTGCTTTTAATTAGGTTTTTAATTTTCTTTTAATTAAGTCAATGTTGTGTTTGTTTGGCAATTGTCTGGTCCTTTTTTACGCCGCTTGTATTTTATTCCTTTTTTATTTTATTTATTTATTCTTTTTTTATTTATTATTTATTTTTTATTATTATACATGTTTTGCCTTGTGAAGCACATTGTGTTACTTTTTGTATGAAATGTGCTCTATAAATAAACCTGACTTGATCATCGTATGCAAGAGAAAAACAGGTAAGACATTTCATCCTAATGAATCCTAGTTGTAAACCTAAACTGCCTTGTGACAAGCTTTTCGGAATTATAAGACTGGCTGTATGTAATAACTTTTCCTAAAAAAAAATGTTTTAGTTCGAAGGGAGAAGACATTTAAGCAAGTTTTAGGGAGCCACACAGTTACCGATCAGGAAAAAGTGAGTAAATATAATTTTCAGCTAAATTCAGTTTTTACAGAGCTGCTCTTTTGTGGTACACCTGTTATAATGTGTGCTTTCTGTGCAGGAACAGGGTGGGGACAGTGTTACTTATGCTGTGGTAAATACCTCTGCTGCTGGAAAGAGGAAATCAGATGGGGAAACTGCAGAGGCCCAAACTGAATATGCCACCATTAAAACCTCACACAGAACTGATGACTCAGCAAACTGAGCACACATCAAACTCAACATTAAACTAAGAGGTGCCATATGGTACATTATTCACTCATGCATATATATATATATATATATATATATATATATATATATACACACACACACACACACACACACACACACACACACACACACACACACACACACACACACACACACACACACACACACACCCCAATTCCCAAAAAGTTGGGACAGTATGTAAAATGCACATAAAAGCAGAGAGCAGTGATTTGTAAATTCTATTTTGTATATATTTCATTGAAAACAGTACAAATATATTTAATGTTTTACCTTATCAACTTTATTGGTTTTTATAAATAAATATGCTAATTCCGAATTTGATGCCTGCTGCAACACGTTCCAAGAAAGTTGGGACAGGGGCAAAAAAGTTGAAATACACCACAGGTTAACAGGTGATTCTATCATGACTGTGTATAAAAGGATATCAAAAGACTCTTACTTAAATCACTCTTACAAGCAATACTATAACCTCTCTGGATTTGAATGGGTCTCGATGGGACTAGATTAAGCTGTAAATTACACAGGAATAGTATGAAACCCATGGTTGGCTAAATGGCTGTAAGTCATCAAGGGTCTGAGGTATCAAACGAGCCTCAAACCATCAATCTGCTTCCAGATATGCAGTAGATATGGATGGAAAACCTGAAGGGCTGTTTCTCCTGACTTATTTTTACTAAGAGTTCAATAGGAAAATGAGTCAGGAGAAATAACCCTTAAAGTGATCCATCCATATCTACTGCATAACTGGCAGCAGTGATGGTTTGAGGCTTGTTTGATACCTCAGACCCTTGATGACACAGCCATTTTACCAATCATGTATTCCATACTGTTCCAGCATAATTTGCAGCTGAATCTAGTCCCACCCCCCAATTCCCATAGAGATCCAATCAAATGCAAAGACGTTATAGTATCGCTTGTAAGAGTACAAGAAAATAAGATATTAAGAGTCTTTATGTTCTTGGGTCACTGCCTTTACATTTTTAATATTTGGTCACAAATGCTTTGCATGCCATGACTTCCTGATGTCTCTGACCCAACAACATCAAAATACTCTTGATGTATTATACAGCACACTTCTCCCAATGCACTGTACGCAGGAGACAGGGCGCAGAAGACAGGGCTCTGATTCGGACACAGCCCAGCACTTGCTTAGCGGGTGGGTGAGCAATACGAGGGTCTGTTCATCTTGTTTTACAGCACAGGCACACACTTGTAGGCCTTCACTATGGTGGGCCTAATTGGACTACGCCACCCTCTGTTTACTGAGGGGAGGGACCTCTGCAGCTCAGTGCAAACCAATTCATACAAATACTCTCCTTTAATAAATCAGGCAACCAACAGGGATGTGAATCAATTGCTGGTACAAGCAGTTTTATTACAATCAAAACATACCAAGTTGAGAGAAGGAGGGAGAGAAGGAAGAGAAAATCCAAAGCAGGCTACAGTTCTCAGACACTACAAGGCAGGAGAAAAGAGGGTGGACTGTGAAACAGACACAAGACACCACTATCATACACTAACTAAAGCAACACCGCAAGAGAAGTGAAACACACTTCAATAAAGCACATTACATACCAACCACCTCACCAGTGCCCACCTTCAGTGCTCCAAGGCTGTAGCCCGCCGTGGTAAAAGAGCTTAGTTGGGTAGCAGCTAAAAGAATCAAAGAATGTCAGGCTATAAAAACAACAATAATAATACCCTCGTATTGCAGTTATAGCATATTTCAGGTGATATACGGACACAAATCAAAACCAAACAAAGATACAAACAAAATGCCAAAGTAAACGGTAATTGCCGCTTGATTCTGTGAACAGAAATAACACGATAAGCGCTATATCTTTAAATACAAGAAGTTTACACCATTTAAAACAAAACCCCCGAATGAATGATTTACCTTTTTAATTAAAATATGCTCCCAATGGGGGCAGCGCCAGCACGACAAATTAGTTGGGAACTTCAGTGTGAGACTCATGCATTTGACTTCCAAATAGCTACTTTTTAAAAAAGACAACGGCGACCTAAAAATATAAAAGCAACCAGAGAATTCCTCAGAGATTTACGTTAAATGACACGCTAACAAATTTAGTGGCTCACAAACTTACGAAAACCATTCAAAATACCTTGTTATAGAAGTTTGCCGTCTGCACAATGTAGCCACTTAACTAGCTACTCCAAGGCAATACAATCAACACTATTGGATCTCTATGGATGAAAAACAGCGTCTTACTTATCATACATTTACATAAGATTATTACTACACCAGTAAAATATAAGTTAAATACCTTAAAATCCGTGTTTTTCCCACGAGACTCATTCAATGGCCACAGGCTTTCTAAAAACTCACGTCTACCCTTGACCTCTATTTATAGGAACTAGGATGATGGTAATTGTAGTCCTACCGACGATGCCTTACCTTAAACCCGCTGCACACTGTTCCTTATTTATGGTAATCTGCAAGATTTTGTATGTTTTTGCTCACTATAGTGTCTGCTTTTTTGATAGATAGAGCAATGTCTTTCCTACTGAATGGTTTTGAAATACTGGGCAACAACTGAATAATTTTAAATGGCTTGAATTTTTAAATATTTTTTTGAACTAATTAGTATTTTTGCATTAAAATTATTTTGTGAAGAATCAATGACCCTTGTGGATCGTTTTGAAATAACTGGATGCCATTAAACGCCAATGCTGTTGCTGTTGTGGGAAGTTAATTAAATGCTGATTTGTATTCTGTCTAGAAGGGCTATTTGTACTTTCGAATCCCACACAGAGATAACCATTCCATGCCTATCATGGTCTTGCACTGGAAGGGTTAATGGCAAAATCTTTGTGGGATTTATGTTTGGAGTTTAAATGGCTTTTCAAAGAGTGAGGCACTCTTATGGGTTTAGACGTGCACATTGTTACAGCGCAATACTTTGCCTTAAAAATAAACAGTTTATGAGACATCAGATTAGTGGTGTTCAAGCTCTTTATATCCATAAGTGCAAGCGACCCAAAGTACCCCAGACAGCCTTTATGTGAAAAAAACCTGGTTCAGTAATGTGCAAAGAATGAGCTGGAATCTGAATTAAATCTATCACTATGTGTCTATTTAACCCTCATATTATATTGACATTTTATGACGCATTTAATCAAATTGACCCCAAATGTTTAACCTGCCACAAAAGTATTGTAATAGTAAAATGCTGGCACTTTCTGTTTGACCATTTGTGTGTCTCCCAATGGACGACTCTTTTATCCCAAAATATAAAAAATCTG
The DNA here is from genome assembly GCA_029718625.1 of Synaphobranchus kaupii. Taxonomy (NCBI): domain Eukaryota; kingdom Metazoa; phylum Chordata; class Actinopteri; order Anguilliformes; family Synaphobranchidae; genus Synaphobranchus; species Synaphobranchus kaupii. The sequence continues at coordinate 22,041,966 of CM056390.1, forward strand.
TGATGAAAGATCTCAATTTAGAACCCGAGGTAAGTGAAAGTTTGTGAAGTTTAAAACCTGCATGGGAAAGTGCCCCCAGAATCACCCACAAAAAAATCAGAGATAAAATTTTTTTAAAAAGTATATACGTATATTTATATACATTTTATACAGCTACCCCACAAATGATCAGACACAACACCTTACAGAGTTGGTACAGGACTTTTAAAAACATAACGTTATATTTATTGCGTGTTTACTATTTAATTCGAACAAATGAGAAAAGTTATATAGTGTGAAGATGATAAAAACAAGGATAACTGGTTTTTAAGAGACATTTAGCATTGCATCAGGTCAAATTGACCCGAGCATAATATGAGGGTTAAAGCACTAACACAATTAAAACATTAATTGTGAATTCCACACACTTGTCAGTAGCCATGATTAAAAGTGTCTGCTCAGCACATTGATACGAATCATATAAAAACATTCTTTTCACAGATTTAGTTGTACATGCGCTAGCTTGTTGCTACATCTTGCACAAGTGTACATTTTGTTTTTGCTCAGTTTGTGAGATATTGTGAGTAATCACTATTTGAAACATAATTCAAATGGAAAAACTAGTAAAGTACTAGAAAGTAAATTTAGCTGCTGTAACACAACTCATCCCTGATGAGAATGTTACAATGAGGCACATGATTTCAAATGTATACCATACATGACAAAACTATTAGAACTGGAATGACTGTTTCTATCCCTAGTAAAATAACTGCATAAAATGTTACGTATTACATTGAATAAACATCTAAATGACTAAACTGCCCTCTTGTGGACAAACATATACATTACAGCAGGGGTTTTTCAACTCGATCCTGGGGTCCCTCTGTGTTTGATGGTTTTCATTCATATCATAGCTGCAACCTCTGAATACTAATCAGATTTTAATTGCTCTTAATTAGACCCTTTATGTCACTTTATGTGATTTACCCTCGTAAGCTCACATTATGTCAGAAATAGCGTTGTATGCCACTAGAAATAAATATTCCACATTCACATCCCAGGACTTTTTTTGTGTACAGCGCATTGGGTTCAAGAAATGCGCTCTATAAATTTGATGAATTATTATTATTATTATTATTATTATTATTATTATTATTATTATTATTATTATTATTATTATTAATAATAATAATAATAATAATAATAATAATAATAATAATAATAATAATAATCACCTGGATAAACTAATGCATTAATTTTTGGTAATGTGCTGTATGCTGGATGACAAATAATTAATTTTATAATGAAGTTTTTTCATTGACAAATTTTAGACAAGCAGGTGAAATCATTGGGGTCCTAACTGATGAAAGTGTCACTGAAATGAAAGTGTCACTGAAAATTAACTATATGTGAAAAAGAGTTTTGGGGCTCTATATAATTGAGTGGAGCAAAAACCTTAATATCAGACAAGAGTATTTCAGGAATGGTTCTACACAACAGGTGATGGATAAAAAATACAGATACTCTGCTCAGACCATGAGACATTGGACAGGATGCATCTTCAGTGAGCCGCTTTCTATTCTAACTAGGACCAGTATTAAACAAAGCATTAATAACGGAAAATGACAGTAATATTGTTTCATCATAAGAGTATACATGCAGTGCATAACATTATCAAATTGCAGGTCAACATTTATGATACACAGTAACTGTATATGAATTATTATTCCACTTGCATTCATACTGATGTAGCAAGTCAATACATGCAATGCTGCAGTCTGCCGGGTGATTGAGGAGTTAGTGGTGTGTACAGGAAGTCCCCTCAGGAAGGGGGTCTCTGACTAACATCTCTGTGTTCACATAATCCACAGAGAGTCCAGGAGCCACTTGGTCTGCAGGGACTAAAAAAGACATAACAGATCACATGTTCTAGTAGTCCAGTGTGGTTCTCATGGTGCAATTAACAAACTGACTACACTGACTGACAGACTAATTGTAGACTACTGATACCGTAGTTTACATGCAGATTGCTCCGGATAATACTTTACAGAACACCGGCTATTCTAAACTCATTCCATAATATGCACTTTCTTTTACATTGACACTATATTGTATGCACTGACTACTATATGATGATGTATTTTTCACACTAACTTTACTATACGACGTATTTTGAGCGTATAATACTGTGATTGCAGCGTTTTTTTTTTTTCTTTGAACTACGCATATACTGTATTGTGTCATTTGTCCCCCATACCTCCTCCTGTCTGTGCATTGTTCCTCCTCTTTATATAAAAGATGGTTCCAATTAACAAAGGGACGATCAGGACTATGAAGAAGACGGTCAGTCTGATAGGCAACTCCAGGTTTGTGCCACCTATGAACATATCAGACAAAAAGACAGACGGGTGTTCATATGTGAAGGCATGGACTGAAATGTAAAATCGCTGCAATTTCTCAATGAAGTCACATTGCTAACAGTCATCAAAACAAAAAGCTTTCAAAACTTTGAGGAGCAAATTGTTGAAAGCTTTGCCTTGATGGTGATAAGCCCTGTTAGCATCCAGCCCTCTCTCTCTAAAATCTGTAATTTCCAATTTACTTCAATGTTTATTATAGCCATTATTTATTTATCAAAACCTGAACAGATGCTTATATTTAGGGCTATGCTAATAGAGTAGCTTGTATCTTCTCCTGTTGCACATTTACTTATGCAATTTAGGTTTGGCATTGTGTCAAGAAGACCTGTACCACACTTGGAATTCAAACTATCTAACTAATGTTTTAAGTCATCCACTCTCGCACGGGGAAAACAGTAGCCTATGCTAAAATAGGTCGTGAACTATTGAATCCCCCATTACAACTGTGTTCGTCTGAGACGGCAGTAAGGGACAAAATGAGGCAGATGAAGCAGAGGTCGATGTGGTAGGGGAGCTGAGAACTTCAAATCGATTTCAAAAGTGTTATTTAATCGTTATAACACTGCCTAATTGCTGTTACCATCCATATAGAACAATGCATGTTGCTAAAAATGTTATTTTAATTTTATGTTCGCTTGGCATGTTGCTTGCTGCGCTGCCTCAAGCGTGTATCTTGCCTTCAATGGAAGTGAGTGGGCGGGGCTTAGGATGGAGCAGGAGACTTGATTGTAAACACAGGACCACTGCAAGGCTAAAAATCCTGCATAGGGCACCTTTAAATTACGCCATGAATTGTGTTTGCAGCTCAAATATTCAATGTGCACAAAAAAAATAAGTTTGATTTAAAGGTCCGTACTGCCCTGATACTATTATGAATGCCACGTAACCTCTGTTGTCTTCCAACAAGAAGGAAAGAGAGTTATTTTTTTACCAGAGAAGTTGGTGGTGTAACTGCGTGAGGCCTTCAGCTTCCCCTCCTCAGTTAACTGACACTTCATATTGCGGTCTGAGCGCTGAAGAGTCAGAGTCAGAGTGGAGGAACAATAGAAATCTGACACCTTGTACCGGTCTCCTTGCAGTGGGACTCCAGTCTCACTAACCCAGGTCACACTAATGCTATTTTCACAAGGCCTATAGCTATGAAATTCACAGTGAAGAGTAACTGTACTACCAATCTTCAGCTCTGTCACTGGGGAGGACGCAGAGACTGAAAATGAAACATGAGATATAGTTACATGTCTACTGCACATGCTCAGAAAATAGACTTATGAAGCAGATTTACATAATTATTTTAGTAGGAAATATATTTTTAAATAATATTGTATCATTAGTTAACTGCATTCATGCATCATTCTGACAGCATTTGACGAATTGCAATTAGAAATACTTACTGCTGAGAAGAGACAAGTAAATATGAGCATCTGTATAATCCCTATTCTTATGCAGTCGACAGGTGTACAGTCCAACATCAGCAGTGGTAAAATTATTAACATGCAAAGAGCAGTTAGATCCCATTCGCAGCTTTCCAGATTTCTCTTGATTTTTATCTCTGACCTTCCCATCAGTGACCAATTCAATAGAGGTCATGAATTCTTCATGGCTCTTGCTCCACATAATTGAGGAACAGTCTAAATAACGATGGTTATGGTTGCATGGTAAACTGGCAGCACCTCCCACACTGGAGTACACAGTCAAGTCCTCTCCACTGACACCTAGGGTTAAAATGCATAAGGCTCATTTAAAACAGAGCACAGACATCTTCAGTTGACAAGATACAGCATAATTTTGAACAAATCAATACATGTGGTTTAAAGAGACAGATAGTAGAGAAAAGAGTAGTAGTCATGTATTCTGCTGGCATTTAAAACAAGATACAAGTATGTGGAGGACTAAGGTCCCTCTAGTAGAGAAAAGAGTAGTCATTGACACAGGGAGGTTGATGAGGAGGCACACTTTACAATAAAGGAGGTCTTTTATCAAAGTGCAATGGATTTTTAAAAAGAAAATCTCATTCTGCCTCATTTGTGGTTTGGAATTATGCAGAAACAAGAAAGAAAAAATAAAAAGAGCTGTTTGGCATGTGAGTATGATCACTGGCACAAGTTACCGTGGCCAAGCTATACCAAATTCTAATTTGCTATAAGGTCAGGCAAATCCTGGGTGATGTTAGCCAAACACTATATTAGCTTTTTTCATTGCATCCAATCTATGCAAGGAAAGTGGATGAAAGTGTGGCAGACTCACTGCAGATACACAATACACAAGACAATATGGGGACTCATTCCTTTCCACAGCCATATGGTTTTACAATGAGAATTAAATTAGTGCTGTTGTGTTCAGGAAAATACCAGACAAATACGACTGGAACCCCGTGCTGTCAATAACACAGGGTCACAAGGTTTGTATCAGATTCTAAGCTCTCTTTGTTTAAGCTTTAAAGATTAAAATATGCAATTTAGGCTTCCAGATTTAATTTTTATCTTTATTGAACAAATTGTTAATTTTAAACTTTGTAAATTTACAAATTAAATGAAACCATAAGGTTAATGTCCATGAATAATGCTAGCACGTTCTGTAGCAATATATGTTCTAGTTCTGCAGCAAAATAAACGATACATATAATAATAAGGTATCATTTAATGGGGGTTTCATAGTGACTCTATTGAAGTATTTGGATTCTGAAAGGGGATTAATATTATGAAGTAGAACACCTTTTTCCATCTAAGCTCTTTCCACAGAACATTAGGTCACAGTTCATTTCTAAATGACACTACAATGTATTTAATTACAAATAAAATACTAATACATAGAAGCTTGCCAGGACATGAAATAGAGACCCTAGAAACTGTTCCAGGCCAAACTGTTAACACTATAGTGTATACAAGTATACTCAATAATTAATGATCAGTTCATTTTTACAATCTTTTAACTGTATAGTTGTATATTTAAACGCTATTCTTGCAATCATTGTTTTTACTGTTTGTCCAGTGCCATAGTCAGCATATATGATTGCACCTGTTTAGATAGTCAAAATGAGAAGATGAGGTGTACTGAATGGTCAATTATATTCACAATATTTGTATGTTCTAGTTCATTTTTATACCCGCTGGGAGTGTTATGTAAACTTTATTTAAGTAGTTCAAAGGGTTAAAGCAGGTTCTGTCTGTCTGTCTGTCCCTCTCCAAGGTTCAGTGAAAAGGGCATTCCCAGTTTTGTCCTATGGTGGGAACTCTTATCCCCTCTCATGGGTGGCTTTCCCAAAGCATGTCGTAGCGAAAAGTAAGTCGTGAAACGTGTCGTGAAGATATACTTGCCATTCATGACGCTTTACAAACAGTACAAACAACCATGACAACTACAGCTACAGAGATATTATTTTCTCTGTCTTACTCTCTTACCTGTGAATGGTTGAGCTGTGTTGATCAGCAGTCCCAACAGAAGTCCATGCAGTCCACCCAAAGCCATTCTGTCTTCTTCTTTTGTAGAACTTTTCTCACTGCTTTTTGAATCTGTTGCCACAACACTTTTTGCTGCCCTTAATCAGTCAATTCCACTGACTTCACTCAAACTTCTTGAATTATACAGGAAGTGTCAAATCATGACCACAATAATGTAGAAATGCAAACCCCAATTCCGAAAAAAGTTTGGACAGTGTATAAAATGTAAATAAAAACTGAAAGCAATTATTTGCTCATCTTTTTGACCTGTATTCAATTGAAAACAGTACAAAGACAAGATATTTAATGTTCTAACTAATCAACTTTATTGTTTTTTGTAAATATACGCTCATTCGAAATTTGATGCTTGCAACACATCCCAAAAAAGTTTGGATAGGGGCATGGTTACCACTGTGTTACATCACCTTTCCTTTTAACAACACTCGCACGAGTAATCTTTTGGGAACTGAGGACACTAATTGTAGTTTTGAAAGCTGAATTTTTTCCCATTCTTGCTTGATACAAGACTTCAGCTACTCAACAGTCCGGGGTCTCAGCTTCATAATGTACCACATATTTTCAACGGGAGACAGGTCTGGACTGCAGGCAGGCCAGTCTAGCACCCGCCCTGAGTACGAAGCCACGCTGTTATAACACTTGCAGAATGTGGCTTGGCATTGTCTTGCTGAAATAAGCAGGGACATCCCTGAAAAAGATGTTGTCTAGATGGCAGCATATGTTGCACCCTTCAGCGTAAATGGTGCCTTCCCAGATGTGCAAGTTACCCATGCCATGGGCACTAACACACCCCCATACCATGACAGATGCTGGCTTTTGAACCTAGTGTTGGTAACAATCGGGATGGTCCTATTCCTCTTTGGCTCGGGGAATACAACGTCCATTATTTCCAAAAACAATTTGAAAGGTGGACTCGTCAGACCACAGCACACTTTTCCACTTTGTGTCAGTCCAACTCAGATGAGCTTGAGCCCAGAGAAGTCGGCAGCGTTTCTAAATGTTGGTGATATATGGTTTACGCTTTGCTTAGTAGAGTCTTAACTTGCATTTGTAGATGCAGTGACGAACTGTGTTTACTGACAACGGTTTTCCGTAGTATTCCTGAGCCCATGTGATTATATTCATTACAGTAGCATGTCGATTTTTAATGCAGTGCCATCTGATGGATCGAAGGTCACGGGCATTCAATATTGGTTTTTGGCCTTGTCTTTTACGCACTGAGATTTCTCCAGATTCTCTGAATCTAATTACAAGGGGGTGCTTTTCACGGCAAGCTGAAATGCAGCCCTGCCGGAATATGCACCCCCTTGTAATTATTTTTCTGGTGACCCCAACATCAAATGCTTTTTAGGGTATACATCTGGAGCCAAAATGAGTTACCACTGTGAGTTTCATGGATGTGAGATCTTTTTAGCCAAAGTTACAAAAGGGGTGCATTTCACGGCAAGCTGAAATGCAGCCCTGCCGGAATATGCACCCCCTTGTAATTATTTTTCTGGTGACCCCAACATCAAATGCTTTTTAGGGCATACATATGGAGCCAAAACGAGTTACCATTGTGAGTTTCATGGATGCGAGTTCTTCCTAGCTAAAGTTAGGAGGGGGGGGCATTTCACGGCAAGCAGAAATCCAGCTCTGCCGGAATATGCACCCGCTTGTAATTATTTTTTTGGTGACCCCAACATCAAATTATTTTTAGGGCATACATATGGAGCCAATATGAGTTACAACTGTGAGTTTCATGGATGTGAGATCTTCTTAGCCAAAGTTAGGAAGGGGGTGCATTTCACGGCACGCGCGCTCCCGCCAGGGGGGTGCATTCCACGGCAGGGGTCCATAATACGGCACAACACCTGTACAGTGTAGCTACTAGCTATCTGGGCTATATACAGCTAGACCCTTCTTCTTTCAGCAGTCAATCGGACTAATGCAATGACTTCAGCTTCGAAACATACCTCACAGAAATACGCGAACGTGGATGCTTCAAGCTACGCAAACAGTTTTTCTTTTGCCATGACATTTGTGAAAGACAAACCAGAGGAAAGCACACATCGAACAAGAAAGTTGTTTACTGTTGTTGCCTGCTATAGTGTCCCTCCCTTGCTGCAACGCTCTGGTCAAGGGGAGGGCATAAAACATTTCTGGATAGTTGATCATTGGCTGATAGGAATTTGATGACATCCTGAAGTCTGTTTTAATCCCGCCCACTCAAAACCTTGCCTGATCAATTACAGCAATGGTGGAAAAAAAGGAAGGCATATCTTAATTTAGGCACATCACTTAGTGATATTTGGGTTATGTTTATTCCACCCCAGGATGACAACAATTAACCATTGAAAAGCTGAATCATCGATTTGAGTTGGCAGTGCCTTTAATTAATTCATAAAATACATAAATATTTAAATAAATGCATAAATAAAATGAAAAAAGTGAAATTTGTTTCCACATTATTATTTCAGGATTGTTGACACAAACTTTTCCATACTAAAGTGCAGCTATTGTAATCAAAGCCTAGTTTTGCATTCCTATTTGAACAACCATCATCATTACAGGTGTGGCTTTAAGTGCTTTTCTATCTGAGGGATATGTTTTACAACCCTTAGAAAACTGCATAGTTTGCTGCACACTTGCAGCTAATATGTAGCGCATTTGGCACAAACTAAATTGTTTTCCACAAAATGTTGCCAGACTTTGCCAGTAGTGGTGAAATTCTGGTGAACTTCTTGCAACAATGGCAGTACCCACAAAGCTAATTCGCATGTGAAAATACACTGCCTGGCCAAAAGAAAAGTCGCCGTTGCACCCGTCATGCATAGTGCCCACTGTACAATCCTCTGTAGGCAGTGTTATGTTCTGGGGTTGCTTCAATTGGTCAGGTCTAGGCTCAGCAACGTTATGCAGCAATAAAATGAAGTCAGCTGAGTACCTGCAAGGGCGTAGGTTTGGTTTCAAAGTTGGTATGGACCAACCTAATATAATATGCCTAATATATACACTACAAAGATAATGCGAACAAGGTTGCTTAAAAGTTGGTATGGACAATTTGGGTCTCCTGAAAGTTGGTATGGACATGTCCATACCGTCCATACGCAAACCTACGCCCTTGCCTGAATGTACTGAATGACCAGGTTATCCCATCAATGGGCATATTCCAGGACGACAATGCCAAGATTCATCGGGCTCAAATTGTGAAAGAGTGGTTCAGGGAGCATGAGGAATCATTTTTGCACATGAATTGGCCACCAGAATCCTGAACTTAACCCCATTGAAAGTCTTTGGGATGTGCTGGAGAAGACTTTACAGAGTGGTTCGACTCTCCCATCATCAATACAAGATCTTGGCCAAAAATGAATGCATCTCTGGACAGAAATAAATGTTGTGACGTTGCATAAGGTTGTCGAAACAATGCCACGACGAATGCGCACCGTAATCAAAGCTAAAGGTGGTCCAACAAAATATTAGAGTGACTGGCCAGGCAGTGTATGAGCTTGCCGCAAACCTGCGGCAACAATGCCAAAGGTTTGACGCAAATTTGCCAGAAGGTCTATATTTTTGTAAGGGAATCTGAAGTTTATTGGTTTGTTTCAATAATATTTTATCTAAATATTCATATTTATATATTTAACTTGTTCAGCAATGAATCACTCCTACAGTATACAACTACTAATGTGTGGCCGTTTTAGTTAGCTTCTGCTTTTCTAAATGCATGCCTATTGCTCATTTTCATTGAAAATGTGTAGGAAAGATTTTCAAAACATCAACAGCCTTTTTCTCAGAAGTTGCCTTCAACAAGCCATAACTTCCTCATTATTTTTACGAGTATACCACATGATATATAATTTTAAGGCAACAGCCCAGATGGCAGATTTTGTGGGCAACAGTGTAACCTCTCAGCTCAGCGAGAGGCATGAAGGGATAACCTGTAGGCCCAGCTGGTTGCTAAAAGACATGTCCAGAGAAGCTCAGCTGGTCATTCAGGGTCACACAGAAGTTATTAGCTGAGTGGCACTACAGAGCCATGAACATTGATTGAAATATAGGGAACCCTTTGCCAGGTGGAACAGCAGTTCTTCCCCAGGTTGAGGTTTCAGGTGGTTTCTAGGCTGCAATATCAGGGATACACGCCTGAAGTTGGGTGGAATAACTTTAGGGAGAAAATTAGAAAAGGTACCTGTAGCCTATATAGATACATCAGTAAAATCTAATAAATACATTTCTTTCTTATTTTGATCATGCATAATTGTTTAAATATTGCATACTTTATGATTTTGTTCTCTCATTCTACATTCTACACCGCTAAAAGTGCTAAGTTTGAAAAGAGTATTACCTCACAAATTTTTTCTATCTTTGTAATGTGAGGAGTGGAACGATAATCACAAGTACAAAAAACATACAAGAGGCACGGGAGATGTTTACATATATATTTATTGAAAATGTTTGAAAACAGGCAGAAATGCAGGAGATAATTGTCTTATGGGGCAATATAACCAGCAGTTGCTATTTAACAATTTCCCAGCTAGGCCAACATGATGATGTAGATTGTGTGTAATTTTCAGTTCCCCTTCTGATTTCCAGCAAATATAACCACTTCCTTTTAAGTTCTGTCATTCGCAGGGGTAAACAAAAATAACAAAAATTTGCAGCTATGGAAAGATCATGTCAGAGCCCAACATTTGCCTATTCGTTCAGTTGAGGAAAAAATAAGTATTATCTTGCATAATTATTACATAATCTAAATCATAATCTATAAACTACAAATACAATGAGCCTTCTCCTACAGAATTCATGTTTTATGGAATAATCTCCCATGGCATGTTTGGGCTTCAGATACACTCTGATTTGAAGTACAGGCACAAAGCTCATCTTTTTAGTCAATCCAATATATGTGTGGGAAGGGTGGATCAGGATCATGCTGTCAGATCATAGACTGTATAAAAATATGGACAAAGCCACTGTCACCCATTGCCTTTCACCCATTGCCTTTCCACGGCCTCGTAAAAACTGAATTGAGGCTCCGGATGTCTTTTTCGCCGCCCATTTATACAAACTGCACCTGCTCTGTGGAGCCGAAGAGGACTCAACCTGTCCCTCTGATTGGTCCTGAACAAATGTTAATACCCTGTCCAAACTACATAATATTTAAAAGAATCAGCACATGCAGAGGCATTAGATGAAGAAAAGGCACCTATTGCAATGAAATTTTTTTTTGTGGGAAAAATGTATTTTTTAATTTATTTTTTATTTTTATTTATTTATTTATTTCGGCACGCATATAGTCACACTTCATCACAATTTCTGTAATATGCCCTGAACAAACACAGTACCTGCCGAAAAGGGATACGGGAAAAAGCAGCCTGCTTATCAAAAGTCCCGCCCCAATTCCCAACTCAAATTTAAATGTTCACATTATACATTTGTTTAAAACTGATTTTTTCGTATCACAACCGCATAGCTGAATTTTCTTTATAACAAAACAGACCGAGAAAGAAAAAATAAGCTAAAATAAAATAAACCAAATATTAAAGTCCAAATAAGTCGGATTTAAATGTACATGTCATACATTAGTCAAAACAATTTGTTTCATTTCAACAGCAAACAGTCCAGAATATTGTTCAGATAATGTCCAGCTGTCTTGTGTTGCAAGATCCAGGATCCTGTGTAAACCGCTTACAATGTTTTTTGCACATCGTGACATTGTTTTCATTTCTTGATAACCCACTATTGTTTATATTTGGTAGTTTCCTACCATCTTACATTTTATCCTACTCTTGAAGACCTTCAAGTTCGTAGACGATTTAATCTCATCATGTAAACTGTTCCAAAGCTTAACCCCCACAATAGATAAAGAATGACCTCTGAGTGTAGACTTTATCGATTTTTGTTTATAAATCATGTTTCCTCTCAAGTTGTGTATGTTATCTCTCTTTAAAAACAAATCCTGTATATTTACTGGTAAAAGACTTTTGGAGGCTAAAAATAATATTTGTAAGGTATTATACTTAATTATGTCATGCAACTTGAGAAACTTTGCCTTAATGAACAAATCATTAGTGTGATCTCTATATGGGACACAATATACAACTCTCAGTGCCCTTTTTTGGAGTTTAAAGTATTGACTGAGTATTTTGACCACATTGCTGCCATTGACTTACATGGTGAAAGACCTATACTGGAGCCAATCGCAGTGGCGCTAGTGAGCAACGGCACAATTGCTGCACCCAGCCCAACCAGGAAGTGAGCTTCAAAACGAGAGACCCGGTCTTGGCCCCTTGTGTCAGATGAGCTGAGCTTACATTTCTGTCACCCTGTCACTGCATGGGAATGCTCTGGTTTGCTCTTCTCTGCTGTGTTGGGGTGCTGCCGGTCCAGGATCACTCTCATGGTTTTGTACACCCCTTCCATACCATAGCATCGGGGCTTTTCCAGGTTACACTTAGGCCTTTACATATGCATAAATACTACATTCTTTCAAACCATCTCAAGCCCATACCTGGGGACAACCTGAGGCCTAGATGTATTAGTCCACTTGACACAACCTGAATGTACACTTCTTTGCTTTGGAATGTCTATTTTACCAGCGGGTTGAATACCTCAGGCTATAATCATGGGTCAGTCAGAATTTATAGCTTCTGAAGTTAAAAAAATAAATAAATAAATAAGTTTGGCTATGGTGAATAATTGAATATTCATATGCTCATACGCAATTACTTTACTATTATAAGCAATTATTATAGCTTAGCTGGCCTGGTTTGAATTATCCGTAACGGAAACTTTTCATATTTAGTGTTGTGGGTCATCACAGCAAAACATCACTCAATAGGCATATTGCATCACTGAGGAAATCACATTTCTCTTTCAAGCAGTGACACTGAACTGCACAGACGTGAGTGTGAGATCAGAAAGCAAGTAAGAATGGCGATGCAGAGACTAACTGGACTCCTGTCGTGGCTGCTCCTCAACATCCTACTCCTCGTCACAGGTGAGAGAGACCATATTTTTTTGTTATATGTCAGGCATTATTGAGTACAGAGGACAAGGAAAGTAAGAAAAGGGCCATGTTGAGCAACATATGGGGAAATGGTTTCATTTTTATTATTGCTGGATTTATTATTCTGTTTTCAGGGGTTCTATCTTAGACTCAGCAGTAGCCCAAATGCAAATGTCTTTGCTAGTTTCAGACCGACGGAGTTGTCATTATACATTTCACATTGTTTAAATAGCAAGTAAACTTGCGTGCAACTGGGAGGGTTGGTGTTAAGATGGTAAGTGTGGCCAGGAAAATCTTTGGCGTATTGCCATTGACGCAGCAGAAAGCGTTTGCGATAAAACCACAATGAACCTGGTCCATGAACCTGGTCCATGAACCTGGTCTTAAGTCATGTCGCATTTGTTTCAACGTTATTTTAATGGCACAAACTTAATATAGGAATATGTGCCTACATAGGCGTGTGCACAACACGCGTACACCATCCTCCTGTCTGTTACACAGGGGTGTGCACAAAACAGATAAAAATATCAAGATTAAAGTGAAATATTGTGGACATCAAAAAAAAAAAAAAAAAAGGAATGCTGCTGAATTTAGGATTTCCTGGGGTTCTGCCCCAAGGCCCAGTTGTTCAAAAGTCCCATTTAGAGCACTGGTAATCCAGATTTGGTAATCTTGAAAAGTTTGCATCTGGATCAGGGTGATCGAATCCAATGTTGCTTTGAAAAATTGGCACAAAAGATGAATTACCTGATCCTGGATCGCAAAACATGGGATTTCCAGATCATTCTGATTGATTAAACTTTTTGAACAACTGGGCCCAGGCGATGTGCAATGCTACCGTCACAGGTTGAAATGGAAATTCTCACTTCCACAACCCGGACCAGGTTTTTATTGAGCCTCCCTTCCCCAAGCAGTAAGGTAAAAATAAAAGCTTTACTAAAAGGTACAATTCATAAAAGCTCCCAGGTGATGAAGACGGTGAATTACCCCAGCTAAATGAGCTAATTGGCTGTTTACACCAACACTGGTATATTAGATCACATTAAAATGTTTCATATAGGGACACAAGAAGTCTTCGGCTGTCCTTCATGCGCTTATTAAGAATTGTAGCTAAGAATTGTAGGGCTAATTAGGTAATTAAGGCCAGAAGTTGGCATGAAAACCAGAAATGGATACGGCCCTCGTCGCCCACCTCTGACTTAGGGCATGTCCAACTCCACTTTTGCGAGTTAGACGGCGGATAATTTTAGCGCAAAGTAAGGCACAAGGCTCAAATGGACTGAACTTATTCTTCATTAATTCTAGGTGTGTGTTGGGTGTAACAGTAAAACTATCAGAGTGTCATATCCCATTCCCTTTGTGGATTGCTAATATGAGAATCCTTTACAGCTGGCCAAACAAACCTGCTCGTGCCTGAAGTTAAAGCGTGCATGTAGATGGGCATTAATATAGCATTAATATGGCATTAAAATTCTCAGAACTGTGCTGCAAATTTGTTTTCGTTTCTAATTGTTGAAACTGTTTATTTTTCTTAATTAGACTCTGTTCTATTTAAAATTGTTTTGTTTAGTTATGGCATAAGAGGTGAAATCAGTGGGGTTTTAATTGCTGAAAGTATGGAAACCTGGTCACTGTAATTAAAAAATATGAAGAATGAAAGATTGATTAAAAATTCAGTTAAAAACGGTGAAATTCAAATTGTTATTCCATTTTTTGAACTGTATCGAAAAAACCTTATGCACAGTGAATCCCCGGGACTGTAAGCTTTTTGAAAAACAATGAATGCAATGTTCGTTGGACAAAGTTTTCAACGTTTTTCAATTAAAACCATTCCATTGCCTCACAGGCTGTAGATGAAGAGGGCTGTAATGTTCCAACTGTCTTATGATCCAGACATCTGAAGCACATTTTCAGCGCTCCAAATTCCTGTCTATTGCAGTGTGTGTTTTCGTGGTTTCCGATTGAATGGCAAATCACACATTATCATACGCATGATATACCGTAGGTGTTGTCAGCAAAGTTTTTAAAGGATAGCCATTGTCCCCTAACAGAAGATTGTCCCCCAGAAGATTGCAGGAACTATTGGCCAATATAGGGTCATAGCTTTATCCAGAATAATTTGTGAATACATGTGTAACCTTACATGTAGCATCGCAAATCACCTGGGTGTAGATGTAGTGGGCTCCCTTCTGCTGGGGCAGAACTCCAGGAAATCCAAAGTTCGCTGTGAACTCCTTTTTTAGTGCAGTCGTTAATTTCATAGCAATGAGTGTATCGCAGAGTGTAACGTAGAACCCCATGTCTGT
Source organism: Synaphobranchus kaupii (assembly GCA_029718625.1). Lineage (NCBI taxonomy): Eukaryota > Metazoa > Chordata > Actinopteri > Anguilliformes > Synaphobranchidae > Synaphobranchus > Synaphobranchus kaupii. The sequence goes on from CM056390.1 coordinate 22,057,114, forward strand.
AGAACAATCATAACAACAATATTTAGTAATATTAAATATAAAAATACCACATGAACACAACAGCACTAATTTAATTCTCATTGTAAAACCTTATGTCTGTGGAAAGGAATGAGTCCCCATATCTTTGTGTGTATTTTGTCCAGCTGGAGTGAGCCTGCCACACTTTCATCCACTTTCATTGCATAGATTGGCTAATAACACCCAGGATTTCCCTGACCTTATTGTAAATTTGAATTTGGTATAGCTTGGCCACAGTAACTTAGTCTGTGCCAATGATCGTACTCACAGGCCAAACAGCTCTTTCTATTTGTTTTCTTGTTTCTGCATAATTCCAAACCACAAATGAGGCAGAATGAGATAAAAATACTTTGCACTTTGATAAAAGAGCTCCTTTACTGCAGTGTGCTCTTCTTACTCCTCATCAACCTCTCTATGTCAGCGACTACTCTTTTCTCTACTAGAGGGACCCTAGTCCTCCGCATACTTGTAATGAGCACTAGTACCTCCTTCTAAATGCCAGCAGGACAGATGACCACATAGCCAAACATAAGCAGGCATTGACCTTCATATTGCTACAGAACAGAGCTTACAGAGAACACTATGTATAGCTTTGTGAATGCAGCCTTAACATATGCACATTCGTGCGAGATGACAACATGAGGAAGTTGGCAGTGCAATTGTGCTTCTGTGAATCTAAATGGAAAAGTAGTTCATTCAGACAACTGATGATTGAATTAAGCAATATTTTATTGAGATTTAAAGTGAACGCAATTCTTTGGCGTCAGGCTCTGCCTCTTATCACTCCCTGTTTGTGTAATATTTCTTAGTATAAGCCAGCCAAGATAATAGGGAGTAAACCACTGACATGGGGATCATATGAGAGCAGAGCCTACAGGTGGATGCTGGGGTGGTGGGAGCGCAAAAATCTTCCCTGAAAGGCATACATGTGGGAGTATGCAGGGAAAGCCAAGTATGTTAGCAGCGTAGCACAACAGAAAGCATTGAAGGCAGCAGCAGCGCTACAAGCAAATGCATGAACAGGTAAGGTTGGTGATTTAAAAAGCCCTCCCATTTAAGACGTAGCATCATGTCAGCTGACGCAATTTGGTGCTTCTCGAGTTGTCTGCCCAAACCAGCTTCGCATCATTTGGTACGCTATCTGTCTCTTTAAACCACATTTATTGATTTGTTCAAAATGATGCTGTATCTTGTCACCTGAAGATGTCTGTGCTCTGTTTTAAATGAGCCTTATGCATTTTCCCCTAGGTGTCAGTGGAGAGGACTTGACTGTGTACTCCAGTGTGGGAGATGCTGCCAATTTACCATGCAACCATAACCATCGTTATTTAGACTGTTCCTCAATTATGTGGGGCAGCAGCAATCCAGAATTAAGAACCACTATTGAATTGGTCACTGATGGGAAGGTCAGAGATAAAAATCAAGAGAAATCTGGAAAGCTGCGAATGGAATCTAACTGCTCTTTGCATATTAATAATTTCACCACTGCTGATGTTGGAGAGTACTACTGTCGACTGTATAAGAAGGAAGAAAATATGGATTTTACAGATGCTATTATTTACTTGTCTCTTCTCAGCAGTAAGTATTTCTAATTACAATTTGTCAAATGCTGTCAGAATGATGCATGAATGCAGTTATCTAATGATACAATATTATTTAAAAATATATATCCTACTAAAATAATTACGTAAATCTGCTTCAAAAGTCTATTTTCTGAGCATGTGCAGTAGACACGTAACTATATCTCATGTTTCATTTTCAGTCTCTGCGTCCTCCCCAGTGACAGAGCTGAAGATTGGTAGTACAGTTACTCTTCGCTGTGAACTTCATAGCCATAGGCCTTGTGGAAAAAGCATTAGTGTGACCTGGGTTAGTGAGACTGGAGCCCCACTGCAAGGAGACCGGTACAACGTGTCAGGTTTCAAATGTTCGTCCACTCTGACTCTGACACTTCAGCGCTCAGACCGCAACTTGAAGTGTCAGCTATCTGAGGAGCAGATGCTGAAGGCCTCACGCAGTTACACCATCACCTTCTCTGGTAAAAAAAAAACTCTCTTTCCTTCTTGTTTTAAGACAACAGAGGTTACATGGCAATCATAATAGTATCAGGACAGTACAGACTTTTAATGTATTTTGTGTGAATTGAAACCTTTAGCTGCAAACATAATTCATGGTTTCATTTCAGTTTTTTTTCAGTACAATTTTTTCAATTAAGAATTTTTACATACAGCAGTGTTAATTTTGTTAAAATTTACACAAAAAGGTTTCATCAATGAAATTATTAATGGCATTAATAAATAGCTCGTAAAAGATAAAAACTATGACTAAATCTTTTTTTTAATTATCATTTTGTCCTGAAGAAAAGAAATATACAAACATGTCAGCGATGGACAAACAGACATCTGAATCACAAGTTGCAGAAGCTGTGTTGTTAATGCAACCTTGTCAGAGGACAAGAGAAGGCAATATTCAGAATATTGAACTCTTGCGCTTTTATTAGGGAGGGAAAAACAGAGCATTATTTAAACTTTGCCTTAGTTACAATTTCTTCATAATCTCCCATCAGCAGCTATGCCTTTACAACTACATGTGGCTCACTCTCTCCTGCATTATTAGAATGAGAATACATGCACAATATAGCCAAAAGTATGTGGACAACCCTTGGTCTGGGGCTGTTTCATGGTTCAGGCTAGGCTCCTTAGTTGCAGTGAAAGCAAATCTTAACACTACAGCATACAATGACATTCTAGATGATTCTGGGTTTCCAACTTTGTGGCAACAGTTTGGGGAAGGCCCTTTCCTGTTTCAGAATGACAATGCCCCCATGCACAAATAGAGGTCCATACAGAAATGGTTTGTCGAGATTGGTATGGAAGAACTTGACTGGCCTGCACAGACCCCTGACCTCAACCCCATCGAACACCATTGGGATCAATTGGAAAGCCGGCTGTGAGCCAGGCCTAATAGCCCCACATCAGTGCCCGACCTCACTAATGCTCTTCTGACTGAATGGATACAGATCCACGCAGCAATGCTCCAGCATCTAGTGGAAAGCCTTCCCAGGAGAGTGGAGGCTGTTATAGCAGCAAATGGGGACTCCATATTGATGACCATGATTTTGGAATGAGATGTTGGATGAGCAGGTGTCCATATACATTTGGCCATGTATTGTATATTAAATTTTTTGTATCAATTGAACAGCCAAAATAGTTATTAGTGATTAGTTTTTATTGTTGTCTTGTATAGCAGGTAAGTAGGTTCCATTCCCTTCCATTAACGTAATTTATAAGTTATTATTTTAAAGTAATAATTGTTTGGCTGTCTTCCTTCCTTTCTTTCGGAGCCGCGTGTGGGCACTCCTGCCCTATTTTTTCCCTGGGCCGTGCCGGGTTTTTCCGCTTCCCGGCACTTAACTGGCGCACCTGTTTCAAGTTTCCCGCTGGCTATATAAGCACGGTGCTTCCTGCTTCCAGTTGCTTTGGTATCTTCATTGCCACTACACAAAGCCAGTACGGGTATAGGAATACAGACGACCACTTGTCCTTTTATTCAAAAGAACACGTGGAACTCTGTTAGAGTGTTAGGATTCTTGTTTTCTTCACTCGTTATTTCCTTCCTTGGTTTTCCTCTCCTGTCTGCTGCTAGACAGTACCTTGGTTTTTTCCGGTCTCCTTTTGCCTCTGTTTTGTTTTTTGCTCTATTACTGTTTTCAGAGCTAGAGGCTTCCTACCTTTTTTGTTTTCTCTCTGCTCGAGTCTGCGAGCGTTCGCCCATTCTACTGGGTTTTTATTATTTTGGCTTGGGATTTATTTCCCTGACTATCTATTTCCCTGCTCGAGTCTGCGAGCTTCGCCCTATTTTCTTGGGTCGCTATTATTTTCGGCTTAAGACGGGATTGTTTTGTATCCCTATCTGTTTTATTTTGCTTGAGTCTGTGAGCTTCGCCCTATTTTGGGGTCGTTATTATTTTTGGGCTTTTAGCCGGGAGTTTCTCCCGTTTCTCTTCTCTCCTTTCCTCTAGTGGATATCCACGTTTCGTGGATATCTTTCTGATCTCCTCTGTCACGTCTGGTCCTCCGAACCCGAGGGGGACACCCTATAAATATTGTTAACAGAAAAGGTGCCCAAGCAATGCATAAAAACAGCAAAACTTTTAATGGCTGATTTTATGGATCAATTATATTTTTGGATTTGATTTCTCAAAATAGACATTTTGTGACTTCAGTACTTTTAGCACCAGGGTCTTCATTTATTATTGGGGTGTCCCATAAAAAGCATTAGATGAGGATTAGGAGGGTTAGTGTGGCAGCTTTTTAAAGCAAAGTAAAATGATAAATCTACCGTATGTTGTCAAACTGGGTCAAAAAAACATTCAAATCACCAAAAACTGACCACAAAATCTGTCTGTCCTCTCTCAGGTGATATGACTATCTGGATTGTCTCCGGGGTGACTATATGTGTAGCTGTTCTGATTGTGATACTGATCATCGTATGCAAGAGAAAAATAGGTAAGACATTTTATCCTAATGAATCCTAGTTGTAAACCTAAACTGCCTTGTGACAAGCTTTTCGGAATTATAAGACTGACTGTATGTAATAACACTTTTCCTAAAAAAAAAAAAAAATGTTTTAGTTCGAAGGGAGAAGACATTTAAGCAAGTTTCAGGGAGCCACACAGTTACCGATCAGGAAAAAGTGAGTAAATATAATTTTCAGCTAAATTCAGTTTTTACAGAGATGCTTTTGTGGTACACCTGCTATAATGTGTGCTTTCTGTGCAGGAACAGGGTGGGGACAGTGTTACTTATGCTGTGGTAAATACCTCTGCTGCTGGAAAGAGGAAATCAGATGGGGAAACTGCAGAGACCCAAACTGAATATGCCACCATTAAAACCTCACACAGAACTGATGACTCAGCAAACTGAACACACATCAAACTCAACATTAAACTAAGAGGTCCCATATGGTACATTATTCACATTTATAAATCATATCTTGTATGCACGCATATATATATACGTGTATATATATATATATATATATATATATATATACATACAAACCCCGATTCCAAAAAAGTTGAGACAGTATGTAAAATGCACATAAAAGCAGAAAGCAGTGATTTGTAAATTCTATTTTGCATATATTTAATTGAAAACAGTACAAAGAAAAGATATTTAATGTTTTACCTTATCAACTTTATTGGTTTTTGTAAATAAATACGCTAATTCCGAATTTGATACCTGCTGCAACACAGGGACAAAAAGGTTTTAAATACACCACAGGTTAACAGGTGATTCTATCATGACTGGGCATAAAAGGATATCAAAAGACTTACTTTTAGTTAAATTACTCGTACAAGCAATACTATAACCTCTCTGCATTTGAATGGATCTCTATGGGAATTGGGGGGTGGGACTAGATTAAGCTGTAAATTACACAGGAATAGTATGAAACCCATGGTTGGCTAAATGGCTGTAAGTCATCAAGGGTCTAAGGCAGGGGTGTCAAACTCCAGTCCTGGAGGGCCGCAGTGCTACAGGTATTTGTGGTTTCCTTTCAATCAGCACCCAGTTAAAGCATTGAGAACAAGGTGTGTGGACTTCTTAGCCAATTAGTGACTTAAATTAATCACTTGTGCTTAAATGCACCAAAAACCAGCAGACACTGCGGCCCTCCAGGACCGGATCTTGACACCCCTGGTCTAAGGTATCAAACGAGCCTCAAACCATCACTCTGCTGCCAGATATGCAGTAGATATGGGTGGAACACTTGAAGGGTTGTTTCTCCTGACTTATTTTTCCTTAGAGTTCAATAGGAAAATGAGTCCGGAGAGACAACCCTTAAAGTGATCCATCCATATCTACTGCATATCTGGCAGCAGAGTGATGGTTTGAGGCTCGTTTGATACCTCAGACCCTTGATGAATCCCTTGACATCATAATACACTTATTGCATAGTGCACAAAACACAAAACATCAAAAAGCAGAATTAGTAAAAAACTATTGAAAAATATAGTATATATATATTTTTTTTTTTTGAAGCAACATTCCACTTTATGTTTGTCATGAGTATATTAGTTATTATACAAGATGGAGCATAATTGTTTACATTTGTATTTTAGTTTGAAGCTTTGTAGTGATAATGTCATTATGTTGTTAGTGGTTATAGTTGTCAAGTAGTAAAGTAGAGGAAAATTTTGACATTGTTCTGTATCAACTGGCTTTTACGTCAGCAATATTTCCATATTACAGTGCTACGTGAAACTATTTACTGTATGGAATACAACCTGAATGTCCCAACCACCATGTTTGTTATATAACCAGTTAGCCTTAAGTTACCCTTCATATACATGTTCTGTATCTTGATTTGGTGTTTGTCTGTGGATCAAAATGATGTATTATATGCGTGCAAATAAAATTATATCACACCAAAAGTCCAGACTCTATTTTTACAATTTGAAATTTTTTTTATGAGGTATGTGATTAACTGCTTTATTGCATTGAGACAGTTCACATAAATTCAGTGGAGAAACATAAAACATTATATGACCTGTTCTATCCACCAGATGGTGCTATTAGTTACTTGCATTTTTTTGCTATTCCTCCATTTAAATATAAGAGCAAAGGACTATCAAACAATCCTTTTACACTGATGCAAACTGATTGAATTAACCCTCATATTATGCTCGGGTCAATTTGACCCGATGCAATGTTTGATGTCTCTTAAAAAACAGTTATCCTTATTTTTTTTCATCTTCACACTGACTTTTCCTAATTTGTTGGAATTAAATGGTAAACAAGCAATACACAGTGCTATTTTTTCAAAATTCCTGTACCAACTACACAAAGATGTTGTGTGGGGTCATTTGTGGGGTAGCTGTATACAATCTATGAAAATATATAAACCCCAATTCCAAAAAAAGTTGGGACAGTATGTAAAATGCACATAAAAGCAGAAAGCAGTGATTTGTAAATTCTCTTTTACATATATTTAATTGAAAACAGTACAAAGAAAATATATTTAATGTTTTACCTTATCAACTTTATTTATTTTTGTAAATATACGCTAATTCCGAATTTGATGCCTGCAACATGTTCCAAAAACGTTGGGACATGGACAGGGACTTAATGGGTTTTTCATAGAGTTCAATAGGAAAATGAGTCAGGAGAAACAACCCTGAAAGTGATCCATCCATATCTACTGCATATCTGGCAGCTGAGTGATGGTTTGAGGCTTGTTTGATACCTCAGACCCTTGATGACTTACAGCCATTTAGCCAACCATGGGTTTCATACTATTCCTGTGTAATTTACAGCTTAATCTAGTCCCACCCCCCACCATAGAGATCCATTCAAATGCAGAGAGGTTATAGTATCGCTTGTAAGAGTACCTGAAAATAAGATATCAAGAGTCTTTTGATATCCTTTTATACCCAGTCATGATAGCATCACCTGTTTACCTGTGGAATGTTCCAAACATGTGTTTTTTGAACTTCCCAGTCTTTTTTTTTGCCCCCAATTTTTTTGGAACGTGCTGCAGGCATCAAATTCGGAATTAGCATAGATTTACAAAAATCAATAAAGTTGATGAGGTAAAACATTAAATATCTTTTCTTTGTACTGTTTTCAATCAAATACGTATGTAAAAGAGAATTTACAAATCACTGCCTTCTGCTTTTATGTGCATTTTACATACTGTCCCAACTTTTTTGGAATTGGGGTTTGTACAACTTTTTTTATTTTTTCATCTCTGATTTTTTTGTGGGTGATTCTGGTGGTATACGTTCCCATGCACGTTTTAAACTTCACAAACATTTGCTTCAGGCTCTAAATTGAGATTCATCACAGATTTTTTATATTTTGGGATAAAAGGGTAGTCCATTGGGAGATACACAAAAGGTGACACAGAATTGTTCTATTACAATACTTTTCTGTCAGGTTAAACTTTGGGGTCAATTTGACCCCAAACATAAAATGCGTCATCAAATGTCAAAATAATATGAGGGTTAAAATAGATTGTAAAAACTGTTAGTGAATCAAATACCTGGACTTACTGTACATGTTCACAGACCACCAATATCACCCTACAGCCTGAACTTTCAGGTATTTTAACATTTGCACTGAAAAACCAACATTATTAAAATGGAATGTAACATCTACAGTATAAATGGAATATGTAATACCTCCCCAATCATGCAATACACTGATACAGTCCGTAAATGACCCCTCAGTGGAATATCTGGGGTTACAAGTATCAGTGAAGTTATTCTACACACTCCACACAAACATGCAGCTTGATCAAAATTACGACTACGTTTGTGGATCTGGCTTCCACTAAATGCCTGGCAAAGCCTTCTAGTGTGCAAAAGGAAAGAATAGAATTCTACTCTTCTTGGACCCAATATTTACCCAGTAAATTTGATGTGAAAGAGAGAAACGCTGCATTGCTCTTCTCTGTTAGACTAAGTAAAACTAGTTTTTACCCACTATGCATGCACTATAGGCCATCTCTAAAAAGGCTGGAACAAACTGCAAAATTCAGATTGAATAGACTAGAAACGCATTTTCATCCTTATGTTCAACCAGATCAGTAAAACCAATTTGGTAGAGAGCTATTTTGTGGAGTGAAACACTGAAATAAGATCAGAGCGAATCAGTTTGTAGCGGAAAGGTAATAATAATGCCACCTAGACACAAAAAAATATTTAAAATATTTAATTTACATTTCACTTGTTGTTGAGGTAAATAGCTTAGAAATCACTGGTACCTATAGCTACTAATAAATTAAAGTTCTGTTTACCGGTGGCGTGTGGAGAAGATGGCTGAAGGAAAGCTGGCACACAGGACAACAACGCACAATGGTGATGAGAATGCTGCATGTGTTTCTTACAGTGCGTTACTACACATATACACATACACTCTGGAGAGGAGCATCTATTATGTACCAAAACCAGTGCATATTTTCCACAGTAACAAAAACAAATGCCACTTAAAATGCAATTATATTTGAAATGTTTTAAATATTGAAGTCTGAATGTATCAAAATAAACTTAACAAACTCCACAATTTTGAATGCATGTACAAATTCTGTTCTGGTTTACTTGTGTTACAATGTAAATAATGTTGAATTTGCTAAAAAAAGAAAACTAAAACATACAGTAAAACCATGCCTTATTAACTATGCTATACCACAGATACTATTGGTTCAGTAAAGCATGCCAAAAAAAGATATCTAAAAATAGGACTTGAATGTTCAAGACTCTCCTTGTGAGGGAATCCTTCAGGACAAAGGGCACACAAAACTGGAAAGACGCAGTCATGAGAACAACAGGCCCCACGCTGGGAGAGGGCCCATTAGGTATAAAATTCCTGTTCTTGACTGTGCAGGAACCCACAATGCCAAGCTCAAGAACAAAAGGAGCAGGCACCCCTCCCCCAGCCGCCAATCTCAAACCTGCCTCGCAGATCTTTGAAGATCTCCGACCCCCTCCCCTTGTCCACAGAGTGGCAGACCGACGGAGCCGTTCTCCATGCTCAACCATTTGCATTTCCAACACTCCAGGCTGGCCCTCCTCTGTGCTCCTCAGCCGCAGGCCGGCTAGCTGATCTGCACACTTAAGGTGTCTAATTGACCGGGGTGAAAGTGGGGGCTAGTTCTAGGGGGGTGAGGGGCAGGCTGGATTTAAAATTACTATCTGACATGCTGGCCACACATTACACTTGGATTTAAAAAAAAAAAAAATCCACCACACAACCTTGATCTCCAAGAATGGTTTGATATCTGCATGTTGCATGATGGGCATTTCTTCCAGCTGCACAATAACTCAAATAGGTACTTATGGACTGATCCACAGACACACTCAATGTCTCTTCAGATAGGTGACTCTCAACCTGGTAAGCTTTGTTTTGGGAGTTGAATAAATCTGAAGAAGAAGAAATGAGTGTGAACCTCACACCAAGGGCACTACCTAGGAAACCTAAAGTTAGGTTACAAGTAAATATGCAGAAGTTCTAGGTTTTCAAGTAAGCAAATGAATGGATTGAGGATTTTTCCCGAGCTAAGCTGCAGATGGGAACAATCTCTGACTGTGATTGGGTCCCCTTCAGATTCTGAATGGAGTCGTAATGTACATTGGCACATGGATTCTTTTTTTTCAAGGATGAGCATGCTTTCCAAATAAAGATATTGCAAAGGACACACCTTGATTAAATCCACATAATCCATTTCCTCGGGTATCCCTCCCATGATTGGAGGAGCTCCAGCTGGGGCCATAAAGTAATGATTTGGCTGTAACACTAAACATGGCTCTTTGCTGCACCATGAGCTTAGCACTGATCCTGTGAATCTGATAACACAGTCGGGGTATGGTGGAGGTAATATGGCTTTATGTGGAAAGAGTATATTTATCCATCTGGATCTACAACTGTGAACATTGCAGCTTGGAGATTTCCTCTGGCTTATTTACAGTAAAGGCAGAGCTAAAAAAAATAATTTATTTTAGTTAAAAGGATAATTAGCTCTAAAAGACAGCCCCCCACAGAGTATGTTTTGGAAGCCTGCTTGGGGCTCATTCATGTTAATTCTCTGGTGCACTGCTCAGAACTACTTACTCAATCATGCTGCTTTCATCTTCCCATTTACCTTCTTGATAATGTTATAGCTAAAATTATTATCTTGCTCCTTTTTTTGTACAAAGGCCATTTCTTAAAAACTGGCAAATGACAAAGATATTTAAAAAAAAACCCAGCAGAAAACATACCGTCACTGTGGTCAATAACCATTCAAATTAGTAAGAAAAGCAGGCGGTAATCAGGACGATGGTAAAAATGACAACTCCCTCCTTGGAACGTTAATGTCAACAAACACGAGGAAAACCGAGAACCAAAGTGGTACCATTACCAACCTCTAATAATTGTCTGCCACATTTTCTGTTTGGTGGATCTCAAAGATAATTATTGATGTGTGTGTATATTTGTGAATATGTGTGTAGATTTGAGATTGTCTCAAAAGTTATTTCCCATATCAGGCAATTAAGCAGCATTCCTGCCTTTCCCTTTCACTCTAAGTGAAGCTGGGAGCTCGGCACCAGGTTGTCTATGTGTCCAGCTGTGAGCAGCCTCCCCCCCCTAGTTTGGACAGTTGGGACAAATGCATTGATTCTAGTCTGGTGGAGGAGGTGCGGGGGCAGGGTTTAGTATTGGGGTATGAGAAACCAATGGGGGCAGGGATAGTGTGACTACCAAGGGTGTGTACGTGTCAAGATGACCCAAGGAAAAGGCTTTGATTCTCAATGGCTTGCAAAAGGCAGTCAGCTCAAAGGTGTTAGAAATAATACTCAGCAGAGACAGCAAGATCAATGGCACTGTACCACACATCTCTCCACACCCTGTCTGGCCAAGTCTGTGCAAATCGCATCCTCAGGCATTGAAACCTACTCGCCGTCCGAACGGAATGGCCAGGCTGGCCAAGATTCACAGAGGGAAAAAATATGTTCTCATTTCCTTGTTATGATCGCCTTATTTTTATATTCATAGACTGAGAGGTCTATTGTTCTCATAGTGCTAAAAATTCGATTTATCGGGCGTACATTTAACAACTGACATAACTAGTACTCAAAAATAAAATGTTTGTTGACTTTCTTCAGAGTTCCATTAACAGCTTTCAATTAAAGCCGTTTCAAAACAAATAATTTTCTTTCTTAAGAGTTTGCTCAAATTACTTGAATAAAGGAGGAGCAATGGCCTTGCAATGTTTTACTATGGCAAAAGAGCTGCAGGCTCTGGGAATGTGGAAATGTATTTGTAACTCAGAAATGTGGCTTCCTTTCTCATTTGAATTTCACAGGCGTCACAAACAACCTACAGAAACATTTAATTGGAATAAAGTCAGCTGTGTATCGATATCATTCACCTGAAATCTCTGATTCATTATAAACATGCATACTGATTCACCCCAGAATTTAGCATTTATAATTGAATACTTGGGTAATAAAATCTACTTTGACATAAAACCGTTTTTATGTTTTCATTTTAATGCATGTCAATCCACTGGATCATGTTTTGTTATTGCATGATTTAAGAAATGTTTTATGTTGAGCAGTAGCTTACAAACTTATAAACTGTTATCAGTATTGCACTTCCAGCAATTGCTGACACCTAATCAATGTTCATGTCTGAAGTCATAGGAGTAAAGCCCTTAAAAGCCATAATACGCAGTAAAATATTTGACTGGTGTGTAATATATAAGAAAAATGTCTAATAAATAAAAATGATCTTATTTATTCCTGTGGACAGGCAGAAACGTTCGAAGAAAACTTTGGTTGTCCTATTAAAACACAACAAGCTAATCCTCCAGCCCGCTGTGCGTTAGTCCAGTTTCAGGGTTAAGGTACAATATTTTCCGAAGAGCTATCAAGGGTCCCCTTGATAGCCTACTCCCACTGTGTTTACAAAATGTTGGATAATATAAAAGTTGGATAATCTGAATATTAGGTAAAATCTGTTTGTTTGGTTTCTTTTAAAGAAACGGTGTTTACAAAATGTCAGGACTAATACTTTAAGCTAATTCACACTTCACATTGAAATTGACCCTGGCTCTGACAGCGGGTATTTCTTTTTTTTTCTCTTCGGCAAGACACAAAAAAAGAACCTGGTGATTGACAATTTCCTGGAGGGAGGAGGTACCATTGACATCATTTCAAAACTCGGAATTGTCCGGTTTGAACTCTCTTCAGTTTACCTTGGCCGTAGACCTGTTTGGAAGCCACAGGTAGCCTATAATGGATTTACTCTGAAAACGGGTCGGAAGGATTTGTTACCTCCACCTTTCTCTGCCGTCCAAATTGCGCTGTAGGGTGAACTTTACGAGGACTCCACAAACATTTTGGTAAGGGTGACTGCATTTTATTAATTGGCCAGCTGATGTTAAACCCATCCAGTGAGTTTGCTCAACTTCAGCTACACAATAGCTAGACTTGGGCTACACAACAGCATTCTTGGACTAGTCGTACAAGAAGTGTTCTTTTTAAATAGCCTACGTTTCCAAGTTTTATTAACTGGGAATTTTATAATTGAAAGGTGAAACTAATACAATCCAAATGTCTCAGTACCTTCATTGGTAATTTCGGCCTATAGTGTAACTTTATTTAATTTTATTTGTTTTAAGCCTAGAACATTTCTCTTTATTTCAATGGAAATAAATGTCTTGCGTAGGCTATCTAAGTTGCGGCGATATTACCAGTGTGGTAGGCTATCGGAGATTAACTCATTCCACGGGTTATGGTATCGTGTAAGCACACACAGCTAGGGTAATGGTAGGCTATAGCTATACCAAGGTTTACCCTAAGCAAACTATAGCATGTTCTCGAAAAGCCATCAGCTGTTCGCTAGTAGCCTAGGCTATGTTTGTTAGCCTACTATTTAAGCTGCATAGCCCACTAACCCGACAGTAGCTACGTTACATTGGGTAAAGAGTTGGATAGGCCTACATATTAAAAGTGGAAAAGAAAAATAACAAAATAACAAAATAACTACAGTAGCCTACGCTTGTTGATGTACGAATAATGGAACGACGCTCTTAGACTTATTTTCCCTAAAAAAAAGTTTTGTTTGTAGTCGTGTTTGTGTAATTAATTGGATTCGCTATTGCCCATCACGTGACTCACGCTGAAAGATGTGAGGGAGATTGAGTAGGCTACCTATCATAGCCGAATGAACTCACTCTTACCCCGCATGTCTATTTTGTTTGTAGTTCACAGTCTCCTTGATTTGGTTTACTTGGCTAGATATGATCTGTGGTTTATGGAAGAGCCTTCCATGAGGATGGATCAGCTGAAAGGATTGTGATCCGTTATGGTAGACATGGAAGATGCTACTTCTGCCATGCTGGGAATGTCTTTTTTAAACGCATATCTAATATAACCAATAGGTTATTTAAAGCAATAGTTCACACTATTTTTGTTTCTGATTGGTCGAGGGAGCTTTTTTTTGTGTGCAATGATGGATATTTGAGATATTTCCAGGATGTATTGCCAGCTTTGGCTGATGGGGGCATTCGGACGTTTGTGTTCTTTATTTATACATTTATTTATTTCGGCATGCATATAGTCACACTTCATCACAATTTCTGTAATATGTCCTGAACAAACACAGTACCTGCCGAAAAGGGATACGGGAAAAAGCAGCCTGCTTATCAAAAGTCCCGCCCCAATTCCCTACTCAAATGTAAATGTTCACATTTTACATTTGTTTAAAACAGATTTTTTCGTATCACAACAGCATAGCTGAATTTTCTTTATAAAAATACACCAAGTAACTCCAAAACCCCAAAGCAGCTTGTATAGTGATGTTATACCTCCAGGGGCTCTACGTTTGTATAGATCCCGATTATTTAAAAAAAATATATTTTATCTTACTTGAAGATTATTTTTTATTGCTTGAGACTACAAACCCCTGAATGCCTCTGCAGCCACTGTAAAGCCGGCTGGTAATCAGAAACGTCTGTCAGCATATCCTTCATTGCAAATAAATAACTGCCTGGGCCAATCAAAAATATAAACTCAAACTTAACACAAAAAAACAAAATGTTTTTGGAGAAAGGCCTATGTTTATTTATGTAAAAGGATGTAACATTCATTTGTGTTATAAATTCCTCATGTTTCACAGCTTGGTGATATGGAATCTTTCTCAATCTGAGAAAAATTATGTAGCTCGCTATAAAACACAGTACTTTGTGATATAACCAACCTACTGTTTTCCATTCTCTCTTTCCTACCCATTCTCTATCTCCTACCCACTCTCCCTCAACTCCTCTAACAACTCATCCGCTGTAACTTTCAGGAGAAATCTCCGCTCTGTCTCGCACTCCTCTCTCTCTTCTTCTGCTCTCTCTGCACTTCCTCCTCCTGCTTCTTTTGCTATAGTATAACTTATACACGTGTTTTCAGCAACCTTAATTGATCAAGAGATTCATTGTGGCAATAAGTTCATAAGTGCATAACTTCATAACGTGATTGCATAACTAGTCATTACAGCACTGTGGTGTGCTATGCTTATATTTGCTTCTCAGTAAATAGAAGCTTGAATGTTGTCTTCTCCCTTATGATCTTTGTGTTTGATTTATGGAACACAGTCATAAACATCTCAACACATGTACGTTCATGTAAGATATACAAGCTATTAAACATGGAACACATAAGTAGCCAATCAGAGAGCTGGGCAGTGCAACTTATAGTACATTTAGTTTTTGGCATTAAGGAGACGCTATTATCCAGAGTGAATTACACAGATTTTTTCCATGCAATACATTCTTAATGCTGGGTTTTTTTCATTGAGGAAATTCAGCATAAGCACATTGTTCAAGGGTACATTATGCTGCACTGCTGCCCAGGATAAACCTGAGGATTTGAGCTTCTACACTACAGTGTGGCAGAGGACAGGTAGCAGGGCATTATTTGTTGCTTTTGCATTCATTCAAAAATGAAGGCAGACAAATGTGACGACTTGTGATAAACCCACTGAAGCAAACGTATAGGGCTTGCACAGTGCCCTAGCACAGGTGCCCTAGCACAGTGCCCTAGCACAGGTGCCCTAGCACAGTGCCCTAGCACAGGTGCCCTAGCACAGTGCCCTAGCACAGGGGCCCTAGCACAGTGCCCTAGCACAGGGGCCCTAGCACAGTGCCCTAGCACAGGTGCCCTAGCACAGTGCCCTAGCACAGGTGCCCTAGCACAGTGCCCTAGCACAGGGGCCCTAGCACAGTGCCCTAGCACAGTGCCCTAGCACAGTGCCCTAGCACAGGTGCCCTAGCACAGGTGCCCTAGCACAGGTGCCCTAGCACAGGGGCCCAGTTCCGGCTCCCTGGGTTTTCGGTTTTTGGTACAGCCATTCTCTTGCTCAGTTAAGGCGTTTGAAATAATGTTGAAATAAAGTTCACCCATTTTTTTATTTTAAACATATTGGTACAACGCTGGCTTGCCTTTGAATTTGAAACTGAACATGTAATGTAATAGAAATGGTTAATTTCGGTGACTAGTTGTCTTCACTTATAAAAATGAGCCTCACAGGTTTTACCTGTCATTCTATAATTTATGAAAAATGTAACTTTCTACTGGCATTTTTGCACGCTATAAAATTGGCCCTTTGATTATTAGAACTATTATGCTGACTTTCCTACTGAAAAATAAGTAATTGTTATACATATTCTAAGAAAATCGATTGCTTATATGTATCTGAAAAGAGTCTAGGGTAATTCCATCTCTAAGTTGAACGAGCATGACACCCACTATCACAGATCGTCCTGAGGAGTGCTTTAGGAGTAAGAAAATCATATTAGCATCCCTGAAGCATTATTTTGTTGGAAAATTATTTGGTTTAAGGAAAATGTTGCTAATTGTTCACATCTAGATATCACCTTTTCATGCCATAGGAAGCCTATAATATTGATTTCATATAGTTCTCAATATCCAATTTGCACGAAAATCTTCCCGTATGATGTTTCAGACATGAGGAATCCATCTAAATTTTCAAAATACACCCAAGGACCCGCAAACCCTACTACAATCCCACCCTTATAGACAGCAAGTTCTCTAAGACAACGCAGGAGAAGCTGTGGCTGGGATTATTGTTTCTTCATATATTTATAAATGTCACATAGTGCTACCACATTTTGACCACAAGATGGTGCCATTTCAAATATGGCCTGCCACTTTTCAATGAACTGGCTATGCATCCAATTCATTGTCAACCAATAGAACGCTGAGGTCAATTAACTTTTCAATTTATGCTCCTGATGGTGCTGGTTGGAATTTCAATCAATACTGAATAACGGATAGTTGAAATGGCACCATCTTGTGGTACTATCTGGATGTAATCAATTGGCAACATTTTCCTTAAACCAAATAATTTTTCAACAAAGCAAGGCTCCAGGGATGCTAATCTTATTCCTTTCTTATCCCTAAAGCACTTTTCAGAACAGTGTGATGGTGGGTGTCGAAATCCACTTTTCTGTGTCTGATTCATATGGAATTACTCTCTAGCTCTCTAAGAATACTGCTGTAGATGGAGGTGCGACATAGAAGAGTAGTGGCTGGCTTTGTCTGTACTGTGGAAGCATGTCTTCCATATTTTGTGTTGGTCCTCTGCACTGTGAGAAACACAAATGACGACAGAATTGATATATTGCCATTTCCTTTTTAGAAAACAAATGTTTATTTATTTTAAAGAAGAGGTCATTGCCTTAGGAATGTGAATGAATGGAGTATGCACAACTGGGTATCAATCAAGAAACCTCAGTATAGTGAAATCAACCTAGACCAAGAAATTAGTACTTGACACACCAAATTAGCAAATTGGTATTTTTAAATTGTGTATGCAAATTGACACGAGCATGATTATCAGAGATTAAAAAAACGTTTAATAGGACTTAAAACACATTTCAAACAAGCTTTGTACCCATGATGTAGCTTTTTAACATTATTTTCTCTGGGTTTTTCATGTTTTTAAAGGCATTTTACTTACATTATTTACTTAATTATGTAAATGTGTCAATCTTACAATTATTTAATTTTGTATTGTTTTGTAATTGTATACAAATTTGAGAACACACATAGATGAGTTGCAATATATTTCACATGTTAAAAGGTTAATTTGGGATGACATTTTTTCATTCAGTCTCAAACAACACATACTGGATGAAATGAATAAGAATCTTATGTTTAGATGGACATTGGAATAATTACAAAGGTATGATTCAGTGATACAATTGTATTTTGTTCTGGGAAGGGGATTCATGCAATTGTAGTAATAAAAAAAAAAGTATTTATTTATTTAGGGTAAGGTGCGATTAATCACAAGGGCGATGGCTACAATGTTGTCTTTTGTAACGTTTGAATAAAATATTTAGCCAGCCTTTTTTTTTTTTTTTGAAGTATTCCTTATGAATATTTAACACTTCAATATTCACACTTTTAAATGGTTAGAGATATAATTTAGCTCGGGTCTCTTGATGTAAACATCGGTTTCTTGCAAGTGTCAAAAATGAACACCCACAAGAAATGAGCAGGTAGCATTGCTGCTAACAGCTCAACACATCCCCAGAGATGTGAAACTATAGGTGGGGAAAGTCAGATGGAGAAACAAAAGAAATCACTTTGCTCTGTTTATTATTAATACTGTCATTTTATATCATAGTCAGTTTTCAAACAAACTTGTTTTAATTGATATTCTGAAAATATAAGTGTTACTATAAATAGACACCTCATTAGAACCTACATTTAGGATGGATAATACATTTGCTGTGCACAGTTATGTTATTTAAATTGTTCTTAATTGACTTGGTGTGTGGTATTGATAAAATACTAGGAATTGACCCAACTAACCAATGAACAATTTTGAGCCAAAAGCATATCCATTCTCAGAAATAAGCTAACAAAATATTTGTCTCATTGTGTTTTTTTCCCCCCCCATGTTGCAGACATGATTCAGAGACAAGAAGTAGTGCGCTCTGTCCTTGCAGAACTGCAGGATGCCACAGAGTGTGTGGGACTGGGGCCACTTGTCAGAGTGGCTCTGGAAGTGGAGCAGGCTTTCGCCTCTTTCCACCTCCCCGGGTCCACCTGCGATGAGTTCCCAAACAAAGTGGACGTTGACCAGGTTGCACACTGCCTCTACCCAGAAGATGCGCCAGTTGACATGCTCCCTGCAGCCTGTAAAGGGGAGGGGAACCTCCTGTTTGATGCTGCCAGCATGCTGCTTGTGGGGTGCATCGATCTCAGCCTTGAGCTCCAGGTCAGGACAGTTGTGGAGATGCTGCTCTGGAAGAGATACTACTTGAACGGGATGATTGACTCCAAAGTGATGCTACAGGCCGCCCGGTTTTCCCTCTGCGCTGAGGAGTCAGCGGAGATGCTCAGTCTGCCCATGGCTGTGCTGGAGGCCATTTTTGATGCGGATGTCAAAGCCTCGTGTTTCCCAGGTTCCTATGCCAATATGTGGCATGTCTATGCTCTGGCCTCTGTCCTACAGTGCAATATCTACTCCATCTATCCCATGTACAACCTGAAGATCCGCCCCTACTTCAACCGTCTAATCCGGCCCAGGACCTGGCCACGTGACTCTGAGCCCATGACTCTTCACATCATGTGGTCAGGTGAACTAGAGTCTATGACGGTCTTTAAGCCCCACCATTTTGTGGCCGTAATCCAAGCATGTGACATTCAGATGGGAAGCTTCAAAGGTGAACAGCAAGTTATTCCACTAAAAACCCTAGAACTGTTGAACCAGGATCCTCAGCTTTCTTACTCCAGTCTCAAAGACAGGTACAACATCACAAAGAGCACCTTCTACAGGTGGAAAAGGCAGACCCAGGAGCACCGGAAAAAAGCTGCTGCCAGGTATGAGGCCAAACACTTCTTACAGGCCTGCTACAATGAGGGAAAACTCTTACCCCTTCATCAATTCAAGGAATTCTTCCCTGAAATTTCCCGCTCAACATACTATGCCTGGAAGCACGAGCTTCAGTCCTCTGGTGGCAACTTTACAGTGACGTCAACTGGAGATGAAACTGCATCCAGAGAGAGCCTTGAGCAGGATTCTTGGTCATCCCCTGAGAGTGATCTCCAACGTCACTATGACAGTGTTACTAGCTTCCTAGTGCCCAGCAATGAGAAACTGGGGGTAGACCGAAACCAGAATTTTTCGTTCATGCAAGAAGCAAAGAAATGTTTGCAGAGCTGCATTGCAGTGAACACGTCCTTCCCATACAGGAATTTCAAGAAAAGATTTCCCGGCATCTCAAGGTCAACTTACTATAACTGGAGGAGAGAGGCTATGTTGGCAAACCCAGGGTACAAAGATTCTTTTGGGAGCAGTGAAGACAGCTCAGATGCAGACAAGATTCCGAGTCCCAGTGGAGAGTCCTCCCCTGTTCAGCTGCAGGTTCGCTGGCCAGTCCCCAGACTAAAGGTTTATAGGGGCAAACAGAAGAGCTTCCAACTCTCCTTCCTTCATAAGAAGAAACTGAGGGATGAAGCAAAGAGGCTGGTTCAAAAGTCCAAAATCTCCCTCTCAAAATTCAAACTCAAGTACCCCTACATCTCTTCCTATTCCTATTGGTTTTGGAAGAAGGGCTTCAATCAAAAGCAGGAGGGAAAAAGTAAGGTAGATGTTAAAGCAGAATGGTCAAAGGTGTCAGAAGGTCCAGAGGAGTACACTGCGGGAAGCCAGAATGTGCTTCCTTTTCAGAAGAATGTGAATCATTTGAACAATCAGACCCTGAGTCCTTATAACATCACCCTCTCTGGGTATGCAGTCCCTGAGAAACGCATGCAGGAGCAAGTGTTTGTCATGGATGTGGTTGCCTTAGCCAATTTCAAAGCTAAGGCAAAATTATTCCTCCAGCAGCGTTTTGAAGAAAAGTCCTTCCCCACTTTCAAAGAGTTCAGGTCTTACTTCCCACTTACCCCACGCTCAACCTACTACATGTGGAAAAGAGCTTTGCATCATGGGCTACCATTGGTTCATGGTTGATTTATCTCTGGAGAAAATGGCTTTTGCGGCACAATACAAGTTAGGAATTGTACAATAGCATTTGCCACCAACAAAACTTTTACTACTTTAACAAAACATCAGAAAACAGGTTGAGCTTTTCAGCCGAGGACAGTTTGATCTTTTCAGCTATCCAGGTGAAGCTTCAAACCAAAATTGCAACTATTGCATCTTAAGCATGCACTCTTCACTCCTTCTTTAGCCTTGCTTTCATCGTGTGGACATTTGCATGCATTTGAATCAAGGCCATAAGTACCCTTATTCCACTGAAGAGATCAAAACTCCCTCCAGGCAAAAGACAGTTTGAAATACAAGAATGACTATTGGGCATTTGGCCTTTCTTTTTTGGATGCTAATCCCATTTTTTCTTTTCAAAGTAGGAAGTCAGAAATATTTGAATTCTTGACTTCCATAGGTTGGTAGGTTGTCATTCTGCTTCTTTATTTCAATCAAATGTGGCTCTTCAGTAGTAGGTACCCACTGAATTCTATATTTAATTGAAATGTGTAAAAGGCTCCCTCCCACATATTTGAGACTGTAGTATATATACAGTGCAGTCCGTAAGTATTTGGACAGTGACACAATTTTTGTTGTTTTGGCTCTGTACTCCAGCACATTGGATTTGAAATGGAACAGTGACTATGAGGTTAAAGTGCAGACTTTCAGCTTTAATTTGAGGGTTTTTACATCCACATCGGGTGAACCGTGTAGCAATTGTAGCCATTTTCATACATAGCCCCGCCCCCCCCCTCTCCCATTTTAGGGGACCAAAAGTAAGTGGACAAGTTAACTTAAATAAAGTAATCATATTTAATATTTGGTTGCATATCCTTTGGCATGCCATGACTATGATGTTTGTGACCGAAAAACATCAAAAGACTCTTGATATCTTATTTTCAGGTACTCTTAACCTCTCTGGGATACTATAACCTCTCTGCATGTGAATTAATCTCTATGGGATTAATATGTAAATTACATGGGAATAGTGTGGAACACATGGTTGGCTAAATGGCTGTAAATCAGGGTCTGATTTAAGGATCTGAGGTATCAAACGAGCCTGCAATCATCACTCAGATATGCAGTAGAAATGGATAGGTTGTTTCTCCTGACTCATTTTCTTATTGAACTCTATGGAAAAATAAGTTGGGAGAAACAACCCTTAGTGATCCATCCATATCTACTACATATCTGGTGTGATAATTTCAGGCTCATTTGATACCTCAGACCCTTAATGACTTACAGCCATTTAGCCAACCATGTGTTCCACACTATTCCCATTGAATTTACAGCTTAATCTCATCCCACCCCCCAATTCCTATAGAGATCCATTGAAATGCAGAGAGGTTATTGTATCCCTTGTAAGAGTACCTCAAAATAAGCTATCAGGAGTCTCTTGATGTTTTTGGGTTACAGACATCAGGAAGTCATGGCATGTCAAAGGATATGCAACCAAACATTAAATATGATGACTATTTAAGTTTTCTTCATTTGTCCAATTACTTTTGGTCCCCTAAAATGGGGGGGGGGCTACAATTACTACACTTTAACCTCATAGTCACTGTTCCACTTCAAATCCAATGTACTGGCCTACAGATCAAAAACAACAAAAAATGTCACTGTCCAAATACTTAGACTGCACTGTATGTATCATTGCAAATTAACATTTCTGTCTTGAAATATTTTTAAATAACTCATATTTCCCTACAACAGTAAGCTTATCTTAATGAAGGTATGAAAAAGCAGGTATACATTTAAAGATGCCATCTTTAGAATTGTGGTGTAATGCCCCACCATTTTGTGGCCATCTGGACATACTCTCCTCCGGAGTGCTTTCTGTGAGTACAAAGGGTTTATAGATTTCAGGCAGCACGTTTATTTTCAAGATAAGTTTGCACAAGTGACATTAATAGCAAGGGAGTTATAAAACCCTACATTTGCACTATCACAAAAGTTACTTTGTTTGCATACAGATGTGTCAGGGTCTATTGCTACATTTTTTTTTTTTCATGTATTTTTTGCCTCGCATAAACGCACATCTGTAAGAGATCATATTCTTCTGTTTATTTGAGAAATATTTGGTTGCAGCTTGTTTATAATTCCATAATGATCTTTTAACGCAACATTTGATGAACTATTCAGGGTTTAACTTACAATATTTCCTAGACTGCAGTTTTTACTTTTTCTTTTTACTATCGTGATATTAATTTGTTTATTTATCTTGCCTGGCACCTTGATGAAGTTTGGTATGTTGCATTTAGCGGAGTCTAAAACGGTTATCTATGGTCTTTTGAGGCCATATTTTATTTGTTGTAAATCTATCTTTTCAGTTTTGTTGTTCATCAGATATAGTTACCTGCATCCCCCAGTATAGTAACAGATGAGTGTATTTGCTTCAGAACTTGGTCAATGTTTGTAACCCTGTCATTCTATCACCCCCCCCCTTAACAATGTTTTCTCCTTTGAATTGTTTTTGTCAGCTTGTATATAATTTATTTTTTCAATCAGGGTTTGTGTATGACATAAAACAGCAGAGTACATGTATTCAGTTAAATGGGGAAATGATTCTCAGTGCAAAGCAGGAAATCAATAAACCATCTGCTCAAATTCTCTTCTGCTTGAATGTTTTCAGCCAAACTTGCACAATCTCACGCTTCATTTCCCAGATGAAGTAAACAATTTGGGCTTTTGCACACTTCAAAATTGTGATTAATTCAGTGCTGATCAAATGATATTGAACTGAAATGAATTCCACACTGCAAACTCATTCTCACTTGAAGTTGTTCTTCAGGATGACGACTTGTTTGTTAGCGTGCGACGGTAACAGCTGTTGTATTCTTCCGTCTTTAAGCTGTGTTCTGCATTTCAGAAATTCAGACACGTCTGGGGAAGAGCACAAGTGGATAAAATGGAAAGTTTCTGTCCACATAATGATGTTTCTAAGGGTTATTTTAATTTGTCTGAAGTAATGTGCACTCAACCAAGAGAATGGGAACAAATTGATCCAATCAAATGTGGGTATTTTTGAACCGAGACGATATTAAACTGCTGTTGAAGACTTTGTGCATGTCCTCTGTCATCTATTTTAATACTGCATGATTGCTGTTGGATCACAAGGGCTTATAAAAGGGGGATTAAATGTATCAGTTTAGTGTATAAACGGACTATTGCCAGTTCCCCATGTCGTAAGTTGAAGGGACAGAAACATGCTACTTTGTATGAGGCAGTTGCAGCTGAAGGCAACTTGTGAAGACGGTACAGGTAAATGTCCAAGATTTTAAATAATTAGTCAATTGATGTGGCAAAATGGAGCAGTAATAATAGACCTGGGCTTGTAACCATGTGGTCTATGTTGTAACCAGGCTGCAAACTAAAGTTCTGAAAGAGAACCCTCTGTCCAGCTGTATAAATGTGCGATGTGTGATATGTAAAATGTTATTATATGCCCATGCAACTTTTTTAATTCAACTGAAAATGAAATTGCATGAAGTTCCATTTCAAATCCAATGTGCTGGAGTACAGAGCCAAAACAACAAAAAATGTGTCACTGTCCTGTCCTAACACTTTTGGAGTTCACTAAGTGTTTTTGTGTAAATGTTGATAGGCTCCATGTCTCATTTGCCTGTGTCTGTGAGGGAATATGAATGAGCTGTTTTTCAGCACACTTGCATTGAGATGCAGTACCTCATCTGCCAGGCACGCAACTGAAGTAGACATCAGGGGAAACATAAATTGTTTCAATTAAAGCACACATCATCACATGCATATGACCAAATGATTCATTAAATTATTTATTAAAGACAATATAAAAAGCGAATTTCCTCGTGTTAGCTGGGTGCATGCACACTGCTACAACCCAAGACTGTGTCCCAGGCGCTGAGCGAGAGGGGGTGTCAGTCAGCGGGATCTCCTGGGGCTGTGTCCGTACCAGAGCCTGATCTACTATCTACGTCCTGTTTACAGCATACTGTTTAGTGACATGCAGTAGGCAAAATATATCCTCCATACTATTATCAAAGAAAACCCGGAAATAAGTATATCATCCGGGGATATTGGATTGTTGCGACTTACCAGCTTTTTAAAAAAGTATATTCACCTGGCATACACAATAGTAGGCAAGTGCGCTGATTCAGACTCGGCCCTAAATCTCATCTGGTTCATGAAGCAGACCAGGGGTTCTCAAACTGTCCTGGGGGGACCCCTATGTATGCAGATTTTTGTTTACAGGCAATCTCTTGATCGATTAACGTAGTTCAAAACAGGTATTTCTTTCAGAATGTTTTCCTTAAACATATTTTAGTTACATGCAGGTGTGGCTCGTTTAGGCCTATTTCGTTTCAGTGACAAGGTGTCACCATGCTGCAGTTTGAATCTCAATTACCGTGTCAGTCAACTGTTTCAATATATATTGTAATATGTTTATAAAGGACTCATTTGCCATGTTACAGAAAATCGAAGCATTAGTTGATCATACTGTTGAAAATAATTTGGACATAAAACATTCTTCATATCATGCATTGCTTCATACTGTAACACGAGTGAATGTATGTAATGTAAGAGTGTCTAACCGCTTGTTATATTTAAGGGGTTGCATTTGGGTGGAATGAAAAGCAGCATACCCAGCGGTCCCACAGGACCCAGTTTGAGAACCCCTGTAGGATATAGGCATAGGCCTACCTGTGACAGCTGCACACGAAGGGTGCGTCCCAATAATCGAAAAATGCACCCTCCCTTCCTCCACTACCACCTCCTCAACTCCGTGCCCCGGAAACGGATCTTTGTGTTTTAATCTAATGTCGCTGATTACATCTTAATTACGTATTAATGGTTGCATATTAATGAATGTCTCGACGCAAACCGCAATGTCAGGTACATTGTATACTGTACATGTAAATACTTGTACTCGAAACGTTCAGGCAGTTTTGCATACTTCCGGGTAGGAGAGGAGTGGTAGTGGGGAAGTGGAGGAAGGGAGGTGGGGAGTGAAGATTATTAGGACGCACCCGAAGGGTGGATTCCAATCGCTTATTTTATCCGTCCTCTTCTCCTCTGTCCTCGCCTGACCCGGAAATCGATCGAGGTTCGCCATCTTTAAGGACATTCCAAACCGCTAAATGCTCCTCGAAGGAGCGAGGAGTGGGGAACGACGAGGCTCCAGGAGGATGCTTCAGTGAAGAAACATAAGTGTAGCCTTTGCGGAAGCCTTTTCTCGGAACGTGTGACGTGTGTAAATTATTCACCACTCTCCACATCTGCCATATTGCAGGAATCGGACAGCTAAACGTAAGTGAAATGTGGACAATCAGCAAAAATGAACATATCCGTGTTTACAAGCTGGATGAGAAGACGTGAGGAACGGGCCTAACAAGGGGTATGGGTATTTTCAAATTCGGCCAATTCGAAAATTCTAATGTTAGCGAGATCAATAGTTTATATGTAAGAGCTTAGGTCTATAGGCATCATCAGCTTCGACATACCGCTGAATGGACGCGCTAGTTCTGTGACATGAGCTCAAATTAGTTGCGGACTACCCGTACCCAACTCGTTTAGCCTACTTGCCGACCGAAGTTACAACGATCGAAGATGTAGATGGTGTCGCTTTTTATAGTCAGCTGACCTTCCTGAATAATCAATACCTTCGGAAATGAAGACAATATTTTCAGGTAAATTGTTAAGAGAACATGCTACTTTGTAGCCATTTTGCCCGGTCTTTGCGAGGCACTTATGATACCTGCAGGTAAAACGTGCTTCACTCTCAGTTTTATCATTCCAGATTGGAATTTGATAGCATGCAAACTATTTCTCCAGACACCAATTCCCTAAAGTTAATTAAATAGAGGGAAGTTTTTATGATTACATTTGGCTACAAACACACACACGGCGCATATTGCCATAGTATTTCCATGGCTACGAAGATGTGTAGGCCTAGTATTTTTGTATTTATATATTTTTTTTTTTTGCAGTATGGAAACTAAGACACCGTTCAAGGTTAAAGGTTGTATCAGCGATTTTGGGTCGAAACATAAATGATCACATTCATCTGATTTTTCCTCACGATCCGCTAGCTGCCCGCCCCATAAGCAGGCCGTCAAAAAACCGCGTCTCTGTAGGCAGCCTATGCTCCGAGATCGTACACAAAAACAAATGGTACTACCAACTACTCAAAACCAAAATAAACAGTATTCCAACCAATCACCGACAAGGGGTGGGTGATACTAATACGCTAATACTCTTATCTCGCTGAAATCTTGACGGATTTACAAACGGTTTGGTTTCTTACAAACGTTATTAACGTGGTTATAATTCTGGATGCTTGAACACTATTTTTTAAAACATAACATAATTGGCTCTCTGAGCTGGAGCTGGCTCTGTTTGTTTGGGATTTCGCTTCAGAAGTGACGTCACCAAAAATCGCTGATACAACCTTTAAGCATCAGTGTGATGGGGGCATTTATGTACGCTGTTCCATGCCTTCATGGGCCTAAAATAGTAGTACATACAGTTGGCCACAAGAGGGAGATCGTTAGCTTCATATGTGACTATGGGTCAATATTCTCAGAAGACTAGGTAGGCTACGTAGGCTAAATAAAAATTTTTAATCTGAATCAGTATGTGTCTTAATTCTACATAGCCTGTGCAAGCCTTATTTTGATTTGTGTTATGCAGAGTTTCCGGCCTGACTTGCCGTTTTAAGCTACAGATTGAAGTCAGTGCCTTGTGTAATGAAGTACGGCAATACGTGTCCTACAGGAAGACGAAGCTGTGTAAAGTCAGGTCAAAACTCTGTGCAGGAAGTGCCTCTCAGCTGGCCTATTATGTTGAGCTCAAAGCAGTTCCTCTCACCGGATAGTATTCATATTCCAGATCACACCGAATACGAACACAAACGCATAATTTCTGAATGACTAGATACTGGGAATGATTTATAATTTGTCTCTGATTTCATTAAATCACTCATAGGCCTGGGATTTTGTTGACATAGTCATAACATAAGAATATTTAGAATATGTAAACAGGCCTATTTTGCCCACTTATGCTTGTGGTTTTGATTTCCCCTCACTTTTTCATGAATGCAGAGAGCCTCCAACTAATTGAAACGACTAATGCGTTATAACTTATTAAGTAGGAATGGCCATCACTGTCACAAGAAAAAGGTTAGGAAGTTAATTGAGCATGGATGCTACTGTGGAGATCCTGACTAAGATTAAGACGCGTGCAACACTGCTCCATAGGTCACGGACGGGAGCCCGATACGTTTTAGCCAAGGGGGGAGCCGATAACGCAGAAGTCTTGAACGTAATGGCCAATGTTTTTTAAGTATCTTTGGCTTTTCCTTCAGCGTCTAGCTGTAATTATATTTCCTGCGGTTTCCTTCTCAGTCTTTTATACGAGTATTTGTTAGCGGCGGCTGCCGCCTCCCTCTGCTTTGTTTGAACTGTGACCACATTCATTCTGCATATCAATAGTTTTGATTAAACTGTGGACACTGACGTGGCGGGAAGTCAGATTAGACATGGTGTGCATCGCAGGGAGAATAATGTAACGCAGAGCAAACAATGCTTCCAGTGTAATGGACTCCTTGGCCTGCCATTCAGAGTGAATGCAGATGAGGCAGACCTCAGAGGTTGTGTCAGGATTTCTGAACGCGCTGAGAACCCGCTTATTTCACCGCGATGTTGGCGCGACGGAGAGGGGGCCGCTCGCGGCACGTACGCGAAACGCCCAGGCGGCACCACGAGCCGGTGACACATCCCGGCCGGTGTGCGCAGTCCCCCCAACGTCGCTTCAGCGTTGCACCGATGTTCTGAAAGCGTTGTCCGTGCACCTTGGTTCTGCGCCGGCGGTAGAAATTAATATTTTCGCAGAGCCACAGGCGAAGAGCCCCGGTTAATCTGGGCGTGATCCTCCGTTGTGACTGAATCGCTATCGATCTGACCTGTGAATGAAGTCCACAGTCATTAAGGTGTGTGTATTAGAGAGGCGTGACGGCAGTGCACAGAGAGAGGTGTCTCGTGCGGCTCCCCGCCCCCCCCCCCCCGCGATCCTCCCGGCAGGGCTATCAGCGGCACTTATCTGCCGCCCCTTTGGTCAGTCTCGAGTGCCACGGCGCGCGTCGGCACAGATGAATGTGCCTCTCCCTCTCTTCCATTTTCTAAAATGACATTTTTTGCGTGTGTAATGGATCTCCAGTCCCCCCTCTCACCCCAGGCCGGGTTGCATAAGATGGCCGTCGGCCGCAGCCGTAATTAAACGTGAGATGCGAGGCGATGATGGACAAATCGATGACGGGCCGAAGATCCTCGCTCGTTTTATTTTTTTCCCTCCGAACAGGTGCTGCTGGGAAATTTTAGCCTTTCTCACCTCCATCATGAAACTGATCGATACGTCGTTAGTCCCCGAGGTTGTTGTTTGAGGCGCCGGATTGGGCGGCGGCCGGGAAATGCAGCGAGTGTCCCTCTAGTGTGTAATCAGTGCCTGCAACAATGTAATCCCCCTCATTAGTCCACTGCGACGTCCTCGCCCGCCGCTCCGCGCCGGGATAGAAATGGAGCCAATTATTAGTGTTGAATGAGGCCGCACAAAGAGGTTTACTGAACCATTGTGATATCCCTCTTCACCCTTAATCGCTGAGGTTTCGGATGCTGCGAGGTGCACCTTATCTCGCCAGGGCCCGGAAATGTGAAGCGCTGTGCGGAATCGGGAGAGTGCTGTTCTGCGCCGCGGCCAAACGCAAAAAGCTTTATTTTTAAGCCCCGCATTTGGCTAGAAGTTGCGGGTTAGCGACTTTCATCTCACCGGTGGAGAGGGAATTTCTTACACCTGATTCGAAGGCGGCGATATTCACGCATTCTAGATTTAGGGCCAATAGTAGGTTTAAAGAATTGTTCTGGTTGTCGTCAACTTTCATCCTGTTACCACCCCATCAAGGGACCTCTTTGAATGAATTACAAATGCATACACACACACCTCACACAGTGCAGGACATTAGAAATAACACTCATAGCGCAATGCCAAGAGCTCTTTTACAACACTTTTAATCGGTCTTGGGGGGGTACAGGGTCAGGTTGGCTTTAGATAACTCGGGTCTAAATGTGACACACTTGTTGCCAACTTTCCGTCCACGTTGCTCTGATTTCCTTCATTAGTCAAATTGTTTCTGCGGTGTTAAAACTAATTAACCGGGCTGGGAAGTTGTGGTTTTCAGGACTCAAACTTTCTCGGTCCGTTTAAACTGAAGGAGCAGTTTACCGTCCGTGACAGTGAGTACATTTGATGGTAGTAATGAGAGAGGATCAAATCCTTATCGCAATTCAGCAGAAAACAAACCGACTAAAGCAAACGGTGGCGCGGGATACCAGTTACCCCCTCAGAGCTAGAAAGGCTTGTTTATGCACCACACTGAGGCAGAGGGGAAACAGATGGGCAATATCCTGCCCAATGCCGGTGTGAGATAAGTCGGGACCGAGAACTGTAGGCAGCCTGTTATCGCCTATCAGGAGAAATGTCCTGGCCAGAGCTGTAGTCTCGGTGAAGAGTATGTTGCCATGCAACAAAGGTGCGAGGGCAGATAAGAATGCAAATTGAGAGGCTCGCTAATGCGCTGGTTTTGCTTTATCTTTCAAGTGAGGCTTCCTGTACTTATAGAGCTTGGGAGAGTCACTGCTACAGAGAGACTGAGAGTTACTGGGCTGATGTCTCTTTCTCCTTTATTTCCTGGTCATTCGGTATATGCTATAAGAAATGAATGCTTGGAGAGCATTGTAAACCCTGAAAATGTGTACGATTATGCTTACAGAAGCCTAGCTTGCCTTAAAAAGGTGTGCCCACACTGCAGGCAAGTGTATTTTTCAGTGTATTATTTTTTTATTGACAATTTTTTCATGGAACAAATGCACTTGCTTTGAGAAACCGCTTTTTTATTCGGTACAGGTGGAGTGATGATTTTGTTTTGAGAAGGACGTGATGTTTTTGGTCAATAGTCTGGTCAGGGCCTAACCAACATGCCTTCTCCCAGCAGGCTCTGATTACAGGCTCCTAGAGTTCAGTACTAATACCTTATCCGTTAGGTCTGCCAATACTTTATCTGTTAGCAGACCTCATACACTCCTTTGTCACGATTCATGCAGTGTGTGTCTCAAGATGTGCCCTCCTGAATAGTCATCGTCTATGGCTGTGTCCGAATGTGACCCCTGTTCCCTGTCCACTGTCCTCTGTCCACACAGACCCCTGTCTACTATGTGCCCTGTCCCCTCACTTTGCAAGCAGTGTACGAAAGAAATCCCACAAAACTTTCCAAACTAGTGAGGAGTGTATTTTTTTATTTTTACTGAGGATATCAATCAGTTAACATATGATGATTGTTACAAAGTGTAGATTATGAATGAAGATAGAATTAACAAAAGTAAAAAAGAGTAATTCGTAATATGACCCACTCTTGTACCATAGATATGCATATACTGTACGCTTTATGTCTTTTACGTTTTTACTTCCGGGTTACTTACTGAAATTGTCGGTCGAGTGCGCAGTTCTGAAGATGAGTGTGCTCCTGAATTCCCTCAACAAAACCCTGGAAATAAGGGGTTCATCCTGATATTTTAAGTGTCCCCATTTGTGAGGAAAAGTCGCCCACTCAAAAGCTTTTTGACGAAGTGGACTCAAACATGCGCCCTCAAAAGGGTATGGGGGTCGTATTCCGACACAGCCTATGACAGGGTTGGTAACATGCCTCGTGTGCACTCCAGGTTTTGCAATTGGAGCACAAGTTCAAGCACAAACCAGAACGTTGATAACGTAAAGTCCTGTAAGCAAACGATCGCAAGCTCTCGCAGTCGAGTGCGAGTGTTGTATGTGTTGTTCTGTGAACCTGATGGGGGCGGTGTGGTGCAGGAGCTCACGCATGAGCGCAGCAGTTTGCTAACCTGAAATTCCACGATATCTGCATCTAGTTTACCAGTTTATTGCCTTCCCAGACAATTCTGCATTAATGAAGTGACTGCACCTTCAGTTCACACAAACACGCAGGGTGGGAAAAAATAAATAAATAAAATACTTGCTGTTAAGCCCTCAGAAAGATGTCGGGCAGTAGTTCCTCTCCGAGACTAAGCTTAAGCCTGATGAACTGTGGTGCTCTATCCTGACTGTTGATCAGTGACCGAGAAGGAGAGGTGAAAAAGCTTTTGTTCCCTCACTGAAGAATGGTGATCTCTGAAGAAGGCCAGAAGAAGTCTACGACAACCCCCCCCACCCCCCTCCATTATCAGCGAAACCGGTTTTATGGCATCATAGAATATGTTCATAAAATACTCCAATGTACTGATTAATTGACGTTATTATTGATGTATTTCCTTGTTGATGGTATTGAGCAGTAAACTGGCTGCAGTAATTCTGGGAAGCATACTTATTACGCATTCAGCACCATGTCCTCATTATCATTTTTAATGCACGTTCTTTCTTGGAAAGTTATCGGTTATTTATCGTTCGTTCTTGTCCCATAAAATGTGCACTAGCTTTCTCCTTGAGCCAGCTGTAAGCCTTGCCCTCACGTCGGCATGAAATAATATACTAAGAAAAACACAATTAATTAAAATAAACGGCGCTCCGTATCTCAGGCTAACAAGATAATACATTGCTGTTTGCCTCGGTATAAGCATGCCTACGATAACCGACATAAACTATACGACGGTGCGAAATTGGGTTTTTAAAATTTGTATGCAGTGAAAGTAATAGTTGTGCTTCCTAAAGGAAATAATCTTGGGAAAGCTGCGATTAAATTTATCACATCTGGTCTATGTTTCCCCCCCCCATGTGGCTTAATGTTGTGTTCGGTTTTTTTTCTTTAATAAGCCCTCAAATACCAGCCCCTCTCCAGTGAACAGCAACGGATAAACCTATTTCAAACGTTGATACTTAATGTACAGTTATTTAAGTTATCATTTACAACTGCCCCCCCCCCCCCCCCCCCCCCCCCCCCACACACACACACACACACAAGCAACAAAAAATATCCTTTTGCCTTTGATCACAGGATCTAAGTCATGGCTCCATGGTGCCCCACCTCCTCCCTGACTCGGCTACCTGAAGCCAAATCCTGTGGTGTCTCCCGCTGGCATTCGTCTGTTAGCCGGCTGCCGCTCGCCTTCATATTGAGTGGAATTGGCAGCAGATGTTATGTGTGGTCGGTGAGAGTGTATTAAACCTGTGAATGTGCTCAAAAACCCTCTCCCAAACAGCTCCCAAACAGCACCATTTCTGAAGCGCACGGTACATAATGGAGCAGCTATTCTCTATAGACTAACAAAGGGGGGAAAAAAGAAAGCCATATCGACCCTTTTCCAGGCCCAACTCCTCCGGCATTTAAAAGTTAACTTACGAGGCTTTTCGCAGAAAAGCCCCTACTCACCTGAAATAGCTCGTAACCATCTCCGACTCCTCTGTTCTGGAGAAATGGGGGAATTGCGAAGAAGTAAAACCGACACCGGATACATTTTTTATGGAGTCCGCCTAACTGTCAAACGGTATAGCACAATTGCTACAGTCATCTGACATTTCAATATTTAAATGTTTGCTAAATACCTCCTCTAATAATGCTGCATGTGATTTCAGTACAATCTCAATTTGTGTTGGTCATAATGTTGTTATTATTCCGATGTCTGTGTTTTGTAATTTCATGTCATGTTTTCATCCTTGGTAGCAATTTACCGAACGAATATCATATTTGATATATGATGATATTAAACCTATACCATTTCACTTTTAATATTGTGCTGTTCTAAGTGCTCTGTGGATGGAGCAATGCCAAATAAAATGTGATTTATTAATTTCAAGGCAGTCAAAGCTTTTGCTGATTCATCCACATGACCAATGTATTAATTGCTATAGATCTTTTCTTTGTAAAAACCATCACTGACGGTGCCTGTATGACCTTGGTTGTGTTTACATTCTCTCTTTAATATCTGTACTCACGATATAAATTCATGCTGCATACTGACCTATAAATTGCATGTGTGCGTGTTGGGGGGTTGGGGGTGGTTTGAATCTCATCTGTATTCAAGTATTTATATTTATTATCAAGTATTTATAGAAGTGGCCCAAAAGGTTTTGTATTGCATGACACACAGATATCATGTGTATTGACAGGTTGTACAACTTTACACCATTTCCAGTGGACACATTTGCTGTATTATTTTAACACTACTTAACTTTAACATACTACCATTTGGACCCCCCCCCCCACCCCCTTAAAAAAAAACAAAAAAAAACACCGCCCCTAAAATGGGTGCATGGGTACGGTGGATACCTTAGTGCGCACATGTATTTATGTATTTCACTGCCGGGTGAGAGACCCGCATCGTTTTTGACACGTTGTGAAAGGGAAAGCCGAGCCTGTGCTACGCCCTTGGAGTGCCCTTAGACACTGCAGACAGGATCTCGGCTCGTACCCGACAGAGCTCCGAGCCTTCCTCCACATTAACAGCGATCTCCGGTCCGTACCGCGTGCGCTGAATGGCATCAGCGCGGGATGTTTCTGACAGAGCCGCCATCGCGTTACGTCGTCCGTGAAAGGGCTCGCGGCGAGACGAATTGGCGGTCAGGGAGCGGCGCGAATGAGAACTTTCAGGCCTTTCCTGGTGCGGATCACTCGCGCGAGGGAATTCAGGCGCCGGAGAGGCGCTGCTCCCGTAAAAGCGCGGAGCAGGGCGGCGGAACGCGAAGGACGGAGGAAAGACGGCGAGCGGGAGGCGCCGTTAGCGGCTGTCGCGTCCCCGCGTCCGTAGGGAGGAGTCCCTCTCAGGCTGGGCGTATCAACGGGAGCGGCCGGTCTCCCGCTGGCACGGCCCCAATGAAGTTTCGCTTGATTAATGCAGTCCGGGTCTGTCGGGACATCGATCCCACGCTCCGACACGCAACCCGTCCTCGAGGAAGACGCGGCAGGCCACAGTGAGCAGCCAGGCGGGTCCGATTTCCCCCGTGGAAGGACAGGGATGTGGATGTGGAGGGGAGAAAAATACAACTAATTTATAGCTGTGCAGAATAGATAGCATTGGACTTCCTGGTAAAGCACAATTCACTTAAGGCTATGCAGCCATTGCATCTGATCTACAGATTCACAAGCTTAATTTGTGCTTTGATTGAGATGGGGACTTAAACGTTGCCCGATTATGATTACATTGTACAGGATTAAAAAAACAAACAAAAAAAATAATATCTTATGGATATTCATACATGTTTATTTTTATTTAGTGTCTCGTGTGTGTTCTGAATCCTGAGCAAATATTTGATAGATGACAATGATTGTTAACGTCGCATCTCTGGTAATAAGAAACGGGGCATTGAGTGGATTTCTGCTATATGTGCTGCTCAAAAGTAGGCTATAGTTCTAAAGAAGTAAGAGAAATATGAAGGGAGAAAACAGTGGGAGTGGTAAAAAGCAGGAATATGGAAAGACGAGAGTACAGTTGATTACAGTGTATTAGGCCTATATTCTGTTAAATTCAATATTTTTTGTATACTTTTTTTTTTTTTCCATGTGTAGGCTAATAACTATATACTGTATGTACATATCAGTAGTATCATCCCTATTAAAGTTTTATATATTTCTTTTTTGAAGAGTATGTTATAGTGTATTATAGGCCTACATCCTGTATAGAGTGTGTGTTAATGCATTGTATCTTCTATATAATGTCTGGTTTAGTTAGCCTCTATAGAGATGCCCCTACCTTTCTCAGTGAGATACAGTAAATGGACAGGTTGGTCAGCTGTGTTATGGAGAGGGGTTGTTTGCTTTTCCGGTTGAGTAGGCTAATATGCCACCTGTAGTCTGCCCATATTCCCTTGCAGACTGAAGACTCACCTCTCCAAGATTGTTCCATGGCTCCCCTGACCCCCTTTAGATAAGCAGGTTGGTGTTATTTTTATTGAAATGTCTTCTGAGGGCAGCATTGCATGTGATTGGTTCTCGCAGCCATCCAATGAGCGAGAAGGTTACGGTAAGGGTTGCAATGCTGCCCTCAGAAGACATTTCAATAAATATAACACCGACCTGCTTTAGATAACCTTTGCTTTATTGGAGTGCTCTTTGAATAATGTTACAGCTGTGTAAAGAGAGGTTATCTATCCAGTGCTACTTTCTTGAGTTACAATACAAATGGTTAGGTTAACATTACACTTATTGATTAGCAATGGGCCTCTTAGTGATCTCACATTTTTGCATTCCTGAGAGTTTTTCACTTCTGTACATCGCTCTGGATAAGAGCATCCGCTAAGTTGTAACGTAATGTAATACTAATGTCATACTACCAGAATAAGACGAGCCAAAAGATGTGGATGTAACTTCCAGATCAGGTTTGCTGGTGGTTCAGTGCCTACAAGCGTCAGAATTCACAAATCATATTGTATGCATTCCGTGCTAATGCGGTATATAATTTTTAACAACCCATGGCATTCATTTTTCATTTTTGTTCACCATTAATACTGATCTTCACAGTCAACACAAATACAGTGTTCAGTAATGGATGAATTGCCGTGGAGAATTTCTTTGTTGGATTATGAATAGGCATAAATGCCACAGCAGTTTAGACTATGTCACTAATGAAAGGAAGGAGAAATGTGCTGTCATTTTGAGCATGAAGAATCCTTCTGTCTGCTGTGCTGCGCCGCAACTGAAATGCCATGTCTCAAAAAAGTCAGGTTTGATTCCTTCTGCTGTTTGATTCAATTGCGTTCGATGATTCAGGCTAAACACCCCTTTCATTATGATGGCGGTATTCAGATGCCTCATGAGTTATGATGTTCCAAGATGGCTTTGTAAATGGACAAATGATTTGTGACAGCGGCGGGTTTCCTGCTGGTCAAATGATGTTGTTGATTTCTTTTTTTCCTTTTCATTTGCTTCAGATGATTTTCGGTGAGCATCTTTTGAACGTTCACCCATTAGACGAGCACTGCATTCAGAAAGGTGCGTGGTTTGTGTTGTCTGTCGGATCTTAAGTCGTGGTACTTTATGGTCCACCTCTGGACAAAGTGTTCAAAAGGTATTGGTAGAAAGTGAATGGAGCGGAGTGGAAAAGTATCTTTTTTAGGAAATAGTCTTCGGACTGCAGATTTCACAGGGCTTTTTGCAACTCGCACTGAAAGGCTGTACCCACAGTTATTGCTACGTCACTTCTAATCATGTCTGTCATAGTTTCCGGTGCTCTTGAAACACCCCCCCCCCCTTTTTAAAAAAAATTTAAACTAGCACATTTGATAGTCTGTGCATTTGAAAGGAGCTTTCTGACAATATCCATCCTTCTCTGTATGGCTTTGCCTGTCTGCTAATTTACCTCAGATCTAGTGCCTATGTAATCTGCTCCTCCATTTGTTTGACAGGTGCCCTAGATTGTGAAGGATGCACCAGGCAGCATTTGCGGTGCATTGTTAATGAAGTTTGGTTTGAGCCGAAGGGACCACTGCCCACGTTGTAAAACTGTATCTTCATTATTGCACATCCTTTTCTTTGAGTCCTTATTTTGCACTTTTTTTACAGAAACCATTTTAGTGTCACTGGTCCTGGTATATAAGGAATTTTCTTTGTGGAAACTTCTTTGTCCCAACAGGTCTGAGCTCTGCCCTCTGCTTCTTGGAGCAGTGGAGTAATTTTATGGGGGTGGGGGGGGGGTGGGGGTTTGGTCATAGGTGCTTGACTGCCGCCTCATTCGCAGTCAAGGCTACCAGTCAAGACAAAGTCACACAATCCCCTGTGAACGCAGTAGAGCCCCAGACACCCGACGGAGTCAAGATAAGTGCTTTTGACAAAGTGGGAATCAACTTCCATCACTTGTCTCTCTGCTGATTGCTTGAGGGAATTGCAGCCACACCAGGCAGGGTACGGGGGATGGGGAGGGGGGGGGGGGGGCTTTCTCTTAAATCACTGTACCATTCCATGTTTCTTTTGACACTTTGTTCAAAACCATCTGGTTGACTTGATTGAGTTTTTAATATCCATAATAGAATAGAATACTTGGCTGAAAAAAAGGCCTGAAATTGCCGCACGGTATTACCCGTAACGTCTGTGTATTTACACTACAGTTGTCTGAAACCGAGTAAGTATCCAGTGTGAGCTAGGGTAGGCGTGTCCTAAAGAGTAGGAGAAAGGATAGGAGTGTCACAGAGTGCATTTAAGAGCCTGCGTTTGTAACATGGCTGTCGCAAACGGGAGTAAATATACAACGTGAGTGAGGATAGGAGTGTCAGAATGAATGCCACAGCTGACACCCTGTGGAAGTGAACATGCAAACGCGGTAGCTTTCCATTTCGGCCAGGGGAGTGTGGGAGGGTGGGTGGCGTCTCTACGCCGAGAGAGAAGTGATGCACCGCGAGAGAACCGATTAGTTCGCGGCAATGAATCAAAAACAGCCCTCGGGAAAGGGCCGGTAATGTAAACGCAGGGATCTACATGGAGAAATTGTGGGTGTTTGCACATGAATTATGAGGGCCGGAGGAGGCGTGATGGAATAAGGTCAAGCACTTCTACATTTTCCGTAATGGTTTTCCTTACACAGAGCAACACGACGGTGCTTGCATCGCAAAAGCATTGATCGTGTCCACACTGTGAGGGGGGGAGGGGGGACTATTTCCATTGCAGTGTGAAAATAAAAAAGATAAAGTATAACCTGAAACAGACAAGATCAAGCGGGCTTCAAAAGCCGGCACGGGTGCACTCGTCATTATGATTTCATAGTCGGTCATGTCTGGCATTTGACATTTGCTGCTCAGAACTACCCGGAGGCCTGAGATTGTTGAAAAGGACCCTTGTATTTTATCAGCAGCTATAGTGGAGAGAGGAAACTCATCAGGGAACCCTCCCAATCTCTATCTGCTCTGTTTCTGGAATGACCATTGCAAAGTCTTGGCAGGCCACCCATTACTGAAGCAGAAAAGCATCCCCCACACACAAAAAAAACAGACTGCAGGGCAAATAGAAGGCCTTGGGCGTCAGTGCCAAGTGCCTAGCTTTAAACCGTCAATACCGCAGAATCTACCATTTTAAATGCTTGTACCCACACCAAGAAAATTGACCTTGTTAACCCAGAGGAAATATACAGACCGCAATTTGCATCTGAAACATGAGTGAGATTGGTATCAGGCATAAAAGCAATTAGTGTGACTCTTGAGGTAAATTCAAAAAGGGAAATGAATCCGCGATAGTGTCGAAATAAACATGTAAGCCGTCAAGCATTTGCATAAGTGACAATCCTCACAATGACCTGGCCAGTAAATGTCAGTCTGTGTATAAAATACATTTGCCTAATCTACAATGCAGAGTGAAGGCACACAAATGAAACCTGAAATTGAGTCTGTGTCCTTTGCTTGTAATGAGGTGCAATTAAAGATTGAGGTATTGAAGGGACTTGTAGTTCAGCGAGGCTTCTTGGTCAGTGGAATGGAACAATGGTGCATGATTGGCATTTTTAAAAAATCAGGATTTCCCCGGGATATCAGTCACTAATCTTAAGAACTAATATCTCCACACGGGCAAAACGACATAAGGGTTAAAGAGGTTGAAAACTGGTATGTTAAACTCCTGACATGGTTTTGAATGGTAATACACTCAGGCAATTCTTGCTTTTTGTGTGTTCTATTTAGCCACCCCCCCCCCCCCCCCCCCCCCCCCCCCACACACACACACACAAAACAAAACAAAAATACAACATTTTTGAGAAGCTTGAGGTAAACATGGATAAAAATGTATGTTATGAAATAATGTATTGTGCCTACTTTGTGTTGAGCCCAGTTTGACAGTAGACTCTTCCGTGACAGTGAACCGAAACTGTATATTGAACTGTGGAATGGATTGACTACAAGGAGGCTTAATACTTGTGCCTTTGTATTCTGCAGAAGATGCTCCTCAGTCCAAGTATATAAATGGTATTTTAAGACCATATATAGGCTACTGTCTCCAAAAGGAAGATGAGTTTTTACTTTCATGCACTTATTTTTAGTTTTTCCTTAAATTAATGACCAGCGAATATGCATTGCGGAAAACACATTGTGGGGCTTGTAATAATATTGTACAGTGCTATAATAGTCTTGTTACTTTTCCTTGCACCAGTAGATTAATGTGAAACACAATGCATTGCCCTCTCCCACAGAGCCAAGGCACATTTTATCAAAGGCAATTTTGTCTAATTTATTAAGTCCTTATATGACTGCAGCTACCTTGTTCTTCAGGATATACTGTATTTGTCACGTACAACAGTGTGGTCAATAAATTGTGCAGGTTTTAATTTTTGCTGCTATTGGATAACCCCATCCACTCTTAGGCTGCCTTTACACTACCTGGTAAAAGTGACCCAATTCCGATTTTTTGCTCACATGTGGCACAGATCGGATATGTATTATGAACGTGTAAACAGGAAAAAAGCACATGGAATCGGATATTCTCAGATCTGTTTCAGGCCTCAATCATATGTGGAAATAAATCGGATATTAATCGGATATCTGCCAATGCGACTGCCATCTAAACGGACAGATCGGATATTCCCTGTCATTGTGATTCGCACGTCATTGAAAATGCGACGATCTTGTACTTTTTTGCATTTTAATGACGTATAACGTTACTTTCACGTGCACAACTACTCTCCGCTGGAAAAAAAACGGCGCAAGTGAAATGGAGGACGAAGGCTCAGGCCAGTGGACACCTGCCGAGGTTACCTGTCTTTTAAGCCTTTGAATTATTATTTCGGTCTCGTTTGCGTCCATTGCGAGAAAGTGCCGGCTGGTTGTTTACTTTCGTTTTTTCGTTTCGGTAACCAAACCCTCTTGTACGCATGCGGGTTGTTTCAAGTGTTAAGCAAGTGTAAACACAGGTATCGGATATGGGTCACTTTCAAAAGTAGATGTAAACAGGCGGTCAAAAAAATCGGATATAGGCTAAAAATCGGAACTGGGCATCAAGACCTGCAGTGTAAATGCGGCCTTTGATATCAAACTTTAGGACCCAAAGGTAGTTTACTTTACCCCACTGGTAAAAACGTGACAGAAATAAGATTCTAAAGTCTGAATATAAGATTAAAATACTTGTTGAGATTCGTTTTTCTCACTAACCGTGCTGCTCACTTGAACGTAGAGCAGTATACTCGTGCAGAACTGTGCACATGATTTTCCTTTGATGTGCTACCTATTAACAAAATAAGGTAACACTTTACGTAAACAAGCTGTAGTACGTTTGCATTTATAGTAATTGATCAAAGAGAACATGTTTCTTATGTTGTCTAGTGCTGTCAGTCGTGTGTTAGCTAGCTAATGCTTTTGCCACAGTAGCAGCCAGTGCGTAGTGCTTGTTTGATGCTTATACAAATGCATAATATACGTAAGGGATAATCCACAACAAGGTTTTTGCGGTTATATAATTTTAATTCACGAGCCGGAGGGTGGCGGCCTACGTGGAGGCATTGTTTTTGTTGGATTGCTTTCAAAATGAAAGGAGCAAGAGAGGTACCATAGATACAACCTACCTTGCAACCAGGCACTCTAGTCCCTCTTATTCTATAGACAAGTTAAAGGAGCTATATGTAACAAATGTACTGTACTAAATCATAAAATGACCATGATATGTCATCAGAGATTAAGGAAACATGCTAAGTTGAAATACTGGCTTCTCCGACAACAATGCTACAGCCAGTATGTTCTCCTTTGAAATTTCCATTCCAGGTCGGAACGTCTGTATTTGTTTTGGCCTGTGTGATTCACTATTCTCAGAGTTGACTCCGCCCACTGCACATTACGAACAACCAGATGTACTCCGGCACTCCGACAGCCAATGTACAAATGCCTAAGCTAAGTTCAACATCGTTTTCATTTAGCTAGCTAGCTACACATTTAAATATATATATATATATATAGTTACTAGCTAAACATACTGTACCACTAACGTTAGCTTATATCTGTGTGACCGTAAACATAGCCAGCCATGCAGCTAACATTGACAGAGTTATAAAAAATCCACATGAGCTGGTTTATAATTTGCAACAATAAATAAATTGCAAACGTATACATTAGCTGATCAACTTACAGTGTAGGACTCGTCGTCGCTTGTGATTGTCAAAATAGAATAAGCTCATCTGAAAATATAATGTTGCGCTCGTGTTCGTTCAGTTTCCTCAACCTGGCAACCCGCGTGAGCTTCGAGTCTGGGGAGGAGGGGGTGGGAGGAGACAACTCTCTCCAATATTGTGAATTTGGACTGCAATACCCATTTTAAACACTCAGTGTCAATGTTACATATAGCTCCTTTAAGTAACAAGCCAGCATTATGCTAGGTTCTCTGTCACTCGTATAATTCGGTATTAAAATTCTATTTGATCTTGGGTCGAGATGGCCTCCCAGTATGTTTTCAGTAATGTATAGCTAGCCATCTATCAGCCTCCATTTGCATCAAAACTGTTGTAGCAATATCGTCGTGAAGCTGTCTTCATACAAATGAGCACCTATGTGATGAGATGAGAGCCAACATAGCCTAACAACAGAGCACACCATACTTTGTGGACGCTCATAAAATGGAATAAATATAGCACACATATAGACACTGGACCTACTTGCCACAGGTAGGCCTACTATCAGTTTTTAAAGCACAGCTTCCAGCCAATCAGAATCAAGTATTCACCTCCTAGACCTAGACCATGGTATAAATGTGACATGTAGAGCAAGACTTTGAAGACCTAGACACAATATGGAAGTGTGGTGGAACATGCAGAATAATTAGGCTATTGTAGACTGCATTACCTTAGTGAGGCTTTGCAGTACCTTGGCTTGTATAAATAGTAACCGTTTTATCATTTTAAAAAGTTATAATTATATTGATATCACTTCAATATATATCCAACCCATTAATACATCTGTCATGCCACCCCTAAATTTCATCTTGCCACCCTTCCACCACCCCATGTGTAGGTGTAGGTTCCGCAGTTCCTTGCTTGAGCACCATTCTTTCTCGCTGATGCTTCAACATA
Organism: Synaphobranchus kaupii; assembly: GCA_029718625.1. Lineage (NCBI taxonomy): Eukaryota > Metazoa > Chordata > Actinopteri > Anguilliformes > Synaphobranchidae > Synaphobranchus > Synaphobranchus kaupii. Next base: position 22,099,664 of record CM056390.1, read on the forward strand.
AGTATTATGCTCCTTGGTGATTTACCATCACATTGATGGCAATTGAGAGATTTAAGAGGCGCTATAATAATGGAAATTTAAGGAACAGCCTCTTGACCGTCCTTAAGTCCTGACCAGGCTCTGCCTCCACCCTTCCTCCTCCTCCTCCTCACTACAGGCTCTCATGTATATTCACTCGCTGATTCAGCCTCTGGCCTCGGTTCACATGCATTTTCCCTCCCATTCATTTTGTTTATTTACCTCCATATCTATTATTTTTCTGCTTTCTGCTTTTTTTCCCGAGTATTTTGGATCTCCGGCTCGCCGCTTCAATCTTTTTTACAGGGATAATGGGGCGTTACAGCACACAAGAGCAGCGGGGGATCCGTCAGCAGCGATTTCTCCGATGCTGTTACGGGGGCCGGGAGATGCAGAGAGATCTGTGCTCCTGCCGATGGCTGGGGGCACTCATTGTCATGCAGAGAAATGGAGGAGCGCTGATCTCGGAATCGATTCTCATTACTGGGTGGCTCAAGCCAGTCAATTTTGCTGGGCGCTGATGGAGCGTTCTGACAACTGTAAAACCATCACTCCCAATTCTGGAAGGCACAGGACCGGTGGCCTGCAGAGGGTTGCCGAGGCCTGTGGGATATGCAGTTTGTATGTGCAGCACACCCCTGCATCTGTCTCATTAGAATATGTAGAGACCAGAGAGAATGTCTCATCTGGCTTGTTTACCTCAAGGGAGCTTTTCTCACAGGGAGAAATATATGTGGAGTGCCACACCGCCACAACTCAGTGAAATTGTGCATTTTCAATTTTGTGTTATGACAGCTCTTTTAAAAAGCCCTGTTTGAGCACTTGGTTCATTAACTCTGTGAAAAGGAGTTGGAACTGTTTGTGTTTTATATTTTGTGGATTATCTCTCACTCTCTCTCTCTCTCTCTCTGCACAAGCCAAAGAGTTATTAATTTCCTGCTGCATATCCTTCTGAATAAACGATAAGTCAGTTACTGAGACAGTTCTGAAGGCGGAGCCTATGTTGGTGCCTCACCGAGAAAGTGATTTGAACTCAGTTTATAACACTTGTAAGTTTGTTCCTTATACATATTTTCAAGCATTTTGGAAACAGTCATCTGTAGCCTAGGTTAGTTATGAAACCTGAAGGTATTTGTTGTGATGCTAATACCATTACAATTAACTAGGTTGATATTTTAGCCCTTATTTTTCACAATGTACCTTTTTGCCCTGGCCGTCAATATGCTCATCCAAGAATATAATGAAATGTGATTATATTGATTCAATATAATTACACAATAATGTGGAGTGCAGACTATGATCCATAATCTCATTCATTCCCCACACTCAGCATCTTTCTGAGTTTTAAAAACGATCTGTCTAAATACTCAGTCTGTACTTGCATGTGTGCTGTGTGGCAGGTCTATTTTCGAAGGTTTAGCTCTGCAAGACTTAAGTCTAAAAGACTGTACCTGTTGCTGTTCATGTCAAACGACAGTGCCATTTCAGGAGTAGATTTTTTTTGTATACATATTTTCACTGAGTATTTCAACACACTGTTTCCTGGCTGTGAATTTGTGACAGTTGTCATCATTCCCATACAACAGATATCATTATAAATGAACATATATTCAGTTATTAAATGAAATTGACATAGATTCATAATATAATATAATGTATATGTAGGAAATGGCTATTAAGCTGATGAACTGATGAATGTCTAATGCACTGATCATTCAGAAGGTCGAGAACATTATAAACAATGGGTGTGGTCAGGTAAAATCAGGAATACTGAACGAAGTAGAACTGTTTCTTGATCCCAGTTTGATTTCCGATATTCCCGTTCGACTTCAAAGTTGGGGTCAGCAGACGCTCACCCACCCCATCCCATTCAGATGATTAACCAGGGCTCGCAGTTTTTCTTCATCACCATTCAGTAACCATTAACGGCTGGACATTACCTGGGTATTGAGACCAAGCGCATTCATCAAGCATGCTCCACTGAGAACATGGACCCTCGTGCCTATAGTCTAGTGCTCCAGTAAACTGTCCTGCATTACATGAATGCTGAATGTTGTAACCAAGCGTCGGGTTGTTGAAATTTATGTCCCGTTTGATGGAGGCGCAGGGGAGCTGTACGTACGTGGGCGCAGAGATTAGCGCCGGTCCATCAGCAGCAGGAGGCGCTGCTGGGGATTAGCCGCTGCGGATCGGCCTCAGCGCTGCGGCCTGCCCGCAGGTGCTCCCCGTGGCATAATCCGGTGAGAGGCACTAATGTAATCGGGGTGAAAGATTAATGCCTTCTGATTAAAAAGGGAATAGGCAAGGCTTAAGGGAGGGTTTAGTGCAACACTACTTCCCCTGCTAGCTATCAACGTTTAAAAAAAACGCCCCGAACACAAAGACGGAGACAGAAGTCTGTTTGAAAACCTACAAAATAGGGAAGCACTCAAACTGTCGCAGCCCCTGATAACTTTTTTTTTCTTCTTTTTTCAACTAAATTTTGGCACCCAGTGTGGGGCTGAACATGTCCAATTCCCACCCTAATTCGGAATGTCCAATTATCCGCAACCGCGTTCATGCACGGACCCCACTGCCGATTCAGGAGAGTGTCGACATCTGCGGTTGTCCTCCGAAACACGTGGTGTCGCCAGTCTGCTTCTTCTCACACCCGCAGACTACGGCTAGGCTCGCGCAGTGGAATGGAGCCCCGAGGAAGACGCGCGTTCAACATGCGGTCCGCGGGCGCCTGATCGACCAGTGGGCGTCGCAAGCGATGAAACGTGGACCCCCTAACCGACTGAAACCTCCCGTACCCTGGGCGACGCAATCGACGATTGCGCATCACCCCGTAGTCGGCGCTGGCGCTGTCTGGATTTCAACAGAGTCCGTGGGGCTTATCCTTGCGCCTCAGCGTGGCGCCTTAGCCGAAAGAGGCACCCAGTAGCCAGCCAGCTCTCGATAAATTTGATTTACAGATTGGCTCCATCAGGAATGCAATGACTTCCAGGAGATATGGTAATGCTATACAACCTGCCCCCTGGTCATCTCTATTTGCTAATCTGGAGCTGGGAAGCAGTTTTATGCTTCAGAGGGGTGGAGGGTAAGCCATTAGTGAAGGAAGGCGGGGCTTTTTTTTTGTGTTCCTGGCAGAGATAAAAAAATATCTAATATATCTAATATTACTGTATATGCTATGATTTGGGAACATTTTTATACAGTACATGGTTTTGGAATAGTAGCCTACTGTAGGACCGGTCAGCACTCTGTGGCTACGTGATACGCTACGCTAAGTAACTGGAGCTGGGCAGACTGATTAAAAAACTAAACAAAGCGAGCTGATGTCTTATTAGAAATAATTCTTTGTTCTCTGGATAATGTTGCTGGTGGTGAAAGAGCAAAAGAAAAACCTGTTAGCGGCCGTAGCCCAGCGCATAGCGTTTAGTCCAGCAGGACGTGGACAGCCGCAGTCTGGCCATTTCTGCCTCCTCCGTTTGTGTTTGCTTCCCTGTCAGAGTAATGTCTCAGTTGCCAGTCAGTACAGCTGCTGCTTGTCAGCCATGACAGAGGTCTCCTTGTTGTTTCTCACTTTTTCATGACGGATTGATTGTTATCGTCCGCCGGCTCCGAGGTAGAGTGAACTTTCTGACATCTGGCTGTGCCAAAACATATTGACAACAAGAGCATTGACATAAAAACGGCAGTTCTTGTTTTGTCACCACACAGCGGTGTTCTCGACCTCTACCGTGCACTAATTGGCTGAGTGCATGCAATACTGAAGTATTATAATGAAACAGAATTGCCCCATCTGCAATGGTCTGAAAAATTTAAAAATAACCTCAATTTTATGGTAATAATTTCACCCCCATGATAACAGATGATAAATATAATAGAAATCATAAAAAGAGATCAAAATCTTTTTACATTTGACAATAGGGTAAAATACACTGCCTGGCCAAAAATAAATCGCTGTTGCCCCTGTCATGCATAGTGCCCACTGTACAAGCCTCTGGAGGCAGTGTTATGATCTGGGGTTGCTTCAATTGGTCAGGTCTAGGCTCAGCAACGTTATGCAGCGATAAAGTGAAGTCAGCTGAGTACCTGAATGTACTGAATGATCAGGTTATCCCATCAAAGGGCATATTCCAGGACGACAATGCCAAGATTAATCAGGCTCAAATTGTGAAAGGGTGGTCCAGGGAGCATGAGGAATCATTTTCACACATGAATTGGCCACCAGAGTCCTGACCTTAACCCCATTGAAAGTCTTTGGGATGTGCTGGAGAAGACTTTATGGAGTAGTTCGACTCTCCCGTCGTCAATACAAGATCTCGGCCAAAAATGAATGCAACTCTGGACGGAAACAAATGTTGTGACGTTGCATAAGGTTGTCAAAACAATGCCACGACGAATACGCGCCGTAATCAAAACTAAAGGCGGTCCAGCAAAATATTAGAGTGTGCAACCTTTTTTTTGGCCAGGCAGTGTAGCAACCACGTCAAATAAACTTTGCTGCCTAGCTGTAAGTGTACTGCATAAAGTGTAATGCCCTGACAATAAATACCTTACCATGGATGCAGCAGTCCTACGTGGGCATGGTTTTCTTTGTGTGTTTTCCTTTTGCCGAGGTAAGGACATTTATTCTTTTCCAGGGAACAAAGGAATGTTAAGGAACAATGCATTTCTTATTTTGTAGTATAGGATAATGTGCACTGGGCAGAGTGTGCAAGTGTGTGGCCCCAACTGTGCTCTACCTGTGCCCAGAACCACTTGGACTCTGGGCACAGGTACCGTCCACGGAGCCCAGCCTTGGCCGCCCGCGCAATGAATGAGCGAGAGGAGGGGAACTTGGCGGCTTTGCGTAAGCATCTGGTCTGGCGCTCAACACAAGCCTGTGGATGAAGATGCGCTCCTCTTGTTTTTGACAGGCGGAGGTGGGGCGGCACTGGGAAGAACTATTCTCGCGTGAAATGGATGAGTGTTGTACCAGTGTGGCGTAGTGCTTTGGTCGTTCACTGATTTGTGACTTATGCTAAGATTTATCATTCGAATGGGAATTGAAATAGGGAATTCAATGTTTGTAAAGTACTCTAGGGTTTTAATTCTTTGTAAAAGGTCATTTTCATATAAAAAAATAATCCTTACACTGTCATAAGAAAAACTCACGTCGCACATTCATAAGAACCTGCATGCTTGGAAAAGCTCTTATCTGCGAAACAGCGTTGTGTAAAAGAGGGAGATCAGATGCAAACAATTTCCGCCGAAAACACTGATAGCGGAGCCGATGAGAGAATGAGAGACTCATGCAGGAAATGAAAAGCTCCTACGCCTGACTTCCTGGACTGCTTTTTAATATCCCATCTACACAGGCACATTTGTTTTTTGTTAAGCAGCTGACTGAGGCCTGAATCGATATGCAGGCATTGCTGCCATTCACAATTTAGAAATCATACTTGTGCACTGGGTGCCTTGTCCAATCAAAGTTTTTTTATTTTATTAAATGTGAAATTATATTTGTTGACTAAACACAATGATAAAATACAGTCCTTGTTTCACAGATTCAAAGTTCAAACACTTGTAGCATCCTGTGCCACAATGCAGGACCATTGTTATAAAACTGAGGAAATCCCTGCAGTAAAACACAATTACATGGTATCAAGGATATATCAAACAAAATAAAGGAAGTAATATCTGTACTAAATATAAGTAGATAATATATCTGTACTCTGTCTTGCTTCTGCTGAAGTTTATTAATAAAGTATATGATGGAAAATATATAATGTGTCTTGCATAATTTCAACCAGTTCTTTCCTTCAGCGACTACCGAAGCCTTCCACAGCATCAGCAGTAGGCCAGAATGGTGGCTGGGCACGGCATCTCGGTCATCAGAAACCATGGTCTGATGATGCATAGAACCCACCGTCGGAGCTGCTCTGACCCTTGGATTTGTGCCCACATTCGATTTTGCCTCCCCGTGAACTGTGAGCTTTTGCTTTTATTGCTCCAGGCACGGAACATCTAGTAAAGTGTAAAACTTATTTGCAGAAGTTTTGCACTGGCCCAGCAGACACTCAAACTCGCTGGAACGTCAGGTTGCGAGATAAATGACCTCGTCTCGTCAACTGTAAAGTTATCCCGATGCCCCTGACTCGGGACGACACATGGGTTGACCTGCCTGTCAGTGTGCGCCTGTGTAATTTGCCTGTTGTTTCTGCTAGCTGGGGGCTTTCAGAATCATTTCACATTTCCCCTCCAGTGCGTTCAGAGCCTCTAGAATGCGCCCTCTTGGCCCGCTCAACGCGAGACGCGTGAACTCATTTTTGGAGGGTCAGCATAACGTGTCGTGATTTCGATGCCGTTTTGACTGGAGTGTAGCCGTTCTTAGAACCGGAATGGCAGTCCTAATTCTCTGGGATGGGTTTTGCAGTGTTATGTAATCCCACATTTGCATGTCCCAGCCTCTGTATGCTATTGCAGTCGACGGGATCTGGATTTTTTTCCATCGCCTTCAGATTAAGGGCTTTCGTTTATCATGCTGCATTCTGGGTGTTAGTGGATATTTAGGTGTTCTTTCAGGATTGCGGATGACAGGCAGTAACTGGATGTGCAATTGTATTCCCTTTTAATTATTATCATTAGTCTAAATGGCCCTGCGCTTTGGCAGCAGAAACAGTCATGGGTGACTGAGTTGTGTTATGACAGTCAAACTGAGCGTACAGGGAACTTCCTCTGTGTTTCCAACAGTGGGAGGCCAGGCTTCAAGTAGGGCTCCGATGCTCAACGAAGCTCCAGCGGCATGTGAATTAGTGCTGGGGTAAAGTCTTGTGAGAGAGGTTGTTGAGGCATGGCCTGTATTCACCCTTCCGTCACTCTCTGTTGCTCTCCTACCTTTAACTCTCTCTCTCCCTCTCCCCTGCCTTCCCTCCCTCCCTGTGTGATCTACATGATCTTGTGCAGTAGGCCATAGCGTTGCCGTGTGCTAAACTGGAGGTGTTCTCATGGGACTCTTATTTGCAGATGACTGGGAATCAGATGGGAAGGTAAGAAAGATAGAAATAGATTGAAAGAGACGGGTATACAGATGACAGCGAAGGTGGAGGGGTGGGTGGGTGGTGTTGGAGGGGGAGAGGAGGGTGGGGGGGGTGCTCCTGCTTTTATATTTGGTGTTAGCACTGCTGTAACCTCTCCCCAGGCATCACAGGTTCAGAAGAGATCAACATCTACCCTCATTGTCCTATATTTTGTGGCATATATGCAGTCACAAAAAGGATGAAAAAAATGTTTTCTGATTGTCTTCTTGCCATCCCAGTTATCCCAATCCGTTTTTTTTTTCTCCTTTTTGAAGCCTTCAGCCTTCCCCATCTCTTCGATGCAATCTGGAGTGATTGCTCCTTCTTCTCAGAAGTGATAATGGCAAGAGTGCCGGCTTTCCCAGCCCTCGGTCTTTACCTGTCAACACCGGGAACAGATATGAGAAACGGTAAACATGATAGGCCCCATATGGTGTTTCTCCAGAGAAGGCAGATGTCGGGACCAGGATTGTGTTCTGTCCCATACAGAGTAATGACGCCTTGTAGCTCAATTGCTTAGTTGAAGAGGGAATCGGTTGGGGGGGGCGGGGGAGCCAGGGGCCTGTTCACACCGAAGGAGAGAGTGGCTCAAAAAACCACACGGATCTCGCTTCTGTCTGTTTGCCCTGTAGCTGATTGGATTCTGCATGTTGCGACGTGAACTGAACCGGCGGTGCAGCTGGGTGCGCCGGTTTGGCGCGGCCGATATATTGACGGGTCTCCGTTCTCATTAGCACGACCAGGCAGACACCCGAGGGCTCCTCGCGCTCGCTCGATGAAATGTTCCTCGTCCGAACCGCATCCGGAGGGCACTCTGTGTTTTGATGCTCCCGCTCCCCTGCTGGGTCCTCAAGCTGTCGTTCCTGCCCCATCGCCCCGCGCTTTAAAACTGACCCGGCAGGGTGCTCGCAGCCCGCCAGCGCCAAAAAGGCTTTCCAAAATATTCCAGGGTTATTGCGGATTGCATCCTGCGGTGATTGGATCAAGAAGGACAACTTTTTCGCCAGAATGATGACAGCCATATTATGCCGTTTCCAGCCCTTGCTCATCCGAGCCCCCAAATCTGCATGGCATACCGTGAAGGGAAACGGGAGGCCTACTGTGGAAATTACGACAGAACTGTCCGTGCCGGTATGATCTCATGGCCTGGCCGTGCCAAAATCAGGGGGACCGGGGGAAGTTGATGACCTGCTCTTGTGAGCAAGGCAGTTTGAATGGGCTAATGTGCCTTTGGTTAACTTAACCTGAATCTTATTCTTGTTCAACATGTTCATAACGCACACTGTGCATTATGAATTAATGAGGTCATTTATCAATCACAAATGTGGTTACTTTGGTGATCTCAGCTTAGAGCTTCATCTTAATGTGCCACAAAGCAGTTTCTTTGGAGTCTGAATCCCTGTTTACCTTTCAAGAACAGCATTTCTATTACTTGGAATGTTACGAGGCAGTTAATTGCCCGTAATGAAATGCCAGATCTTTCCACAAAGTGATTTTCTCAGTTGATTGTGTGTATATTTAGAAATCAATCAAACCAGTTTCTGCACCTGCAGGAAAGGAATTAGAATGACTACCCCTCATTCAACACATGCAAAATTAAACTGGGAATCTGACGTCTTATCTGTTAGTAGAAGTAATCCTAATGCATTCTGCTTCCAAGAATAAAATCTATTAAAGCGTCTGTTATGTACAGACATCCCCAGTCAGGGTAATTTCCTTTGATGTGCTGAGTAGACTAGTGAACTGCATTCTTTTGAGGGTTAGTAAAATATAGGAACTTGTGAAAATGGAAAGCATTATAAATTAAATGGTGCAGTGAAAGGTACTGTTTGTTATCCCTCCTCTGGTATTGACAGAAAAAAAGTCAAACATTCTTAACACACAGATATAGCCCAGATGGACCTAAAGCTTAATCATCTACATCAGGCAAATCATAATGGCAGCTGCAAAGGCTTGGAACTTCAGTCTTAACCAACATATTTTATTCAGCTGAAGCAACTCAATATGTTTTCTCATTAATATTTACAAACAATATTTATGAATAGACCACCTTGGAGCAGTAATCCAGTTAGCTCTCTGATAGAAACACATCTGACTGGATTTTTAGTGATCACCAAAAAAAATGTTTATCCTGACTTATTTCAGGATAGGAAAAAGTTAACTGGGAAAATGAGTCAGGAGAAACAACCCTTAAAGCGATCCATCCATATCTACTGCATGTCTGGCAGAAGAGTGATGGTTTGAGGCTCGTTTGATAACTCAGACCCATGATGACTTACAACCATTTAGCCAACTATGTGTTCCATACTATTCCAGTGTAATTTCCAGCTTAATTCTGTATTAATCAGTATTACAGCTTAATCTTATTAATCTCTTATTAAGATATCGAGTGTCTTTTGATGCTGTTGGGTCACAGACATCAGGAAGTCATGGCATGCAAATGATATGCAACCAAATATTAAATATGATTACTTTAAGTTTATGTTAATTTGTGATGTCACTGCCACAGTACCACCTAGTGTGTCATTCAGCCAAGGACAAGCTTTTAACTACACCTGTCAGCCAGCCTTGTTGATCCAATTTGAGAGTGCCATTTTATTGAATGCTGCCATATGTATATCATAACCACCAGGACGGAGGGGGGACATTAACATGCGCCCAGTGCATTATTTGATCTGCATTGGAAAACATAACAGCCATTAAAAAACCCATCATCGTTTTGAGATCCTGCTCTGACACCATATCAGATTGTATTGGCAAAAGTGAAATATGAACGTTGCTGACATTTTCTCTCTCTCGTTTACTGTTTTCCTTGTCTCTCCGCAGCTCTCTCTATAGTACATATATACGAGGCAGTCACTGTGAAATTACATATTAATATGATGGAAAATGTAAAACAAAATGAACAAAAAACAAATCACAGTGCTACAAAGGAAAACAAGTACACAGAGGTAAACGACAACCTTAGATAACATTCAAGGTACAGTGCGCTATAGTGTTATTGGTCAAGATAATTGTATCTTTGCATGTAGAAATAAAAAAACAATTTACAAAATACACTATTTATTTTTAATTACATTTTGTATTTCATCCTCCAGAAGACTTATCTAAAGGAAGAATCTTATATAAAGGAAGGAACTGAGTTTGGTTTTCAGTTGGCCCATGCCGTCAATAGCGAGCCAGCGTTCATCACCTCTGAACCCTGATTAATTAGCTTTAAAAAAAAAACCAACGCATCAGAATAACAACAGCAACAAGCAGTAATGGATTGCAATTGCTTTTCTACAGTTTTGCACAGACTACTTTTCAGTGAGGATGGGGTTGCAAAGTCTATCAATTCCAGTCTGTTATTAACTAATTTGTTTGTTTTTTAACCGTGTCTGTCTGAAATTGCAGCTGCTGCTTCTTCTCTTAGTGCATGCCGCTAGCTGAGATTCACAGTAACTAGTGAAGTCACTGTCTGGTGAAGAGGCAGGGAGATACCCCGTTAGCCCTACCCTGCGTGATGCTATGGACCACGCCTAACTTGACCTGGTGCGGCAGACCCCCAGCCACGGTTGCCGCTGGCACGGTCAAGTTTTGGTCCAAACCGCACGGTACCTCGGCTGCGTGCAAAACTCGGGATGCCATGCCCCCCTCGCCCTCCTGGTTTCGGTCTTGAAGGTTGCGCGTTGGCGACGGTTGAAATTCCCACTGCCCATTGTTTCCTTTCATAAAGCAGCCCTTGGAAAAGCGTGTGCCCCTCGTGTGCTCCAAGGGAAATCACTTTAGCACCTCATAAAGTTTTCACTGATGAGAGGAGTTATTGCATCATAAAACAGCCCCTCCCATCCATCTCTCATTGCCCAGCTGGCAGCGCTAGAGATATGAGGTGAATCTTGTGCAGCCCCAGTTTAAAAACAAAACAAAAAAAGCATGAAAAAGATAAAAATGACCCCGTGCAATCTCCCCTGTCCGGTTGGTAATGATGCAGGGCTTAATTGCTTCGCGTTTCTAATTTTGTGTTAAATATGACTCCTGCCCCTTTCCTATCATCAACAGGCTTTTTAAATTTTTTGTTCTCAAGTGAGTGTTCTATAAATACACAGACAGTGGGTTGCTGTGGTGTCATTAAAAATTGATTCGGTGGCGATCAGAGCGGTAGGTTTCTCCAGGTCAAGCTGTCCATCGCTGTGTGTCTGAAGCCACAAACGCATGAGGCAGGCTCCGCACATATCGGTTGCTGAACAGAGTTCATCCATTTCAAATCCAGTTGAAACACACTCCCAACATTGTAATTATTGTGTGATTTTTTTATGTGGTAAACCTTGAATATATTTTCAAGGGTAAGACCATTGCAACAGTGTACAGATGGGAACAGGCTATCCAGGAAGCTCACACCCATCTGGCTTGTTATTTCCCTGTATAATAATGCAACAAATAATTTAATTTGTTCTGCTGATCTTGCCTTCAAACAGCTAATACCAGCCAGCAATACCAACAATAAATACTATGGTAAAATAGTAGGAAGTTACTTAGATACTTAAATAAAAGACAGCCTTAAAACCAATGAAATAAATTAAATAATATAGAAATTCCAAAGGGTGAAATGGTCACTTAGTTTGTCCTTGAACAAACCTAGGTCTCCTACTATTCTGAAAAACCCAGCAAGATATTCCATGTGTTAGTAACTATTTATTTGAACAAATGCGTTCTCATGTCAGTGTGAAATAGATTTTTTAAATGTGCCCTCTATTTTTGTGGACAGAACTTATTTTGAAATGGCTTTTTGGTACAACTTTTTAATGAATGAGTCCTTGGATTCAATCAATATTTGTCCCAAACTTTGATTCATGATTAAAAAAATACAAGTATTGTGTTTTTCTTCAAAAACCCCAGTTTGCCAACGGCTGAACTTGCTTAAATGCGTTTGTGAAAAACAATGCCACTTGCATTTCATCATGAGTCAGAGTTGAGGACAAAAGTTGAGTGAATCGAGACCGAAATGCTTTATGTCCCTTAGTATGAATTTATTTTTTGAATTAGTCCTTGTTGTCCTTCTATGCACCCTTTCTAGTATTCAATAAAGTTATTTATAGTGTCATAACCAAAACTGAATGCAAAGGCTATATTCAACTAAATCTAATTTATGCCTAAATCTAAGTTTGCCTAAATCTAAGTTTTCCTACTTCATTTTGTAAAGATGACTGCCTTGAAATATAATTCAGTAAATTCACATAAATCCCCAAGAAAGTTGATGACTGGCTATTAAGTTTATTCCTATATGGTATATTTTGTTTTCATGCATTTTATTTTTCATGCTATGCATGAGAATACATTTGATCTGCAAATCAGAAACACCATTAGCAATCTAGGCAAATGCGCTTTGGTAAATTAAAAACTGAAGCCTGAAACCAGTGGCAAGGAACTTTAAATAGCGGTGGCAGACATCTTACCTTTTTAATGATTCACCGCTGGTTATGATTTTTCAACAGCACCCAGCTAAATGTGATCTCTCTTTTTTATTCTTTGTACTCCACACTGAAGCTAATTTTTTATCAATATGGCAACGTCTCCCTTAATTCCTACGGATTTTAGTTTCACAGTTGGCCACTCTTGTGATATTTTATCAAAGGCTTGACAATCCCCATTTGTCAATAAATCTGGACCCATATTATGAGTGTTTCTGGGCTGCAAAGTGCAGCATTTCTGCTTTCTGTAGGTGTTGTGGCATTTACATCATATGGTGAGTGACATCATGTGAGCGGTTATTGATAAGTACAGTGGGTTTTTTCTAAAGTGACCCAAGCAGATTAAAACAGATGAATCTTATCATGACTCACATGCATCATGCAGCTCTAACCAGTTATCTCAGGAAATCCAGCTGGAAGGCACGTCATTATCTCTATGAATATCCATGCTCTGTTAGATTGTATGGCCCTGTGCAGTTTGGATAGCCCAGTGGGGTTTAGTTAGATAGCCCTGTGGGGTTTGGATAGCCCAGTGGGGTTTAGTTAGATAGCCCTGTGGGGTTTGGATAGCCCAGTGGGGTTTAGTTAGATAGCCCTGTGGGGTTTGGATAGCCCAGTGGGGTTTAGTTAGATAGCCCTGTGGGGTTTGGCTGCGTAGTCCCATGTAGGCATAGGCATACAGATCCTTTCCAAAAAATTAGAATATCATGGAAAAGTATTTTTTTTTCCATAATTCCATTCAATAAGTGAAACTTTCATAGATTATAGATTCATTACACACAAAGTGAAATATTTCTAGCCTTTATTTGTTTCATTTTTCATAATTTTGGCTTACAGCTCCAGAAAACCCCCAAAACAGTATTTCAAGAAATTAGAATAGTGTGTCGAAAATCAGCAATTACTTCAGTTATTTCAGAGAATGAATGTTTTAGACTGAGTGTCACACTATCATCTAATTTACTCAAAACACCTGCAAAGTTTATCTCAGTTTGGTTCAGTATGGGGAAGACTGCAGACTTGACAATTGGCCAGAAGACCATCATTGACACCCTCCAGAAGATGGGTAAGCCACAAAAGGTCATTGCTAAGGAGGCTGGCTGTTCACAGAGTGCAGTGTCCAAGCATATCAATAGAAAGTTTAGTGGAAGGGAAAAATGTGGCAGGAGAAGGTGCACAAGCAAGAGATGACCGTAGGTTTCAGCGGATTGTCAAGCAAAGACGATTCCAAAATTTGGCGGAGATGCAGAGGGAGTGGACTGAGGCTGGAGTCAGTGCTTCAAAAACCACCACGTACAGACGTATCCGGGACATGGGCTACAACTGTCGGATTCCTCAAGTCAAGCCACTCCACTCATTCTCTGAAATAACTGAAGTAAATGCTGATTTTCGACACACTATTCTAATTTCTTGAAATACTGTTTTGGGGGTTTTCTGGAGCTGTAAGCCAAAATTATGAAAAATTAAACAAATAAAGGCTAGAAATATTTCACTTGTGTGTAATGAATCTATAATCTATGAAAGTTTCACTTTTTGAATGGAATTATGGAAAAAAAAAAACTTTTCCATGATATTCTAATTTTTTGGAAAGGATCTGTACTCCATGAAAAAGAAGAGCATTATAAACTGAATCATATGTGAGCTGAATGAATAAATGAATATCAAAACTACTACTATTACTATTACTATTTATCCAAATGGTAAAACAATTAACAATAACCTACAGAATTAAAAATTAAACAATTTAGTTAATAATAGCTATTAATAATGTAAGTATAGAATAGTATGGCACCTCCCTTCTGCCCTCAACAAGGGGTTCACTGGGTTTTGTCTGAGGGTGAACAGGCAGCTTAGCGGCTTGTGCTAAAGCTATTGGGTAAATTTATCTGTTGATATGCGCTCCGTACACCTGAGCGATGGAAACCCCACATGCGGAGCCTGAGCGTTCAGACAAAATGCCCAAAAATACTCTCCAACACGGTGTTCTCCTTTCCCTCCACTGTAGGCTGGGGTTTGATGTTCACACAAACCACAGACCTCCAAGCTACCTTAAAATTCTAGGCGCATATGTGTGAACATATACTGAGCGCTGCTTTAGTGGTACATTCAGAGTCTTGGCCCCAAGCATTCAGCTTCAAAACAAATTCAAAACGGCGTGTTACTATATGAAGTCCGGTGTTCAGGAGGCAGCAGGGGGAAGTGATTGAGTACGTTTCTGATGTGGGACCAGAGATTACATTTAAGTGACCCTCCTGCAGTGGGGCGGCGAAGAAGCACGCAGGAGCAAAATAAGAAAAGCAGGTGTTTGGGGAGAGATAATTGGTTGAATTTCCGTAGGGGGCTGGAGGAGGACGGATGAAGGGGCACCATTCCAAGACTGGCCATTTTAAAATGAATGCAGGCTACAGTTGTGCAGTGGCCTTTGGGAGAGTAGACAAGAGAGCTGGGGAGGGAGAAGGAGAATACCCATTAGGCAGCCAGAGTTGTGTATGAATTGGAGGAATAATATAGTATGGGCAGGGTGGCCAGTGATGTACAGTAATGACATGATAGCATCAGCACTTGCTGAAGTAGGTGTGTGGAGCAGATAATAAGACATGGGTAGAATTTTTGGATGATGGATACGAAAAATCAGGTTTGCCCCATATTGTCCAAGTAAGGGAGCAATTAACCAATAGCTATTATTCCAGTATCCTTGGCCTCCTTGGTGAGATGTAAAACATGGGAAGTCAATGTAAAAAATAAGGGGACTTGCGTATCAGGAGAGGGCGAGAGACGAGCCTACAGTATATGAAAAACCTTGTACGCCCCTTGCAAGGGATGTACAAGGGATCTGTTCCTAAGCTCGCACTGCTGACATGCTCAGTGAAAGTATTTTCATGTGATGCGAGAGAGCATCCCTTAAAAGTCGGCAACTGATTACAGGGGCAAAATATGCACAGACAAAACAAATCTCAACTGCCAAAACATCCAGTGGGTAATGTAAAGACAAACAGTGGTGAGGAAGCACTACAGTAACTGTCAAGTGCAACTGATCACATGGATTGTAGACTCTTTTGATTAGTGTGATGGGTGCGTTAGGTCATCCACGCCATTGCAAATGAGAGATAATTAGCGATGGTGGTGGGTGTGCCCTGGGAGATAGGTGCTTGCCCTTTGATGTTGGGGATGAGAATGTCACTGCCCTGTCTTGCTGGTAATGGGGACAGTTGGTGGTATTTATTGACCCTTTCATACCTTTGGTAGCCCCCCTGGGACAAAAGTCACATTTGCAGCCTCTGGGGAAGTAATTGGCTGCAACAGCAAGATGAACATTATATAGCATAAATATTAAGAGCTTTCAGCTCGAGGCAAGCTTTTGAGAATTGAAAGGTTGACACACTCAAGCCTTATCACATGCAGCCATGTATGACCTTTGGGGTTCATTTCCAGAAGAAGCTTATGGTTCAGATTCAGATAGTGCTGAAACATCATTTTTATTGGATGGAAACTATTGGTTGACTGCAAATAGATTTACTTTTAACCATATGTAGGGTTAGGCTGACAGTCTGTTGTTATCAGTCTAATTTCATCAATAATTTTCATACACAATGTTTCCTGTTAAGGTGGATATAATAAACTGTAAACCCATGTAAAAGGGTGCTCACATCCACAAAAAAAGAATAAAAAAACAGTTCTTGTCTACCTTGAACCCTCTGTCACTTATTTACTGTTACCATAGGAACACACATTTTCTTCCAAAACAAACAAAAATAAAAAACTAATGCTTGCATTATTCTGCAGAAAACAATTTTCTCAGTCCGCAATTAGATGTCTGAAATAAAACCCTTTGTGGGGGGGGGGGTTGTTGTGTGTCATGTTGCCATAGAGCTTGTGTGCAAGAGTGTGTGGATTATTAAATCACTGAAATAACAATGGAATTTTAATTGCGTTACAACACAGTTTAGCACCACAGAACAAAATCTGTCAGAAATGTGAATCAGCCAAAATGTCATTATGAGGAGTTCTGTTCTTCTAATTTCAGCATTTTTCCCAGATGGAAAACCATCTGAAAGTCATTTGTCCTGAAATACTCTGTTTAATAGATGGGTTCCCGTTGTTGGGAGCTTTTGAAGCCAGGTTTGCCGGAAGGGCTAGCATCTGTGCTCTGCCGCCGTCAGGCACCTTTCAACATTTTGCGAGTCTCATTCGCACATTTTGTTTCTGACAGCTGGGGGTTTAATTGACAGCCACAAGAGAAAGTATTCACAAAGCTTTAGAGAATTAATTTATTACCAACCCTGAAGCACGAGGTTCTCCCGCCGACACATGTGTTTATCATGTGAGCGAGATGACGTGAATGGCCAGCAACATTGGGGAAAAATTGAAGTTTAACAGCAGCCTGATTGATACCTCCTGAATGAAATGAGAAAAAGAGAAATCATAAACAATCCCGGAACGTAACCTTGGATGAGCTGGAAGAAAGACATGTCATGGAAAGCACGCAGTACTTCAGCGATATATCCTTCAGCTGCTGCTTGAGGCTTGGTTTGAAGCAGCAGCCCTGACCCTAAGTTCAAGCGATCGGAGACTCCTCAGTAACAGAACGTACTGTAAGCTTGTTCACATTTCACAGGAAAGCATGCTGCTATACAGAAGGAGGAGAGGTGGGGGGCCGGGAGGGGCGGCGACGAGGCTATAGAAAAAAAACACTTCTAATTAGCTGTGTGAATCTTTCTCTCTCAGAAGATTTGATATGCATCTCGATATGCATTTGATGTGCATCTCGGTTTATGATACGATACAGGAATGATACACTTACAAATGCAATGATTCGATATGACATGATCCGATTGAACTCCTATTCGATATGATTCGATTCAGCTCGGATTCAGTTCAATTTAGCTTCCATTCAGTTCAGTTCAGATGTGGTGAAATTCCATTTAATCTTTCAATTAAGTTCCTGTTAACCCCTTCTCTAGCATGGCGGTCACCACAAATCTGGAGGGGATAATATACCTCCAGAGATAATGAAATTGAAATCACGTGCTTTAAATTTGATGGTATGATATCGACAGTCATACTTTTACATATTTTTCTTTTAATGACGGCTCTTTGATAATCGTAAGTAGGCTAGGCAAAGGAAAATATGACCAATATTACGTTCAAATAACATGCACTTCTTATAATATCCGTTTATGTGAAAGATGCTGTATTGTTCATAATCATCTATTGGTGGCGCTAGACATAAACCAGCTTTTTTTCCAAACAAAGTTGTGCCGAAAATAATTTGTAAGTGAAACTCCAGCAGATACACCTCGTTTTCAGCAATCTCCCCCCATCCCATTAATACATTATCTTATATTTACATTTGGAGTGCATTTTTGTGTTTTGTGGCTCCAGAAAGCAATCAAACAGGTTGCATTTTGTGGCCATTTTACATTTTACTTTGGAGGGGCAGTAAACTTCTCACATGGTCGCTCCAGAGCTAGTTGCAGCATTTTCTTGTTTTTGGAATTAGCTGGCATAATTTAAAAATGGTGTTTGTTTGCTGTCTCCCTCTAGTTCCTATAGGGGTGGTATAATGACATTGTTCATGATAAAAGAGGAATAACCATGTTGCTAAAGATTGGGCTTATGTTATTTTGACAAATGTATCGGGTTTTGACGGCCATATCGATTTTCGAACGGTTTTCCCTCTTGACTTGGACCTGTTTGGTATTTTGGAATCGATGCAGCAGCATCTTAGATGGCGCATCGGTTCGAACCGGCGACTCTTTACACCCGTAGGCCTGATAATTAATTCCCTGCCTTTCTGCTTTTCCTGAGAAATTGAATGGGTAGGGAAGAGTCCTCATTCAGAGCGGCTTTCAGCACCAGCTGCTTGTGTGCAGTGTGCTGTGCAGCTAGTTTGTGTGCACTGTGCAGAGGAAAGAGAGCTGCTAATGGCGCATCACACAGGGACACTGGTCAGAGGCTGAGGATCCGCTTGGTGTGTTAGTGAGCCTTGTGACAGCCAAGAACAACACCAGCTGTCCACAGCTGCAGTCCTGCAGGTGTTTCAAGATCCATAATATACTCTAAGTGACACGGCAGTGTTTGACCCCGGCAATTCAAAAGTAATTTCTTGGAGAGAATAAAAACCTGTGGCTGTCGTGGCCCTTGAAGGGACAGCATTGGCCATTGCTATGTGAAGTTAAATTAGACCTGTGAAGTGACGCACAGTGTGCAACATAGGGCCCTACAGGTTCTCAGGAGCCAAGATAACAACATTACCTGCTATAGGTAGGGTTCTGCTCAAACTTAGGCTTTGCTTCAGTCAACATGCATCCTTAACCTGGAGTAAGTTGTTTATTTCTTTACCAACATTTTGGCAAGATGGCTTGGTGATCAGTCAACTTGCCGAACTGGTTTTTAATGAGTGTGGATGTCGTTTGGAAGGTCATGCTCTTCACTGCTTATATCAAGGAGAACAACCTCCATTTGTGGATGGTTTTATAGAGGTTTTTAAACCTTCTGAGCCCCCGCATTAACTTAATGAGCAAATGCATTTATTGTAACCCACTCCTTATTAAAATATAGCCAGACACATATACAGTATGTCATGGAATATCTGTCATGGAATTACAACTGCATGAACACTAAGGAATTCAGTGTATGTAATGATTGCAGCATTTAATTTGAATATTAGTGGAAAATGTATTATATATGTGCCTATTTGTCTTGTGTCATGTGATTCAATTAATTCAACCATTCATTTCTTAATTACTCCTATAATTTACTTGGGTTGTTTTTTGTCTCTAGGCTTCATAAAGTGACCACCCTGTGGCTTTATACCCCTCATTAGTGGTTCAAAACTGACCTCAATCCAACAGCTGCAATGTAGTGACTATCTACCACACTAGTACTCGGAAAAATATCTAAATCATAATGTATTTTATATTGTGGATCTACATAAGATAAACAAAAAAAAAGAAAAGGAAATGAGTATTTACAATGATCACAATGTCATCGATGATTTGTAAGCCTGACAGTTTATTTATTCATAAAATAGGTTTATTTTATCTGAAATTCTCAAATATGTAAATATAAGTAAGATATTCCGCTGGGGAACCCCAGGAGTCCTCCATGGACCTCAGTTTGGGGACCACAGCTCTAGCTGAGTCCCTCACCTACTAACAAATACAGTTGAACATGAATACAGAATCTTTGATGTGATCAGACTTTTGTCCTTTTGAAATACTTGGGGGAATGGGCCTCTAAGGGGCGTGTGGTCCCTTTCGTACTCATGTTCTGGATATGACATCCTGGTTACTTTTTTGGCTGTTTCTGTTTTCTTTTCTCTGCAAACTTCTTCTAAGAAACGTATTGGGCAGAGGCCACTACAAATCAGTTTGATGATCTCATTCATGGTATTTTAGTCTTATAGAGGTTAACAGTGGAGCTGTGCCAGTTGTGCCATCTGAATAAATGCTTGGGTGCTGTGTGTGGTTTTTATGCACAGTGCTGTTCAGTGATCTTTTATCTTTTTTATTCTTTTGCCCCAATTATTCCTTTTCTGTGCCTGGTCTGAACAAATAATATCAGAATGCACCACACTGCCCCCATACTGAGGGCATGCAATGACTTATTCACCAATTAAACTCTGCACTGTGTGTGCTTGCATATTTGTTTGTCTGTACATACAGTATAACGGTTTAGTTGCTGTTAACAATGCTGTAAAAAGTAAAAAGTGCCACTCACGGTTATGTAATCTGCGATACATAATCTTCATGTTTTTTCCATACAGAACCTGAGAGCATCCCAAACCCCTTTCTCTCACTTGACAAAATGGCAGTCATAATCGACAGCGTACTGCCTTTTCATCTAGCGCGGCTTCGCCTGGCCACGTTCCCTTTATGCTTTTCAATTAAACCTCGCATGACGAAACCGGGGAAATCCCCTCGTCCCATTTTGGAGATAAATGGCGGGTGGATGCAGAGGTTGCTGTTAGCATAGGATTTTCTGAGAGTGTTTCCAAATGACGGTCGCAAAGTGTTTCATTACCTGCTGGCTACAGGCCTGGATCATGCTGGGACTTTTGTGAAAATAGAACCGATCCCTGAGCCAGACTGGAGCGGATACCAGCTACTGTGAGATGTGAAAATACCCTACGGGTGTTCTGGGATCTCGCTGGTAATTCACTCTGGAAGTGCGTCAGCTGACTGTCAGCCTCTGATGCCTTTCCTCCTACTAAGATTCTTATATCATCCTCTGACTCTGAAGACCAGACTTGGGCCAGCTCTGACATGTCAGGGGTGTCACTTCAGGGTGTTATGGGAAATACCGGTCTCGCACAAGTCCAATAAATAGGCTATGTGCCTTGTTCCTCAATAAAGCCACTGCTAGCTCTCCTGGCAATTTTGGGAGAGTGCAGATAAGCCCTCTCTCTCTCGTGATGTCGGCTGGCACTTCTTTTGAAATCGCAGTCCACGAGTCCACCTTGCATAGACATGAGTCAGAGGAAGGCACTTTGTGTTTAGTTTGGTCAAGCAGACTGTAGATGCCCTCTTCGCCAGGTTAGGTTGCTGGAATGCGATGAGATTCATTCATACCCGCATACTGAATCCTTCCCTCCTCGAGTGATGCTTCCGCCAATTATGTGACTGATCCTCAATTTTGCTCCCTCTGATGGAGACAAAGAAATATCACTTCAATGCAATGTCTCAAGGCTCCTCAAAATTATCACCCTATAAATGAATGACGTAGTTCCAAAAAAGCTGAGTAGTGTGTGCGCTGATGTATATGACGTGCTGTACAAGTCCTGGCAATATTGTGACATATATTTTCTATATTTAAATATATGAAAAAATATGCTTTCTAGCTATATATTATTGTAGTTAGCGGCTAGCTGTTTGCCAAATTAAATAGTAGGTAGCACTATTAAAGTGTTTATTTATAATGCCTAACATATATGATAGAGGAAGTCTTTTAACCTCCATGGCATAACTGGTCTCCAATGTAAGCATACTTTTTTTATTGAAGCACGTATGTGGCCAAGTAGCTAGTTAGTATTCTAAGAACTGTAAATACTGTGTTACCTTCCTTTAGCTAGTCAATATTAAGGTTATGTGAAACAATAGGACTGTGATAATATGAAAATCTTCTTTTATAGACCTTAGTATTAAAATACTGTATGATGTACAAGCTGTATGCTTGCGTGAAAAAGATAACATTTGGAAAGATCGCACCTAACTAACCAGCTTGTCAGGTAAATTAATCTAAAAAAAACTTCTGTCCAAATACCAAGTGTTCATTTTACAATACTTGCACTCAAAATCCAACATTATAGTATAAACAGGTCAGAGGTGCATGTGTGTGCTTGACCTGTGTTTTAGTATTTAAATAACCTATCTTTAAACAGCTTGAGCCAGTGGCAGTTTCTAAATATTGTCTCCATGATTATCACACTATAATCCTCTTTCTCCTTCATGCGTAGGCTACTGTGCTCTTCTTAACGATGAATGGCAAGAGCGCAGATGAGGGTGTGGATGTTCCATTTTAAACTGCTCCACTCTCAGTCCCTCCCCCCGTTTGGGAAGTCTTTGCACCTGCCCTAATCCGAAACGTTCGTTCTGAGCGAAGGCCTGTGGGGATTAGAGGAAACGTGACGATGAAGGAATTGGATTGTGGCGGAAGAACTGAGGGATTGCTTTCAGGGTCCGGTTTTGAGTGGGGGATTTTGGGACAGGGAGGATTCATGTGTGAAATGTTACTCGTCCGTGAATTTAAACTCCCCGTTGAATTAAACGCAACCTCACGTGTCACGCTTGCTGAGTTAACGCAGGGCATATTGGTTCCAATCATTTATTTCCAGTATTGTTGCTTTCGGGACACATTGTATTTATTTTAATTGCCGATTCCTGGAAAACAAGAGGCACGCTTCCAACAGCATCTCCAGCAAATAAGTACCAGCGTGGGCCAAAGCTATTCAGCCACCATACTGAATATCTGCTGCATTGCTGCTCATTTTTAGTCAGCTCGCGCGCTATATCAGATGTGAGAGATTGCAGGGAGGAGCTGCATAGGTGTCTCTTTGACTGATGCCCTAGCGGGGTTCAGCGAATGCCGTTGGAAGGTGCGCTAAACACCCGCCGGTTTTCTGACTTCAACCCCAATCTCATCTTTGTAATAAAACCCGCTCGAAACTTTAAATCTAAAAACCTTTTAAAAATGATGCGCCTTTGCCGCTAGTCTTTGACAGAACTCTTCACATTTGCGAAAATGAAGGTGATGGGATGTGGATAGCTGTGAAGTATAGGCACTGAGCGTATCAGCAAAACCCTCCCCGTTCGCATTAGCCAGCACGAGAAATCTAGAGGCTGAAGATCATTTTTGACAGTCCTCTACAAGCCCGGGCTCCGGTTTGCGTCGCTGTGAAGAACATCGACTGGGCCGCGCGCCGCAAAAGAAAACGCGCCGTCCGTGTTTGTTTCCCGGGAGAGTGTTAGGATGCTGGTGTGCGCAGTCACGTCTGCACACCCCTTCCCAGGCATTCTATGTAAATTCGATGCAACAATCAGCTTGGGCCAAGCCGACTGAGTGACACTGTTAGTTTAGCAGTCCCCCGAAGGGAAACGATTTGAATTGAATTTGAAATGGAAACAAATAGATTAGGGGTGTCGTGTGGGAAAGGGCTTTTCATGATTGCTAATGCATTGCTTTAACCATTGTAACCCCTCACTTTCCCCTTACTTTATTTGTCTGTACTGCATCTTCTATTGCGCAGCACCGAAGTTACTCAGCTGCCGTACGGCTCCAGGTGTTTGCCTCACTGCCCGAAAATGTTCAGAAGAAGTACTACAGAGGCTTATAAGGTGATCCTCTGGTGAAGTGTTTTGTTTTGCGGTAATTTGACTCGCCTAGTCTCTGTCGCTTCGCGCACATCGGCATGTGGACACAGGAACACCGCAAGAAGGAATATGAATAGAATAATACGGGGAGTAAGCAGGCTGCATACAGGCGCTTTTTTTTTTAATAAAGGCAAGCGGCTTGTTTACCGTCTCTCCATTTTGGCTGCTGTCTCATGTACGATCCTGCATTCATGCTGAGCCCAAAGTGTTTCCTGAGAACTGAGTAAATATCAGTGGATGCACGGCTTATCTTTTATTTAGACACACATGATTATAGAAAGGTGTCATTTGATTTTTAATTAGGCTCCGATGGTGAGGTCTGTGGCGCTACAAACTGAATTCTCTCCCTGGAGATTTATAATTTGGTATCTGATTACACTGGCTTATTGATCCCACATACTCATAATGTTCTCCATACACTTAAAACACAAAAAGGTGAATGCACACACACACACACACACACACACACACACACACACACACACACACACACACACACACACACACACACACACACACACACGCACACACAAACGCGCGCGCAGGCAGGCACAGTATTCCCTTAAAATTGTCAGACAGATTAGGTCTGGCTGGTCTCCTGTCCCTTCCTCGGGAAGAATATTGATCTTCCATCAGAGCTGCCCCAGTGAGAGACATCTGGTGGGCGTTTGCTGCTGGTTTGGGGTGATTGACAGGAAATTCCATCACCAGCTCTGTCTGCAGACTACCAAGCACCGCTGGGCCTGGCTATTCCAGCGCTAATGCGAAACACTGAACTTCCTGGGTTTAGGAGTCCACCATATAAATAAATCTGAACAATAAGGACCTCTGGGTGACTGAAACCTTTAAGGGCGGTATATATTGCTCTCTTCTTCACAGGCCTTCCGCAGTCATTTTGGCTCATGCTTGTGCCCATATTTTTGTGTTGCAGACATTTCCTTGTATTTTACCTAATATTTCAGGTTTTTTCATGGCCCGTTTGAATGCGTCAAAACATTTGTTGACGTCTTTTGGACAGGCTTTACAAAGATATCTGTAGCAGGTTCAGCAGGGACAAATAACGCCCCGTCGTGAATTGGGATGCATCATCCGACAGCAGTGCGAACGGAATCATAATCGCCGTGCTGTTTGGGAAGAGGTGTCACAGAAGAAGCGGAAGTATTTGTTGTTGTTTGTTTTCGCAACAGATGGCCTTCAAGTGCAGGCCTACATCCACACCGTGTGGGGAATAAGCCCTTTTTTCCTCAACAGTGATGATTGAATGGCAGTTTCAGATTTGCCTGCGCACACTAAGTCACATTATCATACCTGCCCCTGGGGAATGCCGTCTGTCACTTTTTCTAAGCCAAGTATTTTACTTCTGATTTCTGCTTCTACATAGAGCGGCCCTTCTCAGCCAATCAGTAGTTGCGGTCTCATGCGGTGCTTTTTACCAGGAGATCAGAGCCCCGTTTCTGCCCCCTCTCTCTTTCTCCCTCCTACTCTCAGCTTCTATACCATCAATCAGTCTCATTCTTTTTGTACGGCCCCATTTGCAAATCAATTTGTCCCCCGTTCTGTTCTGCGGCCCTCTGACTGTGATTAAGGACGCCATTAACCCTGTGCAATAGCGCCAAGGATCAGAGTAACGTTCTGCATCTGCATAAACAGCGCCCACCTGAATTATTGCCAGCCTCAATGAATATGAGCAAAAAGTGCAGGGTTAAATTCAGCCTATTGTTTATCAAATGTCATCTATGCTCAGAAATTGTTTTTGAAAATTATATCGTTCGATTGTGATACCATTGATCGGAGGAAAAACAAATCTTTAATGCAAAATTATTTTTATCTTGAAAAAGATGTGTGTCACAATTATTGGCACCGCTGTATTTATTACTTCCACCTTCCCTTGTGCACCCTCCCTTAGCCAAGATAGCAGCACTGAGTCTTCTCCTGTAATGTTTGATGAGGTTGGAGAACACATAGCAAGGGATTTGAGAACATTCCTCCATACAGAATCTCTCCAAATCCTTTAGAATCCTTGGTCCTCACTTGTGCACCCTCCTCTTCAGCTCACCCCACAGGTTTTTAATGGGGTTCGGGTCACGGGACTGGCATGGCCACTGCAAAAACCTGGATTCTGTGGTTAGTGAACCGTTTTTGTGTAGATATTGAGGTATGCTTTGGATCATTGTCCTTCTGGAAGATCAAATCACAGCCAAGTTTTAGGCTTCTGGTCTAAAATCTCCTGGTATTTTATGGAGTCCATGATATCATGTATCCTAACAAGGTTCCCAGGGCCTTTGGAGAAATAACAGAAAAACAGTGATAAACAACATCACATATCCACTAACATACTTCCCATTGGGGATAAGGCTCTTTTCTGCATAACTATGCCACTTATTACACCAAACTATACCTCTTATTATGAGCAAACCATTGGCTCATATTGCAAATAATTGGAGGGCACTGTAGATAGAGCTTTGTATTAACCTGTCTGCAGATGGCGTATGTAGTGTTAACTCAGCAGCTTTAATATTTCCAATCATATTTTGAATGTTTATTTTGTCGCTATCCCCTGGTGTTTCTACTGTTATTGGCAACCAAGTCGGGAGAGTCTCGACGGGAGAGTCGAACCACTCCGTAAAGTCTTCTCCAGCACATCAAAGACTTTCAATGGGGTGAAGGTCAGGACTCTGGTGGCCAATTCATGTGTGAAAATGATTCCTCATGCTCCCTGAACCACTCTTTCACAATTGGAACCCGATGGATCTTGGCATTGTCATCCTGGAATATGCCCATTGATGGGATAACCTGCTCATTCAGTACATTCAGGTACTCAGCTGACTTCATTTTATTGCTGCATAACATTTCTGAGCCTAGACCCGACCAATTGAAGCAACTCCAGATCATAACACTGCCTCCAGAGGCTTGTACAGTGGGTACTATGCATGACAGGTGCAACAGCGACTTTTTTTTTGGCCAGGCAGTGTACTTTCAGCTATCTTGCACTACTCTTTTGATCTGACATGATTTTAAACCAAACTCTTTAAATAGTTTGCTGACTTACTAGAAAACCAGAGGATGCAATACAAAAACATGCAAACTAAAAATACTAAAAAAGTATATATGAAAGACTATAAGCTACACTTCAAATGTGAAATGCTTATGTCCAGTGATCAGGCTACCTTATTGAATGAGGCTTAGCACACTGCAAATTGATTATTCTCACCTCCACAGAATATTTTGCAGCATGCCAATGCATTTTTAATCTTTGAAATGCTAAGTGAATTCATGCAGTGAGAGGCATCAAGGCCAATCTGCCAATAAAGGATGGACACCACAAATTTCAGATGGCCCCTGACCAAACACAAGCAGAAAGAGACTGACACGAAGGCCTCGTCCTCCGTAAACATATGTGATTTAACTTGCCAAAGAATCTCCAGCGGACATATCGGCTTGACATGGGCTGGGAGATCATCCAGCACAGGGGCGATTTCCCTTCTGTTCAGGAGATGAGGTTAAGCTCATTGTTTGCATTTAAAGGAGAAACGGTTTCAAATTTCAATAGTTAATGTGATACTGTTTGTCTGTCAAGAGAAGGGGGGTGGGGGGGTGGGGTGGGTGTAGGGAGCCATTGCTACTATTCACGTAAGTGATTGTACAAATAAATGATTACATTGTATGTGGATATTGATGAAATGTGAGAATATTTTTAAGTTAAATATGCAAATAAATTGATTGCTTAATTTCACTAGCAACCAAAATATAAACAGTAACCTTAGGTCATACTAAAAATATCTTTGCGACGTCACGTGGTGCTGTAATGGGGACATGTAGTCCAGTTGTCTCTCGTGTTTGTGTTTGTTAATTTGAATGTGTTTTGTTGTGTCGGGCTTTTGTATTTAGTTTTTTTCATGCACTGTGTGTCTATTGTGGGACGGGGAAGCGGGCTGGAGATTGTTCAGGGCACTCATGCTGCTCGTTTTGATAATATTGACGAATTGTATATTCGGGATAATTTTGTTTGTGGTCGTCACCATGGAGACGCATTCACAACATATGCGCGGGAATATCCGTTGAATCTGCAGCCACAAAGTTTACCATCGTTCTTCACCGGAGTTGAAGATGTCGGAACTCGGGACTGATCTTGGACTGCAGGCAATCTTCAAAAGGCCACCAGGGAAGAGAAAGGAGAAGATAATGCGGGGGAGGAGTGAGGCGATGACTGGGAAGGCTGACACTGTTCGATGCTCCGTTTCGACAGTGCACAGAGACCGCAACACTGTGTGTATGGAGGAAAGTCGTGGAGACGGAGTTTGTGTGTTGGACTGCTTAATGATACTGCTTTAATCATGGCTGTATTCCACTTTAATTGACTTAATTAATTTGATGAATGCAATCATTATACTGAATGTCTTTGTTTGATATGTTTGTGAGTTGTGGGTCTGCCCCACTGTCTATGTATTTTTTGTTGTTGCTGGGGCTACAACTGAAGTTCCCTAGTGGGAAAATAAAAGTTATTCTATTCTATTCTATTCTATTCTCTGGTTGGTTGTACGTTAGAAAGTAAAGCTGTGTCTATTTACAGTCCCTGCTTAGTTTTCACATGCTGTTAAAATTGCTATAATAGTATACCATGTCATATTGATTTAATTAAAAATAAATGAATTATAATCACACCCTACAGTTCCCAACATGCAAGAACTCACTGTTACATGATGTCTTTACTTGTTTGCTTTACATTCAACCGTGGTAATAAGTTCACTAAGGCACTGCTGCTGAAACCGCAAAATAGAGGAAACACAGTCAAAGGAATTCTTAGTGCATGCAGCAAGGTCTGCAATATTTCTATTACACATTACAACTCTGTGAAGATCAATACAAAAGTGTTGGGAAATGTAGTCTAGTGCTGAGTAATTACAGAGATGCAAGTATATTTCTTAGGAGGCCAAGTACCGCTGTTACAGAGGCACCTTATTTTTATAGTACAGATTAAAATTTTACACCACTGTGGCCATAACATCCAGATGGCTTATTGAAACCCACAAACATTCTGATTGTATTTGTCATTTGGAATTGGGTAGGGTAAAGGGAAAAGTTTATACACCCACTCTGACATTGATTTGGGTCTTGTTTATTTATTACATATTGGAGCCATAACAGTTGTTTTATTTTCAGCAATTTAATCTTCAGAATTAATATACCGTAAACCATAGGGGTCTATGACATGGAGGCCTGTCGGTGATTGTATCTTCTTGTATCATTGAATCAATGGCTTTGGCAATTTACACTCATGAGTTCCAATACTATACTTTCCACCATTTAAAATATTTACATAATGATACCGCTGTTATTAAAGGTATACTATGTAGTTTCATTGTAAACAACTTGTTCTTTGTTTACCTTCAAATTTTCTCCCCAAAAAACATTGTATGTGTCCTTGTGGTCTAATAAACATGTTGAATGTATTTCCTACCTCATAAGTCGTTCGCAAAGTGTTTTTTTGTTAATGTTTTGAATGTTACACTATTGACATCCCGCCGCCATTTTTAAAGCCAGAAACGGCTAAAATGGTGTAAACGTCATGAATGGGCGGTTCCTGCTCATTTGATTGACATGGCCAGGCCATGTGGGCAGGCTTCCAGGTAAACTCTTATTTTAGCTTAGGACCGAAACATGCCAACACGTGGACGTTTCGCAAATACGCAAACAGTTTTTTTTTGCCATGACATTTGTGAAAGACAAACCAGAGCATTGCAGCAAAGGACGCTATAGCAGCAACAACAGTAAACAACTTTCTTGTTCGATCTGTGCTTTCCTCTGGTTTGTCTTTCACAAATGTCATGGCAAAAGAAAAACTGTTCGCGTAACTCGAAGCGTCCACGTTCGCGTAGCTATTTGCGTGAGGTATGTTTCTGCCCTTACTCACTACAGCCGAGGAGGTAACAATATCATTATAAAAATAGCGCCCATTACATTACATTATAGTCATTTAGCAGACGCTTTTATCCAAAGCGACATACAATAAGTGCATACAGAAACGTCATTGAAGTAACTACAGAACAGATAAGACAAAGAACATCCTTCCCATAACGTAGCAGCCATCGATAGCTAAGGCTGTCTATTGTCGTGATGTTTGTTTATTGTTGACAATAGTCTATTTATCATGTTTGACCAAACCTTCATCATGTAAATGGAGACTATGTTACATGCTCAAAGCATATAAGTTAGTAATCTTAGCTATTGCTCTGTAAATTTGACCACTGTTCATTTTCATAAAATAATTCAAAATCATAATTTTGTAATTCTGCTCGGTTCATTCTGTAGCCATCAACATCCAGTGGTCGCGGCCCCAGAGTAAGGGTGAGGGGCAGTCATTACATAAACATTACATTACAGTCATTTAGCAGACGCTTTTATCCAAAGCAACAATCGTGTTCGTGGTGGGCGAGGCAGGGCCAGGGGAAGAGGACAGCTTGATCAGAGTGACCGTGATAGAGTCAACAGTCTCCGGGAGGAGAAACATTGCCATCTCAACGAAGTTCAGACGGAGCAGCACTTTATCACAAAATAAATAAAAAAATACAATCAAATCAGAAATAAATATTTTCCCAAAATAAATCAGAGATACCCTCAATTAAAAAATGTAACAGATATCCAAAAACTCCCTATCCTCTTAGGAGAGGAGAGGACGTGCTGTGACCTGGCAGCATAATATATAGCTGCCTGCCATCGTCTTGGCGACAGTGAGTGACAGAGATCATTATAAACCAATTAAATTTTTTTACATGTATTATATTCACTTTATAAGATCATATGTGTCGTTCTCATCATCATTATTTTCATTTCTGTCGATAATTATTATTATTTCTAATTGTACTTTATTATTTTACATTATTGTTATTTCTAAATCCATAATCAAAGAAAAGTTATTGTTTTCATGTATGGTTACTGTTCATTCGTTTCTAGTCTTTTCTGTTTTGTATTGTTCAGAGTTAGATGTATGTCTTCGACTGTTTTAATGCAGTATGCTTTGACAATACAGATTCAATGTCTTGTCATGCCAATAAAGCTAATTGAATTGAGTCCACGGTCAGAGAAAATATGTGTGAAACGTCACCACAATGCTCGTGCACGTGATAAACTATTTTCGGGGAGCCCTTTTCTCCAAGTGCTCAATATCGCCATCTAGTGTTCTGAAACTACGTAGTATACCTTTAATTGAAGGTTATAATTTGAGTGTTCCACCTGCATTATCCAGGCATTTATGGCAAGTTCCACCATTGATTCATTCATGAAACATACTACGGAAAACCAATGATTGAGTTTTGAAGCTGTCTTTGAAATTGTCGTCACATTATCTGCCAGGGTAGACATACACATTTTGAAAGGATCCTGACTGTGATCAATTTTTGTACAGTTGGCAAGAATTAAAGGAGTTATGCAGATCGGGGATAGGACGGGAGATTTTCATTATGATCCATATATACCTTGATAGACCCCATTACAGTTCATACAGGTTGCATTAGTAAACAATGCAATTGTTGTCATACACCAGTTATTGAGGGAGGTGGAGTTTGTGTGGAGTCAGCTATGTTGAAATGTGACAATGCAAATATTGTTTAAGAATTCTGCCTTACCATATTGTTTAAGGGTCAGTGTCGTGACCTATACATTTTGTGTCTGAATACTATTTCAATATTTTGAATATGCAATATTTTAATAACTATAAATTCATACATACATTACACATAATGTGTAATGGAATGAGCTCCCATTGCTAAACTCTGAGGGCCTGATTTACTAAGACCTTTAGCGGTGCAAAACCATTTAGCACACGCAAAACGAATAACATGACCAATGATGGTGCAAAACAAATTCCATGACCAATCATTGGTCATGTTATTGGTTTTGTGTGTGCTAAATGGTTTTGCACCCGCTAAAGGTCTTAGTATATCAAGCCCTGAATATTTACTAGCTCCACCTCTTCTGCATTCAAATCTATAACCTCAAATCTAGCCATCATTAAGTTAAATAAGAATGTGTACCTAATTTACCTGCCTGATTATATAAAGGTTAAATAAATGAAAATAAAACTATTTTGCTATTGTAAGTGCTACATTGTCTGGCTCCCTCTTGTACCAACAGGATCTTAACTGTCTTATGTTGTAGTAGGTTTATGTATGTACTATTTCTAATTAAGTTGTGTTAATAACTGCTAATATTTATTGTGACTAACTGTTAATGTGTTGGGACCAGCTCTTTATTGCTTAAACTCTGGATACGAGTGTGTACACTCCTACGTTTCAATATACAGAAAATAATAAAACTATTCGGTAAATACTTACTCTGTATGATTTTTTTAGGGTGCATAGTTATATGGTTTAATTCATGGGTTTAATTTCAAAGACATTTATCACTGCACTGAATGACCACATGTTTTGGTGGCTGTACTTATCTTGTTTAAAATCACATTATTGTGATTTCATACTGAATTAAACAAATATGAATGCATAGGTAACACTCAAGTGAACAGAACAATACTTTTAGAAAATTATATTTTCACTTAAATGTTTGCCTCTATGAGAATTTAATTAACCATTGACCATTATACAGATTCATACAGACCCTTATACAAGTTCAATCTGCGGTAGGTGGTAGGTAGGTGCATTATTTTTCATCCTCAAAACAGAGCCCTCACTGTTAGGTATCATGCATTATATAGAAGGATGCTGTGTAATCATTACTGTATGTTACACATTACAGGAAACCTCCGGTAGGTAATTATATTAACTAATGACATACCAGTACTATTATTTTGGGTATTGTCTTGCACTCCTTTCAGCACTTGCAATAATGCAGTAATTTATAGCAATAGCCAACATGGAACTCATTTGCATTGCTATGCTAACTCATTGCTTGTTTATAAAGGGAAAATAATGAAGTCAGTGCTAATGAGTGCTGTCATTTTGTTATTTTCCCTTCAGGCATTGCTGCTTGCAGCTATTTTGACTTACTGTACTTATAATTTAATCATATAATAACATACATGGAAATTAACAAAACAACATAGAAGTGGCATGTTGTTTCCATTACTAAACAGCATTTTGTAGGCAACTGTGGTCCTAATTATAGGCAACTAATTACAGGGCATCGCTATGGTAGGTGGTAAGAAATTGAAGTCACACACTTCAGCATTTGGAATTCTGTGGAATGCTGTCCAACGTTCTGAAATCCTCACGGCTGGTTGAAGTGTGTACTACAGTTGTCTGTCAATGAAATGGCCACTCTGTTGTAGCATTTGTAGTCATGTTTTATTTACAAATGACAGATATGAACACACGTAACTATGTTACATTATAACCCGTCCCCCCAACCCCACAAAGTGTACAGCACTATTCCACAGCACCCTCTGCCAAATCATTTACAATGATAAAAATTTACCCTCTCAAATAAATCACACTAAAGATGTATGCTCTGCGATCAGAACAGCAGTTTGAGTATCTTCTGGTTCATTCAAGACATTTCTTGACTTCTCTTGATCACAGAAACAGTATGGCTGTATAGAAGTGAATTTTTCCTGTTGGAAAGTAGGGCTTCATTTCAAGTGAATGTATTATACATTGTACTTGCCATTGTTTTATCTTACATTGGTATTAACAAGATTTAGAACACATCCACAGGAACTCATAAATCAAAATGTTAAATGTCATGGTAATTACAATCCGTGCTTTCTATGGTATTTACAGATATCTCCTTGTCAGCATTCCATTGGTCATAAATAAGAATATGTACATATTAAACAGTAAAAGATTGTAATAGATAATGCATTATTTGAATGAATGTATCTCAAAACACAAAGCAACAATAATCTTTTTTTGACCACTTTCAAACAACAGAACATACAAACACTCTTTTAATTATTTACAATGTTCACAATAACATGTTATTGGAGAAATACATGAATATCATACATTGAAATGTAGATGACATGGAGACTTTTGAAAAAAAGTATGTCTGCAATTGCACTCTATCTCAGTGCATTCACTGATAGTGGTGAGGCCCAGTTGTGAGGTTCAAAGATGTTGTGTTGTGTTCAAAGATGCAATGTGAGGCTGTTGCCATGGGAATGCATTGGGTCATAATAAGTGGAATGATGAACAAGGCCCATAGATTATAGTTGAAGGTAAATGGAACATGCCTCATTTCAATTGAAATGAGCCACACCAAGCAAAAGCCTTTTTTCCTCACTAATTACTTGATGTTGGGTCTCTCATTTTCATAGATGCTCTCTTCCAAATAAAATTCAGTTTTTGTGTGTGTGTGTGTGTGTGTGTGTGTGTGTGTTTTATTATACAGACGCTCTTAAAGTCAACTGGGATCAGGCTGTATTAGATTTGTGTCAATTAGAACTTAATGAATGAATGATTTAAACTTCTAGAATGATTTAACCCGTTGAATTTAATTCTGCTGTGTCATGCATGTCTGATTATCATAAATTGTGTTGATGTGAAATGTCTTCATGTAGGAGATGCGCGTCACATTGAGTTTCTTGTGAACGTGGATGGATGTTCCCTTCTTGATGATGACATGTATTCCAATGTGGCGTTACAGGCTATGCTCCAGAGAATGTTAATCTTATCTGAAAAAGCAATTATGGGAAGCTAATTGTAAACCATCCTTGACAAGTGTGACTAATGCCTGACCTGTACAGGAAATGGTAAATGTGCGATGCAGATCGTAATGCTATGGGATGGCATGTACTGAATTCTCAGCATTATCCATGGAACAGTGCACCCCTGACCTTGAATTTTATGACAAAGCAGACTTGTGAAGCAATTTGTCTTCTAGCTCACCATTGATTTTTACCAACTGTTGCATATTTGTCCTCACGTTGCTTTACTCAGTTCCTAGATTAATGCTTTGGCCATTTTTGTAAATATATACTGCTGTGTTGAAAGTTTTAGAGGGATTTTTCTCTATTATGTACAATAAATTCTACAGGACGGTCGCTTTATATTTTTCTTCCTATTCTAGACTATGGGCCTGATTTACAAAAACCTTTAGCGTGTGCAAAAACTTTTAGCACATGTAAAACCAATAAAACAATAAAACCAATGATTGGTGCAAAACAAATGCCATAACCAATCATCGGTCATGTTATTGGTTTTGCACGTGCGAAAGGTCTTAGTAAAGCAGGCTCTATGTGTATAATTATTTATTTTTTATTCTATTCTAATCTAGCTTTGCTCCTGTTTTTATAGAAGATGCACTGCACTGATGGCGTCTGTGGACATCTCCATTTCACAGGAGAACAGTATTGTACCTTTTACATTGGTACCAAGCACCGCTGGTCATGAGTGACTGACTTTGCTTTTCCTACTTTGAATGCACTGTAGAATGTAGCAAAAACATGTTTTTGCACATTTTTATTACGCACAACAGTCTGTCAACTTCGCAGCGGCGATATAATGGCTGTTGTGCTATACGTTAACAAGATTTATGAGCACGGTGATTGGCTCTTTGTCTGTCTCCTGGCTCCCAGGGACGCATTAACATGGAAGGTAGGACTGTGAGTGAGAGATGTGAGTCTATGCATTATGTATTCACCAGTGTTTGGAATGGATACTGATGCCGTGGTTTTCCCGGGGTGGTGTCTTATTGCTCCCCACGGTGGGTTTCTCAAGAGTAATAATGGTAGTGCTATTAAGAACCAAGCCTAATGGCCATATGGAGTCTCTTGTTGTGATGTTCAGTATAGCCGCTCTAGTGCTTTAAAAACAAAAGCAATCTCTCATCCTCATGCGCGTCTTTCATAAACTGTTTTTAACTCGCTCACGATTTTTGAAATATTCATGAATCGGGCCTCCTTTTGTCCTTCGCCATACTGATATCAGTCATAGCCTCCTTAAGGGCCTTAATGATTGATTTGATATACTACGGGGCTGCATCTTTTTCCGACTGCATCTCAGATGCCATGCGCTTTTTCCAAACCTGCCATTCACACTAGCAATGCAAGCTGGGTTTCTTTACCTTGGCAACGATACTGTAGCAATTTGACATATGATCAATGCTGTTTTATGATCCTGGTCCAAGAATTCTGTTAAACGTTGGAAGCAGTCCTAGCTTCTGATTTGGCATTGCGCCCTGGAATTCTTGGGGCTCTCCACAGGTAGGTTTTAAAACTTAGCTGGATTCACAACAAATTACGCAATTCCTCTATATCTTGACTATGGACATGACAATAAACCTCTGATGAATCCGTGTCCAGTTTCTTCTAATGGAATCGCACATGGCTGTGTAATCACACAGTTTGTAAATGTGTACTGCATCAAACAACACAAATGGATGCGCCATTATTGTTTACGGAAAAGTGTAGCAATGAGTAGAGTATTCTGGGGGCAATTGTAACAGGGGGCAATTGCAACAGCATAAAATTGCACCAGTCTGAAACAAGCTAGAGCTGAGATTCTATCCAGCAAGCTAGCTAGTTTCATGTGTTCAGGGTTGGGGGCAATTGTAACAAAAAATTGTGTTACAATTGACCCCTGTTACAATTGCCCCCAGAATACTCTACTGCATACATTTAAAACATGTTTAATTATAATGTCTTCCCAATGGAAAGAAAAACATTCAAAATAATACCAGTGTGGAAACATGATGAAAGTACATGTGGCAAAGCCAATTTCAAGGGCACCCCTGTCAGATATGTACCAAGGACACCAACCTATCTCTCAATTTAACTTTTGAATGATTCTTGCTTTATAGCCTATAAACAAATCACACCTTTCCTATGGTTCTTTACCCCTGAGAAGCTGATTTTGCTTGGGGTTGTTGTGGAATTCTTTCTTTAAGGAAAGATAAAAGCAGGCCTTGAGGTGGATTCCAGATAAAGCACTTGGACGTTTTGAAATGGAAACATTTCAACATGACAACACCATCTGTACAACACATCTCTTTTAAGAAAAAAATAAAATAAAATAATAATAATAATAATAATAATAATAATAATAATAATAATAATAATAAAATGTAAACACAATAGATTGGACAGAAGCTATGGCACCTTCAGCACAGGGAGAGAAAAATCTAGCCCTAGCTATGTGACAAATCATTCTCCTGGAACTTTGAGCGTGTGTACAATGGATTTCGTAAGAAAACAATGTCGCTTAAATCCTCATTTTCTACCTTAAAACGCAGCCCTGATTCTATAAATGGAGGAGAGAATCAATCCAAGGGCACGGGAGTTCTCCTCTAATCCCCTCAGGTTTTTCTCTGCGACGCTTCCCTCGGAGTTCA
The DNA here is from genome assembly GCA_029718625.1 of Synaphobranchus kaupii. Lineage (NCBI taxonomy): Eukaryota > Metazoa > Chordata > Actinopteri > Anguilliformes > Synaphobranchidae > Synaphobranchus > Synaphobranchus kaupii. The sequence goes on from CM056390.1 coordinate 22,136,330, forward strand.
CTGAAACTTTGGATAATTGGTTTGCTCATTTCCCCAGTGTATTTCTTTTTTTGTATCAGTCTCACCACAATACTGTTCAAAGACCTAATTGGGCTTGCGTAATAGGATGCAAGACGCAGGCCTGGTCAATGTAAGCAGATTTTATATCCTTTTACTTAGGTACACTTTTTCTTTTTTTTTTTTTTTTACAAATAACCACCTATCCCCTTTCCCCACCTTCATTTTTCCTCTTCCTCTTCCCCTCCCTAAGCTGAACAGGCAGAGATGGGGAGGAGGGCCGATAAGACGCCGCCAAGGGGGTGCCGCCACGCCGAGACTCCGCCCGACCCCCCCCCCCCCCCCCCCCCCCCTCCTCCTTCTGCTATACGTGTCCAGATTTAGACAGGTAGGCAATGAGCGCCACCACCACACCCACGTACACTCCTGTTCCAATCGTTATGGACAGGGCGGCTAGGAACAGAGCCCTACGGGATGCGGCGCTCGCTAGCGGGAAGTCTCCCTTGGCGATGGCTTTGCTCGTCTGCAAAAAAGAAGTGAAGAAACAGACATTAAGAACGCGGCAAATAAACTTTTTTTTTTATCCACAAGAATCGTTACATTTTGTCCCAATTTTGCTCTGATGATCAAAAAAAGCTGAAGCAGCAGTTTAATGAGCAATTATGAACGTCTTAAAAGACAGTTAATTGGGAAGGGATAATGCACATTGCAGAGAGAAGAAAATTGTAGCGTTTATTCTGGTGTTTGGCTCATTCCGCGAGCAGTGATGTGTCTTTTAAACACTTTGCTAATTACTTCCAGGACCTACTTGCCATTGTCCAGGGAAAACATGCTTTTAATGGAATTAGTCAGAGAAATAAACAACCAACTGTACTGGAAAGACTCCTCTCCCTCTTTAACTGCATGTAGGTTCCGTCTTAAAACCAGCAAGATGTGAGCAGTGTAATGAAACAAAAACAATAAAACATGCGTTTTAATGCTTTTTTTCAACACGTTGGCAGATGCATTGCACTGCTTGAAGCAGCTTAAGCCGATCGGTGTGATACCAAGCTGCCTCTCTTTCCACAGACTGCTGTTCCCCTCGCTGAATGGCACGAACCATTCCTAGCATGCTTGGGGCGCTCACAGGTCGCACTGTCTACCATTCCAGTGCTTTTGGTAAGTAGCTTTTGGCTACTTTCTTGATGACAGATTTTTCTTTTGTTTGTTTTCGTCCTGTGAGAACACAAGACAGGTAGATTTTTTTGCAAACGGTTGTCAACTTCCGACAGGCTATTATGATGGTGTGTCTTATTATGTTGTCTCTTTCGGAAAGCAGACTGTTCTAATGAGATCAGCTCATTTGATTATAAGTTAGTAAAGTCAAAAACTGCTTTTAGCTACAAAATGAAACCCATTTTAAAAATAAGGCTAGAGTAATAGGCTACATGATACCATTCATCACCATTCCAATAAATAATTTGTCTTCACTTTTGTCTTCACTTCACAGTTCAGAATTCGTTGTTAGTCTGCACCTCACTATAATTTTGTGTGTGCGTTCTCCCTTCCTATCAACAGTTCAGACTTCTGGGGGAAAAAAAAAAAAACATTTCTGAAAGTATCTCTAAGGATCTACTGTACATTGCGACTATGTGCTACAGTTTATATCTCATGTAGGTTTTGTAAGGGACTACCCACTAGCAAAGATCAGGACCCTTCTGAATGTCACTCATATATACAGTGTGTGTGTGTGTGTGTGTGTGTGTGTGTGTGTGTGTGTGTGTGTGTGTGTGTGTGTGCGTGTGCGTGTGCGTGCGTGCGTGCGTGCGTGCGTGCGTGCGTGTGTGCATGTGTGCATACTGCAATCCCCTGCTCCTGTAGGCTACTTCATTTTTGCATCTTTGCCCTGGTCAACTCCTCCCCGGACACTGGTTATGTCACCAGCAGGCCAAAGCAACACCCCTACTCAAAAATCCCACCATGTACCCACACTATTGATCGGTATCCCATCTCCCTTCAATGGGTTGTATCCACTCAGCTAACCTATTACCTGACCGCCTTGACTTTAATCAGTCTGGCTTCACAGCAAGCCACTCAACAGAGATAGCTGTCCTCTGTAGTGGAAGCACCCTAATCTGTCAAAGCGGCATCCCTATCCTCTGTCTTGACCCTACTTGGTCTGTGCTGTACAGCTGACCATCAGGTCCTTTTGGAAACCCTGTCAAAATGACAGAAATGCATATCTCAGGCAATGCCCACAAATGGGTCTCTTCATACCTTTCTGACCACTCTTATCAATTGAAATGGCATGAGTCTATCTCAAGGCCCACCACCTTACCACAGGAGCCCCCAAGGATCCATTCCCAGCCACTCCTGGTTTCTTGTATGTTAAATCTCTCAGAGAAATTGTATCCTCCCGTGGCTTCCCCTACCAGGCTTCTACTGAAACACGCAGCTCATTCTCTCCTTTGCACCCAGGATTGTATTCTGTATTCTGTATTCTTGTTTTCAGGATTGCCTCATGCTCTTGGTAGCATAATGGTGTCCACATCCCAGACTGCAAAAAAAAAACTAGGTCTAGTCGTGGGTAACAAGCTGTCTTTCACCGAGAACATTGTGACAGATACTCTGAGCTGCACTTTTTTGTCTACAACATCTACAGTATTCATACTTTCCTTATGAAACATGCTACGCATCTCATTTTCCAGACTCTTGAGCTTTCCCAGTTGCTCTACTGCACTCTGGTTTCCATGCAAGTGCCATCAGGCCCCTCTAGCTCACTCACAATGCTGCTGCTCCTCTTATCGATCATCAAAGTACGGACAGGACACGTTTCTCCTCATCTCCCTCCACTGGATACTGGCTCTGGCCTGAACAAAAAATACACATCTCTAGACCTAGTCTATGATTCAGCAAGAGGAACGGCACCCTCTTACATTTAATCTAATTTCAAACCTTGTACTCCTGCCAGACCAATCCGCTCTACGTCCTATGGTCACCATGCGATTCCTTCCCTAAAGGGCTCATCCTCTCAGTCAGGTCTCTGATGGCCTCCCACTGGTGGAATGAGCTCTCTCCACCTCTACCAGGACAAGCTGTGTCACTGTCTATCTCGAAACACACCACACTGTATCTTAGCTCAACTAATGATGCACTCATTTATCATGGGTTTACTAGCCCTAGCTATGTGACATCTACTATGTCCTCAAACACATTTGCAACATAAATGTAATGTAAATCTAAATGTGGTTGTGTGCAGTACTCTGTGTTACTTTTATGTGTCACTTCTATTTTAAGTCTTACTGTAAGTAGAGTTTATTTTGTTTCTTGTGGCCTTTTGGCGGGAAACATGGCAGTCAGAATTGTTTTTGTTGTTTTAGGTTTTATTGTATGGAAAGGCTTCATCAGAGGATGGCTCCCGCTCAATGTAGCGGATGTCTTCACCTACTCTAGCTCCTCTGCAGGGGCAGCCAGAAAGATGCCTTTCAGATGAAGGCTTCTGTGTGTGTTGTTTACTTTGAGCAGAAAACCAAACGGCAGGGGTCAAGGAAAGGAAGCAAACAAAAAAAAGTAATTTCTCAGCAAATGAGAAACTATCAGTTTCCATGGCAACTAAGTGACGAGTAGAGTGACATCAAGCCCATGATTGCACTCACGGAGGAAATTAGTTGCCCTCCCTGTGTTTGGAAAAGGCACTCCCTTTTATATTCATTTCAAGCGAAGCTTGCGGTCTTCAGAGGAATGCCGCTTCTTTTCGGCACAGAGGCACACTCCTTTGGCAGAGAATTGAAAATCCTTCAACGCTCTGCCAACAGAGGGTGAGCTCCTGTTATTCAGTTACATGAGTCCACAGTGAGCAAGAGGTTAACACCACTGAGTGGGATTAGGCTGGAATGGGGCATCTCTGTGATTCAATTACTTTGAACAAGATGTTTAAATATTTAATGAATTTGTTTTCCTGTATTGAGATAAATAATTAGCTTGGATGCTGCAGGGAGACTCCCTAAGGACAAGGATAGATACAAGCCCACCATATTAAGCTTATCATCTTCAGAAGGAAAGGGGCAATGAGGTCATGGTAAGGCATTATGCACAGTTGACTGACTGTAGGGAGCTTTTTTGAAATGCTCTTCACTAAAGATCGACTTTAAAATACACACACGCACGCACGCATGCACGCACGCACACACGCATACACACTAAAATCAAATCCCCTTGTGACCATTAGTCATATTACAGACAGGGCATACGCTTTGTTAGAAGCAGCACCATAAACATGATCTTCATCACAAACGATACTAAAATAGTACCCTACAGTACTGTCACTATCAGATGAATTCAGCATTTTAACCAACTTAGTTTCAGCATCTCCACTATTATTTGTTTTTTCTTCATCAACATGGAAATTTAATTAGTGCCTACAAGCTCCATCTTGGCTTTCTAAAGAAGAAAACGCTGCTTCCAAGGATTTAATTTCCACAGTCGGAGAAAGTATTTGTCAGCAACGGGAAAATGAGGCAGCATTAGTCAGATTAATTGAATGTGAATATTCTCTCTCTCTCTCTCTCTCGCTCTAGGCACTTTTCTCCCAGCCCCTGTGTACTCCCGCCATGCGCATGCAGCCATTTGCATTTTATCTGTGTGCTGAGCCGTGGAGGAGCCACACCAGCTTTCATGGCACCGTGCTGGTCTTTGTCTTTGTCTTCTGCTGTTTACTCTGCGCAAATATTGCACAGGCAGACATGGCTGTGCCTGTGGGAGGCTCTTGCTTTTTCAAGCTGCGATACCTAACCTTTCTATCCGCAGCAAGGCTATCGATTTGCTTCCCCTCTCGATTCGGCGGTGATTCAACGACTTACGTAACTGTTTTCATCGGGAACGTCGTTTTAACACACTGTAAATGTTACTGAACACAGATAGTCTGAAAACCGCTTTCTAAATTCATACATTTGTGTGTGTTAGGATAAGGAAATTGATTATCAGAACAGTGTACATCACACCTAGAAGAATAAGGTTACAGAAAGCAAGAATGCCAGTAGGTTAGTTAGTGGGGCAGTGCTGGTGTAACACTGCAGAACACTACCATCTTGTCACTGTCTTATGAATGAATATTATTTCCTGTGACTGCCAGGTTATACAGTCAGCAGTCTCACTGTGTTGAAAACAGTGAGATTAGCATTCATACAACTAATTTGCTCATTTAAAAAAAAATATATCACCATTCTCTCTTTCCCCAATTAGTGATGAAATCGTTTTGAAGGACACTGGATTAAAATGTTGGGCTGATTACATATAATTGTCCTTGCTGTTAGTTGAAATACCAGTTAGAACTAAGCGATGAATTGTGTCTCAATTTAATGTACTCGCTATGGAAATGAGACATTCATTATCAGGGCAGACAGAAAGTGTTACTATTTATAGACAGACCTGGGGTCAGGTATAATTAAAATGATGGGTACAGCTGCACGGGAAGACTGGAGTCTCATTACTGTGTGGTAGCGCATAGGAGCATGAGGAGGTTTATTAGAAATGTGTAAACTGTTAATGACATAAATCATGTAATTCTTAAGAATGGTATGTGGGAATGATATATATACTGTAAGCACTGCTACAGTTGATATGCTTAGAGGCCCTTATCCATGATGACCTTCACGAGCCTACATTTTACATGTTATCCAGCTATAGGTATTTATGATAGTAACACGTTAAGTACCTTGGTTGAAGGTTTTGTAGGTTACAACTTCGAGCTCAGTTCACTAGGGACTATGCTGAATCGCCCCGCCTTTAATAGCTTAATTAATTTCTTATTAATTTGTATGAAGATCAGTTTATTTTAATATCTATCACAATTCCAGTTATTAAAGGTTTAAGGTGATGCCTTCTGGGTGCTGGGTCCTAATAGAGCACCAGCATTAAACCAATACAAAGCCAACGGCAGCTGTGGCGTGATGTAAAATGCCGATAGCATCTCCGAGGGGTGGAGGGTTTTTAATGATTATGTTCTCCTGCCTCGTCATGCATCCTCTGGTTTACAGGGTGCCTGCAGTCTGCACCTGCAGGGGGCTCTTCTCAGACACAGTGACTGCACAGCTCTGCTGGTGGACTGCAGAAGCTTTAATTACAAAATTGGCGGAAAACAAATACGCATAAAAATGTTTTAGAAGATGAGGCATGACTCATAACTCTGGTATTTGGTGCTTTTTTAGGGAAGTCTCAAAATACGTAGCCTCATTGATTTTAATCTAACCGAAGGTTTTGTGTTGTTTTTGATACCATGTCAATGAGGACATTATCAAGACGGGTATAGTGCTCTGAGAGTGAGTTTGAAGTTGAAATAGGCGGTGGTTGGTATTTGCCTCCAAAACAAAGAAGAGGGAAGTGGATGAGAAAAGGTTCAGTGCTAAGAAAGACTACATTGGAACAGCCAGGGTTCTAGGCCATCACTTAACTCCCATTGCCACAACCCCCCCCCCCCCCCCCCCCCCGTGTGAGAGTGCCAGTCGGATCTGCAGCTCCAGACAATATAATCATTGTCATCATTACTCCACAAGCCTCTTAATTCTCATCAACAGTGTATAAGAACATAAGAACTTGTAATGGAAGCCGTATTGGAGGAACGCAACAGACCGCATCCCTCAATAAACAACCAACCATCTGCCATCTTTGAACAGTCTTGGCACAAACAAATATTTACAGGAAATGCGAAGGAGATATGCGCTTTACGTGGTGTAGCTGACCACTTGTGCTTTTTGACTGTAGAGATTGTTTATGCAACCACTGTGCTGATGCTTTTGCAGATAGACCATATGCTACCGAGCAACCGCTACAATGGTTAGGGCTGGGGTGGGAAATCTTATCCGAAAAGGGCCCGTGTGTATGCAGGTTTTTGTTTTAACCCAAGACTACGACACCTGGTTCAACCAATGAACTAATCACGGTCTTCAATCAAGACTTTGATAAGCAGAATCAGGTGCCTTAGTGCTGGGATAGAACGAAAACCTGCACACACACCGGCCCTTTTCGGATAAGATTGGCCACCCCTGGGTTAGGGTTAGGAATAGAGTTGGTCTAGTCTTATTTGATCTTGGGTGGCTGCTTGGAGGCCTTTGGATACCAAGTCTTTGGTACTTACCCCCTGAGAGAAGTAGAAAGCGGCGATGCCCAGGGGCCAGAAACAGCAGAGCATGGAGAAGATGGCCAGGCCCAGGTGGTCTCGTGGCGGGACCATGATGAAGTTGTCCTCGCTCTCGCTGTCACTGGAACAGTCACTCTGAGAAGACACAACAATGCAACAACCTGTCATCCTCGCTTAAAGGCCAGGGGGGACATCCGAGCTTTGTGTGCCAGCAGATTCTCAACAACTCAATCAAGTCATAAATTTCTCGAATGCCTTCTGGGAGAAAAAGAAAAAAGGAGAATTATCGTTTTATCCTTCGTGGCACTATGAGCACCTAAACATAATTTGCTCTCAATCCCTATGGACAATCCAGCGGATAATGTGTTTGCATTAGTTGTATATTGAAAAGTGCCCCATTATGTCAGCGGAATGATCGTAGGGAGGGCTTAATGAGATGTCAGAACGAAAGCCCCAAACAGGAGTGTGTGGGCGATAGAAGCAGTCATTACTCGGTGAGATTTCAACCAGAGTGGAGGAAAGTTCTGACGCAATTTACAGCTGTGAAATTCACAAGCCTTTACTGCTGTTTATAGACCCACTGATGGAGCAAGAGAGGGAACATCAGTCTGCTCTCAGGCTGATGTGAGGGTAGCAACAGGAAAGGAGAGCCTGCTGTTCTGGGCTGCAGTTTGAATTAATTTGAAGCGCATGGTATACATGTGAGAAACAAGTTAAGCAATGCCATCTGTTACAATAAGGTGTGATAATTGACATGGGGGGGGGGGGGGCACTCAAGTGCCTGTCTTGGGGGGGGGGGGGGGGTGCACTCAAGTGCCTGTCTTGGAATGCTTGAGTGTTGGAAAAAATAAATTCATTAATTAATAAAAAAATAAATCATTTTAACAGATGTGCATTTCAGTTTTCTTCTGAGGAACGTTACGGAGGAGATAAGAGTGAATCATCCACCTACGTCTCTCTGGACTCTCTGGAGGAGAGGTCAGCATACGCTCACCCTCAGTTTCTCAACAGGCTCGGATTGACTGCCTTAAGTACTATAAGAGGACCTCTGCCCACGTATTCAGTTTCATGTGAAAAGAAGCACCCCAACTTGTATCATGTTTTCAGCCCTGCACCCGGTTGCATTTTGAAGGTCAACTATCTCCGTGAAAAGTCTGGATAATTACCAGTGCTGTTCATTCATAGGTTATCGTCTGAAATTCAAAGACCCTACAAGCCCCACGCTGCCGTACTGTGAAGGAGGTCAACGTTCAGACTTAATAATATCCTCTTTCCATCCTTTTGGCTTTCAACCAGATAAAAACAGACCTCTCACCGGCATACACATACATTTCCAACTGCATATTCAAGTTCTCAATTATTCTTGGGAAATTTAAAAAGCCTTTTAACCAGTAAGAAGTCTGCAAGTCCCTGGTAGGAGGACCAGTTTGTTTGTGTTTTTGTCGTGAGCGTGATTCCGGCGCGGTTGATCTTGATGTATAGCATGTTTCCCCGTTCCGCTTGCCCTGCGCCAGGCACCCGTGACGAGCGGGGTGCTGAGCGACCCGTCCCGACGGACTCTCTCTGCCTCCGCGGGGCAGCCAGGATTTGTATTCTGTCAGCGCCCGTGGACGGCCTGACAGATAACGGCGGATTAACTGATTGTTTTGTCCTTGCGAGGTGACTGGGGAAACGGGAAGACAATGTCATTTACGTGGCGGATTGCTTTTTTCAGCCTGAGAGACGCGAGTCGCCCCCCCCCCCCCCCCCGCTTCCCGCCCCTCCCCCGCTCTGAATCTTCTCCGCGGTGGGTTTTGGGTGACAGGAGACCAACGTTTCGAGAAATGCGCGTTATTTTCTCCGGGGCACCCCGATCACGTGCGCGTACGCATCCCTCGCCTAACGAATGGGGTTGATGATGATGGCTGCGGGTCATCGTGTCTGACACGGAGGAGCGCCATCACGGCGGTGACCTTTCGGCAGAGACGCCGCCACCCTCCGGGGATGTGCCCGCGCGCGCGCCGTTGTTTGCGCAAACGAATGGCCTGTTGGGAGAGGAATTCATTTGTTAGTCTCGTTACTCTCTGCGTCGAATAAAGCAGGGGGAGCGGGGGAGCCAGCGGGGTGGGAGGGGTTCGGCGGATAAATGGAAATTGATGTTCTTGGCCGAAAATAAATGAGACAATTTAAGGAGGACGAGAGGAAAGTCAGGGAGGCGGGCACACGTGGCTTCCAGGTGCATCGCCTGTAAAAGCTCTCCTGCCAATTTCCAGCGAAAGGCCCGCAATCACAGGAGAAAGTCGTCAATAGCACTTGGTATTGCAGGCCCGGTGAGGTCAACTAAAGAAAAAGCCTGCTTTTTTGTGCAACATGTTTAACCTATACAGCAACGGTTGCTTGCAGGCTAGCCAAGGTGGGCCAGTATAATGCAGGCCGTTCATTCATCTTATTAAGACCGTGCAGGCGTGACCGTGGCTGGCGCCAAACTGAAATCCCACCCAGGCTAAGTAACACGTGGATCTTTGAGCAAGCTGTTAATGAGTTTGGCTGATCGATGGCTACCGTCTTCTCCGCCATATGACGAGCTCCGTGTTCTGGAGTCCATCTGAGACGCTTCGCCGTGATTGAGTGTCTTATCGCGCTGGGGCCTGGCTCTGATATCACACCCCACTTTTGTTGCCGCGGAGAAACATATGCCGAGTTACAGAATGACAAAGTGAAATTCGGGAAGCGTAATTTCACTCGCATATTTTCTGTCATTAAATTTAAATGCAGACCGCTTCTTTCTACTTTTCCTGAGGTTATCTTTGAATGAGTTGGAGAAGGAAATATAATGAAGAGGAGAGATGCCCAGAGGGCTGCCAGTGAGCATAACTAGCTTTCCCTCTTTATAGCTTCACATATAGCCAATGACTTTTCACAAAACTTCTCACAAAACACAGTTGTTTGTTGCCTGTATTTGTTTATGTAGTGTATGCCGGTGCACACCACCCCGGTTGCATAAGCTACCGTTTGTTCGTTTTTTTCCAGTTTGCAGCCTCTCATCACTCTCAAAGGGTAGCTGCAGTGTAGTGTTTATTTAGGTGTTCCGTTGAGTGTCCCGTTGGCCCCTCGCGTTGGGTGTACGTTTTCATCTCCAGAACCGCTCCGCTGTAAATAGCAAGTGATGGATGAGTCTTGGTTTAACTGTGACCCCGTAGAGGCTGTACCCTTAGCTCACGTGTCTGGGTGTTGGATGTTTGTCCCTCTCTCCGTGCAGGGGTGGCATCGCAATATGCTCACGCACAGTCTGCCCCAACCCCCAACCCCCCCACCCCCAAAGGCCAGTTAGTGACATTGGGGACTATAGCAGGCTTTTACACAGGCATCACACTCTAATGGCGAATTCGGTGAGCTGCTCACGCTTTTCAGACGTGGGATAAACAGAGCATCCTTTAGCGGCCCAGAGTCCGCCGTCTCTAGCCTTCCCTAACCGCATAAGCGGATGTTGCCAAAGCCTGCGCTCTGACTGGATTGTGTCATCAACATGGTGCTCACGGCTTAGACTGAGACCTGTTAATAATCGTAGCGTGTGGACTGATGAAGTGAAAGGGACCGGTACGTGGAAAAACAGATCCGCGCACCGCGACGGACGAGCCGTGCATTGCAATTTTTGTTTGGCCGTCCTGGATTGTTCTTGCGGCTGGATTAAATTACGAAGGCGATCAATCGGCTCGCGGCTCCGCACAGTTAAAGCGCTGCGAGGGGAGGAGCAGAGGATCCTCCCCCGCCCACCCAGCTGCGTCCGTCTGACATTGGTCGCGAAACAAAGGGAGCTGCTGTCTGTCCTGATTGAGCAGCGCGGGTCAAGGAGATGTTCGTGTGCTAGGGATACAGCCCGCACTGTGCGGTCCTTTCTCTCACCCTCACATTTCCTTCAGTTTGTGCTCAGTGTTTGCTTTGCTGACTCCCGAAACACGCGTGTCACATACAAGTGTCCTGATCTTTCAGGCCGGAGCAGCATGCTAACGGACAACGACAGGAGAAGCCTTGTTGCAATATACGCGCGCTTATCTGGGTCACTTCATCCGCCTGTCAAGCTGGCAGACTTAGCCAGCGAAGGCCATTTATTGAGCTGTTTTCATACCCAATGTGCCACTGCACGTCTATGACTGAATTGTTTTTAAGTGAAAAGGCCTTGGGGTGAGATATCGCCATTAGCCTCTGTGCTTCATTAAGCGTCATGGATTTTAATGGGACGTCAGGCCCTCTGTGGGTGTCACTCAAGCCTAAATGAAACCAGCCTACACTGAACCGAGAGACAAAGACTGTGTCTTTTCTCCAAATCAGACTGGCATCCTTATGTTTATGTACATCTGTGTGCTATTTTTGGTTGGATTTGGGTGGCGCGGTTAGCAAACCAAGAAAACCAGAACGTTAAAGCCTTGTGCCCACCAGCCTTCAGCCCATCAACAACTGTCCATGTATTTATGCAATTCCAATTAAGGGTTGTAGAATATCATTAGAGTACATTGTAAGCAGTATATCTGATGTACAATGCTGGATATACTCTACTCGTCCATTTGGATTAATAGCCAGGACAATTATGTACACCGATGCCATCAAAGGCAGATTTTTTTTGTTTGCTGATTATTTATCATTTAGCAGCATGCCAGTGTACGAGCCCGCCGTGTGCCCACTGCTGTAACAATGTGGAAAGTGTTAGCGCGCATAGCCAGTAGCTACGGATTTACCGTTACATCGGAGCCTTCTAAAATTGATGGTATTTCCGTGCCTTTCAATAGTGATAATTATCCTGGAATTGCTTTCCTCGCGGCCTCATTAATTACTGCGGTGTGGTGACGACGGCTCCAGGGCGGAGAGCCAGGGCCGACCCTCCCACGAGGGTGGACATCGTTCACCTAACTACTTCCCCTGGCCGTTTATTGCACCCTCCCAGCTGCTCGAAACGTTGGACTCCCAATAACTCATCATTACCGCCCTCCTCAAGAAGTTATTATTACCGTCGATTGCATTGCTCAAGTAAAAATCCTTCGGAACATATTATATGTGTACGATCCGCGAGGGTGTCAGCGAGGCTTCAAATAATGATGCCGAAGAACGCTATGAGCAGGTCCTCCTCGTGTCCGACGCCCACGCGTGATGCAGTCATTATACGTGCGCAGGGCGGACAGGAAAGCCCGCCTCAGACCTGTACGTTTCTCAAGCACCGCGCGGCTCACGGCTCTGGGCACTTCTAGCGACTCCTGAAAGCCTATCCCGCTCTCGAGCACCAGCTCCCTCGCTAAATAAAGTGCCGAAAAACACAGATAAAAGCGTCCCCCGGCCCTTTCATCTCCCCTTCGACAAGAGCGTGAGCGAATACGCCTGTACCGAATTAAGAGGGAAGTGGGAGGAGAGGCGTGGCAGAGTCCCGTCACACCTGCCGCCCATCGGCAGCATCGCCTGCTCCGCTCCACATTTTATTTATTACTTTTTTTATATCCACCACTATTGACAGAGTGGAAGGCAGCATTTGTCAACACTTTGCTGTCGTGGACATACAGTATATGCTCTGCATAGAGAGGATTTATACTGTATATATTTTGCGATATTTCTTACGGAACTTTTATACATGACCATGAACTGGGCTTTTTTTTGTAGTCCAAGCATCTTAGAATCATTTTAAATGACTTATTCAAGCTTTGCTGTCCACAATAAAAAATGCATCAGTGCCGTTTCTACTTCCGTCTGAAAAGAGCTTATTTTTAAAGAAGCTGGAGTAATGGTGCCAGTAATATGTTCTTTTGTACAATCGTCAGGAGATGTATTTAAAACCAGGGTAAACAACCCCATACAGTCACCCTGATATTTGTCCAGCTGTTCCGGTTCAGTCGATATACACTGTATACACAGCGGCAGGGAACACATCAAAGCCTGTCTTGCTTGAGATCAGATTTTCAGGTTTTATGAGCGAGGTTTTGCTGCTGTTGTGACTGATTTTGTGCGCACGTAGGAGGGTGTGAGCATGTCTGTGTGTGCGCGTGTGAGAGTGTGCGTGCGCGTGTGTGTGTACAGATGCCTGTGAAAATGCGAATGTGTGTGTGTGTGGGTGGATGGGTGTGAAAATTATGATTTGAAATGAGTTTGCAATAACAAGAATGACTACACGGTAATAAGAATAATCATAAATAATGACGTTCCACCTTCATTTTAATCATAATTATACAAGCCACCGATACTCCATTAAAATTATAATCAGCAAAATAATCTTGAGTACTGCAATTTTTCTATTGTAGATGACTTCTGTATGTGGTCAGCATTGAATATTGTCCATTATGGACACCATCATCGCGTAAGAGAACATGCCTCAATTTTCGTACTATTAGATCATGGTGTACCTTTTCAATTGTTTCCCTGTGAAATAGCCTAGGTGCAATTTAGAGACAGTGTGCAAAGCTTTTTAAATGGGCTTTTCAGGAGATAAAATCAGGCTTTTATGACATCCTAATGGAGGACATGGAGGTTTTGATTTTAGTCATTATGACTCTTGGCCATTAAAAGTAGTAGAGCATACCCGGCTCAGAAAGAGCTCAGAGACACAATTGTGTCAAGAGAGAATGAACAATAACAGTAGTTTTAAATGCATCTGCAGTTTGCCTGTTCAGCGTATATTTGACAGGTGCTTAAAGACGGGGATTGTGGGTGGTGTTGTATCATGCTTAGACTGGTCTCTCTTTGCCAAGAAAGCATAATGTTCAAGAATTCCTAAAGAATTGAAAAGGCTGAACAAAGTTATTGTCATTTTGCGATGTCACTGGCAAAGTTTTTGATACAAGGATGCACCATCAAAGTGATTTCAAAGAGAGAAACTGCACATTGATAGAAGATATAACAGTTGTAGCTGTAAAATATCAGACATGTCCTCACTTTAACCTGAGAGGGCCATCTCAACGGATCTTTACAAGACACAAATTGCTTGCACTACAGGGCCAAAGCACTTCCAAGAGGGCCATCATTCAACAGTCCTTGCTCTAATCGTTGCTCTTAAGGACTAAATGTGATTTTCTGTAACATTTTAACTTCTTAATCCATCGGACCTGAAAATGCCCAGTGGTCTAGATCTAATTGAATAAGGACAAGTTTAAATCAAAAGCTAGACCCTCCTCCGCTTTACCCGAACCTACCTAAATCGCTACCCGCCTCCTCTTACCTCATATTCATGGTACTCCTCCTCCTCCACCTCATAGGACACAGTCTGGATCTTCACGTCGTTCTCCCCCAGCAGCTTGGCTTGGGGGTCTTCGGTGGTGGCGGCCTCGGATGTCACCTCCTTGTTCTCCGTGAAGGTGGTCTCGCAACACTCGCTTTTATAATCCTTGCCTTTGACGCTGACTTCGTCCTTATAGAGGATGAAGTTGGGTTTGTAGAAGGCCTCCACGGCCAGGTGCAGCGAGGTAGCGTCCAGCAGCTGGTGGGCCTTGGCCTTGCCCCCCGCCGCCCGTCACAAAGTAGTTGATGATGTTCTCCTGGTACTGGTTGTTGGGGAAGTCACCCTTGTAGCCGTAGTCGCCCTTGACAACGTGCTTGCTGTTCTTGTCCAAGAGCGGGTTCTGCAGCTCGCTCAGGCTCTCCATGGCGGAGGACTGGTCAGGAAGTCCGGCGATGGGGAGACAGGACACTGAGACCGGACACAACAGCTGCTAACAATAGTCACCAAGCTGGGAGCTTCAAGGAGAAAGCAGACAGGAAGAGGAGAGGTGACTGAATGCGATTCTCTTTGAAACAGAGGGTATTTTATACATATTTGGCTTACAGAGCTGAGAGTGGTTCAGCTATGCAGGCTGTCTCTGTAAGGAGAGGTGGTGATGCGAGGTCAAGTGGACACAGTGTTGTCACAGAACAGCACACCATTTGTGAAATTTCAGGATGTGCGTCAGTGATTTAGGTCTATTCTCAGATGCCATGAAATATTTAATGGGAGGTATGATGCAAGGTGCAAGTTTTGCCCAAAACTGTGCCAAAGCTTCTGCTATCTTTCCTATTGTTTCAACTCTGTATATTTACCCTGACAAACCTGGCTAAAGCAAACATCGTTTTGCTCTGTTCTATCCTCTTATCTCATCTGTATACCACTCCCATAGCAAATGACTACCTGTCAAATACAGACTATTGAAGTTTCAGACCAGATTTAAATTAGGCTATAACTTCAGTCTATATGTCACTACATCTCAAGAAAAGATAACGCATCTTGATGAGTTTGAAGGGGAATCAGCAACATAGACAATTTAATTAAAAGCCCATAGCACATTTCTTAGCAGTTCATAAACGCCCACAGGGAGATGTTTTTGGCCTTGGCATAAACCAAAACATGTTAATAATGAATTTTCCATTGTTGCTGCTTGACATCTGATTGATGTGATTATTGTTTAATGGGCAAATACCTAGTTCATAATAAATAGGGAAGTATATTTATGATAATCTTAGTCATGCTTTAATTACAGTATTCCTCCCATTGATACCTTATTAATCTGCATAAAACCATGAAAGATTACCATTGGACAAAACAGTCACGATTATTTCACTCTTTGTAATGATTGTGCTGGAACATTCTGTATGAATTATTTAATTATAAGTACCGGTATAAGGTATGACAGAATGCTAACTTTTTGTCTGGCTAGTACACTGCAAGCCATGTATTTCATGATCTGCTGTATATGTATGCAAGTTATTTCCTACATGACAATCCTGAGATAATCTTACTCCTAAATCTTCAGTCTATACAGTTGAGAAACGTTTGCCATTCTCGATTCTCCCTCATGCAAAAGGTCCGCACACATATGCTTTAGACATTCTATAAATTAAAAAAGCAGCTCAATATGCTGTTGGCTTGCTTTCAAAAAGAAGAGAAGGCTTGCATTAAAGCAGCAGTCAGCCTAGCTGCTTGGTATGTACAGTGCAAGAGCGGATTCCATTGACCTTTGACCCTGACACTATCAATACTCGACCTGCCAGCACTTCTCCTGAACCAGCCTTCTAGCTGCTACTCAAACTGCACACTCACACACTCGGGTCCATGAACCCAGGATGGAATCTGTATCAATGTATTTGCAACTAGGTAACACAGTTTTGCTCAGTTTCCACTTTCCAGGCAGGCTTACTTTACTTACAATAAAGGCAGATGTCTTGTTTTTTTGGTGTTCAGTGGTGCACATCTCGCTCAGTGTCCCCCCCAGTGAGTACACCATCTCATCAGGCTGCCATTGTTATCCCAGAGTCATATTAGAAGGACCTATGCACAGTATAGGAACGGACCTCAATCGTAGAGAGCCGCAGGGTTTGCTGGCTTTTGTTGTAACTCAACATTTGAGTAGCACAGCAATTGATCAGTTAAAGGAGTTGATTGCAAAAACTTGGGGAACCTGGTTTCTTGGGTCTGAATCGGTTGCTGATCTTAAGCGAAAACAAATCCAGCAGACTGTGTGCCTCTCCAGGACCAGTATTGAGGATCATTGGTGTAGAATAATAGAAAGAATTGATTCTAGGCTTGTGAAAGAAATAAAAGTAAACACCAGAGGGACATATTATTTTTAAAGCAGAGCAGGAGAAGAACTGTTCAAAATCGACACTGACTGCATCAGCAATAAGAAAAAAAAAACGCCATTGTCTGGGGACGTCTCTTAATTTGTGAAATCAGCTTGTTGCTATAAGCGTCTCATTTTCAACATAATCTTGCGTACTGTGCATTTAGGCAAACAATCCCCTCTTCTCTCTCTCTGTCTCTCTCTCTCTCTCTCTGGCAGACAAGAATTAGCATAAAAATAACTAGCTCTCTCTGAAACCCATCAGGTTGGTCTCTGGAGAGGACCATGAAAATAGCTCCTTGTAGAGCAAATTAATCTTTCTCAATCCCACTTACTAGGGTTATGGTGAGCAAATACACACTTAATCCTTCAGGTGTTCGGTTTTATCCTTCTGTTATTTCAGGCAATTAAAGACACTGCTGATCATCTGTCACATGGTCTACATGGTATCTCATTCCAGTTTAGTAGGATGTGTGAGCCTGGGGGCTTTTAGGAGCTAAAGAGGCCTATTTATTGGAGCAGATCTAATACAATCTATTGGTTCCACCCACGTGCGTCACCATGCTGTTCTATCTGATTCGCAGCTGTGTTGGCCTGTTTTGCAGAATACCTCTTCAAAGTCCACATTAGTCCACCAAGGGCTGGGCGAATTGAATCTCTTAATCATATTTCTCCTATATAAGGAAAATGTCCTATTTCATATAGACTGTGTTGCTTGTTTTCATACTTGGTTCTGAAGCGATGCATGCTGGTACTAACGACGGCACTACGCTTTTGCACATGCCGCGTTTACGCAATATTGTCATTTCAGAAATTGTGTGGTCGTACAAAAATAATTTTGTCGTAGTGGCAAGGTGGATAAGGTGGCGATAAAATGATACAAATGTCTACAAATGTCTATACAAATGATACAAAAGTGTAGACAAAAACTGAAGTGTTACTGATTTGACCACTCAGTTTTCACAATTCCTCTGCATCCAATGTCAGATACTAAAGAAAGAATTACTAAAGAGTTAGTAACTAAAGAGTTACTAAAGAAACAATTATTGTAAATAATAATGATTGTATCATCCCTGGAAATCTGTACTTTTCTCCTCATTTAATAACACTTTAACCTTTCGAGACATTGTTATATTCAAATGAGAGGATGTCCTTTCAGCGAGTGCCTCCACCCGCCAAGTCTCCTGGTTGTTTGTTGCCGCCAGCAACTCAGTGTTATTTCATGGGCTGCCATCCTGTTTATATCTGTCCCTTAAATGTGGAGCAGAGAAATACGTCAGGCCCAAGTGAGCCTGTGTTTGGAAATGTAATTTTAATCGTAAATCAGCTTTCTGCCCCCGGTCTGAAGTTCCCAGAGGTATGTGCTCATCGACCACTTCCTGTCGTGACACCATGGCCGCTTTATATGTAGGTGTGCGTACGTAAAAACATTTCCACCGTACATGTGCTTGACTTAGTGTAGATGCGGGTTTATGTGTGTGTGTGTTTGTGTCGTGTATGTGCGTTAGTGTGAAAAAGAGTGAGTGAAGTGAGAGAAAAACTGATAGTGAGAGAATAAGACTTAATTTGTCATGTGTGAGGTAAGGCAAGGAGACAGCACACCCTCGGTGAGAGAACAGTCAGCATTCCTATGATACTCTAACTCCTTCAAACAAGACCGTTCTTTATTAGCTCCCAGAACTGGCTGGCTGTCAATCAGGCAGAGTCTTCTCAACTTAATAAACAGGAAGCCAACCTCGAGCGCCATCTGAGTACCAGTGTGTTTTATCTGTCATACCCTTGTCTCGTATATGTCATGTTTCTTTTACATCCTGTGATTTCAGACATTTCGCTTTGTGTGTCTGTTGACGCAGTTACATGAAACATGAGTTTCCATGCAGTAATGCTTGATATGCAATGATTCTATTGAATGTCTTTATTTGATATACTTGTTTGTGTGTTGTGGGTCTGCCCCACTGTCTATGTCTTTTTGTTGTTGCTGGGGCTACAACTGAAGTTCCCAAATGGGAAAATAAAAGTTATTCTATTCTATTCTATTCAAAAATACCTTCTGCCAACTGTAGGCAGAACAACAGTATGAGAACGTAAATGTAACTCATCAAGCTTTGACACTTGTTTGTGTGCAGAGTAAACTTGCTCATCTAAATTGAGCCCGACTTTCACTTGTTTACACCACTCATTTGCGGAACATCGCAGGTGTGTGACATGGTTGACCTATTTACATGATGCATATTAATTACGGCAATTTGCCATGCGAGGATGTAACAGATATCCAATATGTGACTCAAGCCTCAGAGTCTAGCACCCAGGGTTCTGACCACTCTACTACACAGTTTTCCAGTTTTCCCCATAACTGCCATTATTACTCTGCTTGTTGTCTATCATCCTTTTCCATTCATATGAGTGGATATAAGTAAATTTATATCCACCCCCCATGTGCTTTTGGGGCATGCAAACAGCCTCACAATTATGTCCCTGATGTGTTGTATTCTTTCAAAACAAATGCCCTTCCACATCACACCCTATTTATAGATAATACCACATTAGTGGGATGCACATCAGTGAAACAATAGGCATAATCCTGGTTATGCAGCTGATTCCTGCCGTCAGTTGCTTCTGCAGAAGTGCTTGGTGACTGCAAGGGGTTTATAAGGCCCTGCTACAATTGCTGGTGCCAGAGACATCTCCATCATGTGTCCATAGGCCCATGTCTCTAGTAAAAACTCGAGTGGAAAATCCCAAGTAATCCCATTGCATCATGACGTGGAAATTGCCCAGCAAAGTTAGTTCCCTCTCTCCAAACTTCATAGTAGTGAAGTGGTAGCTCACTGTACATGGCTGCTCTTACATCTTTATGAGAGCTGCCCCCCACGCTCCACATCAGTTGGTTTTGGCCAGCAGGTGATCCTAGAATTAAGAGATCATTTTTTTCCATCTGGGACAAGGGAGTCAGTTTTTTTTTTCCATTAATTTGCTGCAAAGATGGCTGTCAATGGTTGTCATTTCCCGACTCCACTGCTAGACCATTACTACAAGCTATGGCATTTGTTTATCAGGTTGTCAATAGTTACCTTGGTTAAACTTCAACGGATGTGGTTGAACAGTGCTCCTGGAAATGTTGCAATCAGTTAAATACACCTGTCACCCCTAGCAACCCCTGGGACCTAGTCACCTTTCTCTCTGAGACACTTAATCCAGAGACAGTGAAATATTATGGTCTGTATCTCTTTGTCCATTTTAATAGATGCATTCAGTACCAGACAATCAGATCCTTGAATTGGTGATTGTATTAATTTCCCAGTGAAGGCAATCTAAAATGTTCTAAAAGACTCGCTTAAGCCCATGCAAACAGTAGAAGTCACATTGACTTGGACAATAAGGAGGAGACAGATGTCTAAAGACTGCCTTAAAATTTAATTCATCACGATGTTCTCTGCCAAATGGGAGAAATTATACAACAATACAATTTCACTCTGCATGGGAAACGGCTATAAAATCCATTTGTTCACAAAGAAATGCGCGATGAGTTCATTTTTAATGGGATTTTTGTTATCTCTTTCTGGTTACCTTCCATCCTTTCGAAATAAGTTAATTCTTCAAAATAAATTGAAATTTAAAGGACATCTGCACAGCTATGCATATCCAAACGGCTGTGTGTGCTGCATGCCTAATGCTAATGCTATAAAAGGCTGTGTTGTATAATTTCGGAAACTATAAGTAGTTACGCTTTGTCTACGGGAGCACAGAGCTCATCTTTCATTGAATTGCATGTTTCTGGATGCAAATCTGCCACTTTCTTGATAAGAGGGAATTCTATTTCACAGTCCATTGCACAACAAAAGTGCTACTTTATGTCTAAAAATAATTTATCAGTAGGATGGATGTCATATATCGTATACCTAAGTGCATGTATGTTTATAAGAGATAGATACGGCATGTACTGTGGTTGCTCCCTTCCCCTGCAAAAACATAGGCTACATTTCAGTAGACCAAACGGAATCCAATAGATTCTAAATAATGAAAAATGTATTGAACCATTAAACAATTTAATTAGTACCAATAATGAGGAAAAAAAATATTTGTCGGCCAAAAAAAAAATTCCGCGCATTTAGAGATCCCATTCCTCTCTAATACATTTCAATGTTCAAAATGCACCTCTTAACAATGATCAGCCTTAGTAGATACTAGGAAATATTGAAGCCCTAATAACTATATTCACTTGATATTCATAGTGCATTTCATGACCTCATTGTTTGAATGGTGATAAGTAATATGCGTTATGATTCTTCGTAATCAACTTTTTAATTAATGTAGACTACAGAAGTTTTTAACCACCTGTCACGTAGCCTATAGTTGCCAGAGTTCATTCTTATCAGCACAACATGCTTTTTACTAAACAAATGTGAATGGCATTAAAGTTTTTTGGTCACTTCTGAAACCCAAAATATAGAATATGATTTTTAGTTCCCAATATGTAACTGCATTCATGGTTTTCTGAACATTAGCCTACTCGAAGAATGTTGAGTATAAAGTTTGATTAAATCGGTTGACTCACCTATTATTTCCAGACAATCCAATTGATGTTTGTCTGACCCGTCATCCCCATGTAATTTCAAAGCATGGTAAGAAAAAAAGATGAATGTTGGGGATTCAGTCCTTTCGTAAATGTTCCGTACACCTAAATGATACGCCGAGGAATTTAGAAAAACAGCTAAATCAAGACTCCTTTGACGGTAGATTGTTTCATGCAGTTGTCCTCGAAATATATTGTCAGAGCTGTAACCACTGTGAAAATGTGCGTCCACATTCATTCTCCTGGTGATCTTTAAAAAACATTTCTCAATTTTAAAGCACTATTCTTCTTGGTCTTCAGAACGTTAAAACGACCCTTGTCGAAATCTATGACATACTGCCGAAATAGTCAATGACATTCATCTTAGCCTTCTTCCTAGGCTGTAAATGCTATTTTCTGTATGATCAATACTCCAGTATGAACTGACCGGTCTTCAGCACGCCACAGGAAAAGAATGAGAGGACGTGTTTCAAAGCCTGTGTCCCACAGAAGTAGGCAAAACGTGATTTTTCTACATACGTCAGTGCTTTTAACCCACAGCCAATTTAATGGTACGTTAACATAAAACCGATTTAGAAAAAGCATACTACATACGAATATTTAAGCGCATTATAAAGCTTTCTTACCTAAAAAGACCAAATAAAAGTGTCCCGTTTGCGATATTATCCCGCAGACATCCGTAATTTCAATATACATTCTTCAGCCTCTCTAAAAATGTGAAGAAATGTTTATGCTATCTAGTAATTAATCTTGGTGGCCATTTGGCAGACATTAAACCAGTCTGTCGACTGGAACTATAGGTTTTCGTGGTTCCAGTGTGGTTCCAGTGCGCGACTGGAAAAGTCACTATTCACACCCAGGTCTTCACGCCCAGTGCGCTGATCGCACCACATTTCCCCCTCTATTAATGTAGACGACTAATCTAGACGGTTATATCATCCTATGTCGTCGCCACAGATCACATTTTTAAATTAATATGAACAGATATTCAGGATATAGCCTCCCTGTAGCACACGTTCGGTGCTGCAACTGATTCAAGAGCCTTCTCTTACAGCAGGGGAGTTTATTTCACCAAAGTGATTTCTGAGGCAATGTTTCTTGTGACCATAGACATGTTCTTCTACAACCTATATTCTTCGCAAATTCATGAGATTTGAAAAGTCACACATTATAGGCTACCTTTGAACTCTTTCACTATTTCCCCTACCTTACCAAGTAGGCTACAGTACCGATAGTGAATCATGAACAACACGCTGCAATTTACGTATACAGGCTACTTTTGGGGCACCGCATAGACTTTATGTTGAAATAGGCTAAAAGCGGTGCGGTGTAATTTTCAACTGATAAAGTGCGATTGGCATCAATTATTTTCGATTTTGAATGGATTTGTTTTCTCTTTCTGTTGTGCAGTCAACAATAGGCCTACATTTTATGTTAATCACAGCAGTGAGTATCGTGCAGTGTCAGTATTGGGAGCTGTCCAAAATTTCAGGACCGTTCTCCTGCTGGGTCAAGCTACTGTACTACTACTGTACTTAGTGAATGCCAATTTCAAGTTTTGTTGAAACAAAGCCTCTTGATCTGAACTTTTCCTATATATAAAAGGAACTCTTACAGTCTATGACTATTACATTGCATTTTTTTAAATTGAGATTTAACATTGCATCATTATGAATTCGTTAATGCATTGTAAGCATCCATTGGCTATGCGGTTTACTGATTACTTCTTCGTCTGAATGCACTGACATTATAAATAGCATTGGTATCCAGTGAATGTCCGAGATGTGTTTCCACTCAATATAAACCCTGCTCACGAATAATATGGAAATCACATGAATTATGCTTGATCCCTTCATCCAGACTGAATGTTATTTTGGTTTTATAAGGGGCCCAAAGGGGTGTATTTACCATACTGCGAATGTCAATTTTTGCTATAAATGACGCCAACAGAAAGTCATCAATATTTACAGGCTGAGTATTTCTGTGTTTCGATATACAGCGTTGCCAAGTCGACCTGACATAATCAATGTACGGGTCCCAGACGACCTCAGTTCCTCCATTACATTGACCCTGACTGTTCTGCATCACAAGGCTCTTATGTGAGAGGTATTTGTTGCATAGCACTCCAAAGAGGCTAATATTAAATGTGAGCACCGGGGCCCTCAAAAAAATTGTGCTGCAATTGTGCGGGGATGGGGTGGCCTGGGGTGGTGGGGCCCAGTGTGAGCTCTTTTAATGGGGCCCAAAATCCCTGGGGCCACCTATGACTAGAGAAGTACTTAAACCATATTTGCGTCTTATACATTTAGGATAAAATCCCCCATTGTCATTGTTACACAAATGATTCTGGCTTTATATTTATGTGTCAACATGGGTTTATAGCTTAGAATATATGGGCTACTGGGTTGAAAATGGAATTTCTGCATTGCTCAAACAATTTAGCCCATCGCCAGAGCTTAGTATTTATTTACCATATATGGAGACCAGTGCAAGAGGCGGATTCCGATTAAAGTGAGCTTTTGCATTATTTAACTGTAGATGCCACAACATTATTGTGTGTCATGGTTTCTACCATTAAATGAGGTAGTTCAATTACTGTGATAAAATTTTGTTTTCACATTTTAGACTAAAAGCCTGCTTTTACAAATATAAATTACAAAGCAGATTTTGTAGTATGGCATGACACTTGCTCGTGGACAATTACAGCCCTACAAAATTACAATTACGGTTACAGTTACAACTGAAATACTTTTCACATAAATGGCCCAAGTCAAATGTTGGATGAAGTGTTCTAGAGTGCTTCTGTACTTTCCTTTGGGACAAATGAAACAAAGTACATAGAGTGAAGCACTGTAGTATTATTACTGTGGGATGATTTCAGTGTCAGCATGTCATGACCAATATGAGGTATAAAAGGACTGCACTTAGTAAACTGTGGAAGATATTTTCTTTTCTATTTAATAAGTTTGATGTGACAGTTGAGAAATACATTACTTTAATATACTATATCAATGCCAATGCTGTCCAATCTGTTCATCATAACCCTTCTATAGTACAAACTACATTATCAGTTCCAGAAAGTTGAGCCTTCCTGCTACTTTAGCGTTTGATTTCACTCATGCAGTCACTGGTAGATAAGAGCTGGTGTATGAGCACTTTCGATTCTACCCCTTCAGTGCTTGGTTTAGCGCCATCTTTATTCTTCCCCATCTCTCTCTCTCTCTCTCTCTCTCTCTCTCTCTCTCTCTCTCTCTCTCTCTCTCTCTATTTGATTCCATTCAGTGCTTGGTTAAGCTCCATCTTTATTCTTCCCATTTCTCTCTCTCTTTCTCTCTCTCTCTCTCTCTCTCTCTCTCTCTCTCTCTCTCTCTCTCTCTCTCTTGCTCTCTTTCACACACACACACACACACACACACACACACACACACACACACACACACACACACACACACACACACACACACACACACACACACACACACACACACACACACACACAAACATCAGACATATGTACACAAAAAGAGACAAAACTTTACATCTATCTCCCTGGAGCTCATTGTTACCGCTCATGAAATACACTCCTTTCTGACTGCAGCGAGTCTTCCCCTGTGGCCTGGTTTGTGCCCCTATGTGGAATATACGTACAAGGAGCAGCTGGGTATATTGGGGGCCATGACAGGAACTTCAAGGTTTGAGTGAAGCCCCGCAATCTGCAGTGCACCTGCCACACAGCGTAAATAGACTGACCCAGCAAGGGTTGCTCACCCTCAAGTGAATACAGTCCATCACTTTGAAGGAATGGGGTGCGATGATAGCGGGGGCCATAGCAACTGGGCAAATGTTTGCACATCGCATTCTCCACGTGTTCATTTGAAAATCTGCGCACTTACAGTTTTTCTCAATTGTTTACACACAAAAACTGGAACTTATGACACAATGACCACAACCTGTAACTCATGTGCCAACTCCCTAAACCAATTCTGCTGAACTATAAACACATTTCCTGCTGTAGACCCAGATTTCAATTCTAAACCACACTTTCTTCAAAACACTACACACAATTATCTGCTTTAGACCCAGATTTCAATTCTAAATCACACTTTCTTCAAAACACTACACACAATACTCTCTATTTTGCACACTCTTCATCAATGCCAAATCTCCTTGTGTTCAGACAGAACACACTGCCATTCAAATGGCAAAACTTCCATTTCCAAGGCCGTTGTGCAATTTCCAATCAAAGCTTGAGCAATATAAGGGCCACAGGTGAGCTCCTGGTTTGGAGAACAATGGATGGCAACATTGAAGTGAGAGGTGATCAGAGAGGCAGAGGAGTGAGAGTAAGAGGAGGACGAGGAGGAGGAAGAGGAGGACGAGGAGGAGGAAGAGGAGGACGAGGAGGAGGCATGTGGCGATATAGCTCCTGAGGCATTTCAGGGCTGGATTCGCCATACTAGGCGATACTTCCCCCGCTGCTTGGCCAGAGAGAACATAGCCTGTGATGTCGATGAGGTCCTGTGGCCAGACAGGAACCGAAGACAGGATGCAGCCTAGTTTTTTTGTCCTTTTTTATTTTACATTTTTCTTTCTTTTTTTGTTGACTGTACTGGCCTATTTTCTATTGTTTGTTCTGTGCAAATCATTTACACATCCAGTTGTGTTTGCTGTGATGTATAGGCTTGGAAAAAATAAAGAAATATTTTTGTTGTTACTGTATATTTGTGTATTGTTTTATATTTGAGTAAAAACATTATACAGTAATATTTTACAACAGGAGTAAGCATACAGTAACACTGAACATGAAAAGGCATAATGCTCCTGATAAGGCCTTCATACTGGTGTTTTCCCATTCATAGTAGTGTTTTCCATTCAGCACATCAGTGTTCAATGGTTCTTAGAAATGTCTACTCATATGATGGTCTGTGTGTGTCATTTGAACACAAACTACCATTTTGAGGAGACATAACATTGTTTTGAAGGCAAAGTAGCATTTTGCAGGAGATATGTAGGGTTTTGCATTTTGTGTGTGTGGTTTTTGGATTTGTGTTTAGAGTTTTGAGAAAATGAGGTATGCTTTCAAAAAATGTGTGTAAGCAATTGAGAAAAACTGTAATACGGCAAACGAAGCGACATTCTCTAAGGATTTTATTTTGGGTCAAATTCAGGCTATACAGGATGCGTCTCTTCTTTAAATTTGAATAGTGATTTTAAATAAGTTTTGATATGTTTTGTAGTATGTAGCACTATTCATCTTAAATGTTACTTTAATTAAAAGCATCATTTTGCTATCCAAAGTTGAGCACAGACCACACTGCAGTTAGATTGAATCTGTCCATTTAAAACGGAGAACAATCTTTAATATATACTTTCACATTGTTTCCAAAGGCCTACACTGTAAATTCACAGCAAAATGTCCAGTTTTAATTCAACTCTAACAGTGTTGATTCAACTCTAGCAGTGTACATGTCAGCCTACTCTGGCCAGATTAGGGTCATATGTACTCTGTTAGAGTTGAATTACCACTGGACATTTTACTGTGCAGTAAATCTGCGTGCAATTTCCTAAACACATGCTTCGCTATTCATGTGTCACTTAAGGAAGTATTTTAGCAAAATTGAAGCAGACATAAAATATATCAGATTCTTTTTATGGCAGCTTAAGTGCATGGTTGAGACATTGAAGGGGCTTCAACACAACAGGTGCAGTCTTAAGTATGCGAGTGTGGACATGAGGTTTAGATGAACATAATGGAGGGCCAGGCTTCATGAGCGCGCTGTGTCGCTGTTTAAATGTCTGGTTTCTCATTTGATGAACAAATGAGAGCCACAGCCACTCCATGAATTAATCAGAGCCCTGCCAATTTGGGCGCCTTTTTTAAGCCTCATAAGCTGCTTAAGATTTCATGGGCCCCCGTTTAGCATCGTAAACCGTGTTTACATAACA
Source organism: Synaphobranchus kaupii (assembly GCA_029718625.1). Classification (NCBI taxonomy): domain Eukaryota; kingdom Metazoa; phylum Chordata; class Actinopteri; order Anguilliformes; family Synaphobranchidae; genus Synaphobranchus; species Synaphobranchus kaupii. Next base: position 22,163,502 of record CM056390.1, read on the forward strand.
TTAATATAGATTTGCTCATATTGAAGCCACAGAGACGGGGGGCGGCTATGGCAAATCCAGCATCACTGCGGGATCTTTGCAACGGGGCTCTCCAAACAATGCGTTCGGCTGTGAACGTGCAGCTTGTGGAATTCAGTGAGATGCAAAAAAAAAAAAGTGCAGTAGTTAGTTGAGCATTAGACTTCTGACATCATCAAGTCTCCACTCCGTTCCGGGTGGGGGGAAGGGCTCGGAGAGAATCGCTGCGCACAGAAAGGCCCTGGGTTGGAATCACGGTCAGGAGCTCGAGGAGTCGCGCCCTGTAGAGGACGTGGCGCCCTCCTTCCTACTACCGGCTGACAGGGTTGTATAGCAGTGGTTCTCTAGCGGTAGCTACACGGGGGGAATTGAATTAGAATAGGGGTTCAATTGGGAGAAAAATGGGAAAAAATCTGAAACAAAAAATGTATGTTGACATCTGCTTTTAATTCAATACATTATGGTCTGTTAATGCCAGTCCTGGCCTCTGAAACAGGTTGGATCGTTCATAAATTCAGTCACATTCGCCGGTCTGTGGATAGCTGAAGTTCCCTTTAGGGGGGGCGGATGAAACATGGGCAGCAGCAGACTGAAGACTGCATGAGGATGCACATCAAATACCTCCTTGGAGCAGAGCCATCTGGATCATTGAAGACTGGGGTGTGCGACAGACTGGAAATATAAAAAGATGCATTACTAACAGACTGCATAATAGCTGGATGTTTTGTTTTCCTGGTCCAAGCTCTGTGTTGGCTATTTCCAATATATTTCGGAGGTGATAATATGCACCTTGATGGTAACAATTCAGGTTATCACTTTTTAAAAAAAACATTGCACTAAAATGGCCAGCCGTGCTTCAGCACCATGCCAGTCATAGCCATTGCTTAAAAACCATTATGGCACATAGACTCTCGCTGAATGTCAGTCATTATTCTCATTGGAAAGTTGTGGCTGTACAGATCTGAGTATATTAGTATTTGTGAGTTTGTACTGTGACCTTCCTCTTAGGAATGTCACTATGTCAATTGCATGTATTGAGATTGCTGAAGTATATGAACAGAGGTGCTTAATCTCTTCAGGTTTAGCAAAGAGAGATTAGGGATAAGCATTGAGTATAACTGAGGTATTTCATTCACAAAAGGGATTAACAAAGTGGACTACAAAATATTTTTCAGCGTGAGTTCTGTCAGTAGCACAAGGGGACATGCTGTAGGTAGAAATTAGCGAAAGGTAAATGAGAGTTGCCAATGTGGACAGCTTGCCAGATCATGAAATAGATGTGTGGAGGCACGTGCGAATGTGAGAGATCATCCAGTCTTGACGAAATGGTGAATACTGTATAGTTTCTGGCTAAATGGTGAGTCTTGGTGGGTCGAACAGGGTGTCCTCATCATTATGAGTTCTCATATTCTTACGTTCTTATTATGGATTAATTAATTCCAGTGGTGTTCACAGTCGAATTATTTTTTTGATCAAATGACCTCCTCCGCCCACTTTGTCTCCGAGCGGTACGCCCGCAGGTCATTATCCACTGGCTCGGCTCCGTCAAATCCATTTGAAGATGAATGGGTCCGTAATGGGTGTTTCATAAAGAAAACGTGAGGCCGCTGCATCTTTACGAGCTGGCTGATGAGCTGTGCCTTCGCAATGAGTCACCTTGTGTTTAGACTAATGACGGGCATGCTGACACCCCTTTCTTTAAGCTGTAATGGATATGCATCCCTCGGAAAGAGTTTATATTAACCAGGAAGGAGAGGAAAATAAAGCCAGTGGCCCGCAGTTGACGGATCGCCGCGATGAAGGCTCGTCTCGCTCAGATGCGGAAAATGATTAGCGCGGCATTGTCACTGGAGAAGTCACAGCGGCTTAGAGATGCCTTGAACTGGAAGTGCTGGCCTGGGGCGGGGGAAACAAGAAGAGCTGCTGAGATTGTCCAACGTCAGACGCCGAAATATGCAACGCAACAAGACGTCCGTCCAAATAACACATGGTAGAGATTGCGGGGTGCCAGAGAACGCTCCTTAGACGTGCGATAATTACATGTAGCTCAGTGTCGTAAGGTAATCAGTTTGCTGATCGGGTGGTTAAAACAAACAAATGAAACTCAAGCTGTGAAGGTAGACAATCTGCCGTTATCCATGTCTCATTAGCTTAATAGTTCAGTGTTTCCATTGTGTATACCACTCCTTTTTGTTTTAATGCAGCCGACATGGTGTGTGGCTGGATATGAATATGCGTTGCTGTGTTTTAATTCTGTCCTTTTCACAGCTCCTCTGGCTTTTACACATTTATGTTTATGTTAATCAGATTTTTTTTACATACTTACTCTATATTCTAAGTTCACAAAAACCTTATTTATCTGTAGCATACTAAGCCATCTGTACAGTTATAGTTATAGTTTCACGTTTGTACCATGAAGGAACACACACATAGCATTTTACATGGAAGTCACTGTACTTTGTTCCGTCACGTGCGAATTTGGGCACGGTGCTAACAATGGAATTTGTCAAGCTAGAGATTGTGTCCCTTTCAGTACATGCCAACCAGCCACAAAAAAAGACATTGGAGAGGAGGTGGGGGGTTGGTTAATATACCGTGTTTTGAAATGCCGCAAAGAGAAAAAAAAATCCTGTATAGATTAAAGAAGAAGGAATTGAAGCTGTCACACCAAAGGCTTTTCTCATTTATCGGTAGTCCTCAGTTGTTTCTTATTTTAGTGCCTGGCCCGCTTGTTTTTTCTCCACTGTTTGATTCTGAATAACATTTGGAACAACATCCTTGAAAAAAGGCCCTGTTTTTGCACCTCCCCCTCACTGTCCATTAACTTTTTTAATCATTTAAATACACTCTGGAAATAATCTGCTTAATCCTTTCTGCTAGGGAAGTATCAAGCCACTTAATTTAATCTTCTCTTTCTAGAAATTGTTTTTATGGATCCCTTTTTATATATAGATAATGTGATTTAAGTTGCTGCCACCTACATTTCTTCACAATCCTTTCATGTTCTTTCTTACTCTAAGGACTCTATTGCCCTCACCTCTGGCAAGAGAAGCTGCATGTGAGATTGACTGTCACTCACACTTACCAGACACCTAGACAGAATCAAACTTCAATAAAGCAGCACAAGACTGTGTTCTGCAGGCCTCGGCCTGAAGGTTATCCATTGCCATTGGAGAAGTCTTTGCGTGGGGTTGGGATATTGGATGTTGGGGGGGTATTACTTGGTCGCTTATTGGTGCGACCAAGCAATGGCGCGGTTACTCGTTGTCTAAATATGCCTGGCCATGAAAAGGATAGGGAGGTTGGAGGGTAGGGGCTGGGTGTGCTCCAGCTGCCCCAGGGAGATTTGGGAAGGCGGTGCATTGTGGGGGAATTAACTGTGCAGATACGGTGGCCCGGAGGATTATTGGTGATTGGGGAGGAGGAGGGGTGGCAGAATGACAGAGATTAGGGGAGCTCACGTTTGCTTCTCTACGGCGCCATCCACCTGCTCCTTTCAGGGCTTTCAAAGCAATACCTCCGTCCCACAGGCTGCTGCCGGTGCTGTAGATACACCAGCGCTGAGATCTGCGGCTGTTCTCTCTCCCTCTGATCAGACGTATGCTTAGCTGAATGTTACCACAGTGCCACTTTGTTAAAGGCCCACATGCATAGTCTTTGTGACCGTAGACAGGGCCCGGGTCACTGGGCCCCCGTGGGCCCGGGTCACTGCCCTTTGCTAACGTTTTGTGGGCGTTTCAGATACTAAAACCAGAAAGAGAATGCCGTGTGGGCCTTTAACCAAGGAAATCTGATATCCTCTTGACCAGGTTCACAAGATATCAATGTGCTCATGTGTCATCTATGGTAATTACAGAAGTATAAGCCACACTTACCATATATAAAGACCAGATTCTATTTGATAATGTGCTCTTTGAGAAGCATTTTTTTTAATTTCTGAACTGATTTGAGAACTAGCTAGGCCCAAGACAGTCTCTTAATTTCAGATAACTAAAAGACCATGGTCCCCATCTCAGTATATGAGTGGGTAATTTGATCAGACCCAGTCTCCATTTATTTTCTGTTGAGAAGCTTTATATTCAAGTACGCTGATTAATACTGGCTGTATTCACGGTCTCATGATGGACATTAGATAGCGTTCTAAAGGTTTGGACAGTGCTGGAGTGACCTGCTAATGCATCTTAATTCATTTTGAGAATGCCCAAAGTAGTTAAGTGAGTTTCCCATTCTAAGGTACTGTTAATGGGACAGTAATCACAGAGCAGCTTGATTCAGCCAGCTTCAACAAAGCTTTCACTGCAATTAGGAGCCAGTTAAACCTCCTCACATTTAAACTTAATGTTCCTTTGAGCTGCGCCTCATCGGTTGCATTGCACAGTTGCTTTCATGAAAGTCAGGCTTCCTCTAGTCGAGTCTAACTCTACATTCAGAAAGCCTGTTCCGGCATATTCCATTGCCTTATCTTTCAGTTAAATATCTTACAATTCATATGGGCTGCTGGGCGCATGAGTAAGCACCACGGTCTCAGATCGTATACAGCGCCGACTGTGGCCGGCAGCCCTGGCTTCATGTCGGCCCAAGGGATGTATGGGATGGTTTCAGTCGGCAGGGATTGGAGTGTTCATTAGTTGAGTGACCCCTGGTTGGCCATCAGGGCGCCCGTGGCTTGCTCTCTGCTCACATGTATGATTGGGTCTCCTCAGCCCCTGCTCTGCACAAGCGTGGTTTGTGACTGTGGCGTGAAAAAGAAGCAGCTGGCTGGCATCGTGTGTGTCAGAGGAGAACCACATGTTGTCTTCACTGTCCCAAGCCGGCAGCAGGGGAGCGTGTATGACCGTGCACAGTAGTTTGCGAATTGGACATTCCAAATTCGGGTGGGATTGGAGATGCCAAAATTAAAAATAAATAAACAAATATTTTACAATACATAAATGTGTGAACAGCTCCTCTCTCTGCGAATGTTATATTTGTTTGAGCTGAGATGATATCAAAGTTTGAATTTGTATTTGCATTGACAAATAAAAGGATATTTTTTCTGTTGTGCTATTGTTGCTGAAGCAGTGAAGCTGGCAGATTTGACAGCTGTTTAATGCGGCCCTGTGTAACTCGGATGGCATCGACCCAGAGGCCAAGAGTTGATCAGATTCGAAGGTGTCATTGATTGAATAACCCTGCACCATTACAGCTCCTCTGGCTCCTGCTAATCATGTCCAGTGTTGGAGCTCTTCAGTCAAATCACTCTGGAACACGGGGGCAGGCTTTTTTGCTCAGTCGAAACAGGGCCCTTTAGTGCTCACACCAATGTTAAAGCACCATTTTGGGTGCGTGTATCCAAGGCCATGTGGGGGCACATATGTATTCAGAGCAGGGTTGAGCCATAGACTGCACAGTTCACCAAAATGTCTATGTTTTTTGTACCTCTTTTAAAAGAGCTTTTTAGCAGTCAATTACTGGTGCCAGTTTTTTGCTCTTGCTTGAAATCCGTCCCTTTCCAATCTTTTACGGTTCTTTCTGCAATTAGGCTGTAAACACGTCCTACGAAAAACTTGCATAATCCATCCTCATTATATCGACTTCCTGCCCTGCCATTACGGCTAATGCAACTCTCTGCTGCCAGCTAGGAAGCATGCAGCCTTATCAAAATCACCTTCATTAGTGAAGACAGAGGCACGAAAGCCCCGGGACCTTGTTGAGATGAAGGCGCAAGCACCGCTGAGTGTCTAATGAGGTCCTGCAACAGACGCTCTTACACAGCTCAGGACTCCGCCAGACGGCGAGAGGTACTCACAGGCTGGGATAACACCTCACTGGTGTACTCTGGCCTCTGCCAAGAACAGATTCACAACTTTAGTATGTTCGAGCAAAAACTGGAAAATTGATTTGAAATTTCATTTCTTTTCACCCGAAATACCGGCTGGTAGACAAAGGCTGGTGGGTTGGTGAGGGCGTGTGACTGGGCAGGAGGAGGGAAGTCAAGCATCCAGCTGTTCAGCGGCAGACATTTTGTTTCTCTCTTTATGTTGACCAAATAAATTGCACACTAACTGTGGAGTCAACAAGTAGAGCTCTCTTTGATCTTTGAAAAAAGTGTGAATTTGCTACAAGGTCAAAATATAGTTTTGCATAGTAAATATAAATGTGTACCTTTAAAAAACGTGTGTTTTTAACAATGAGAAATCAGCACCAGCCAGATGTACAGATGTAGAATTTAAAAATATGTACCTAATAATTTACATAATTTTTACATCTATCCTCTCTCGAATGTGATATAATTATAATATAGCAAACACATTGTGGTATTATTAAAATTATGTGAAGATTGAGTATCGCTATGCATCTATTTGATTTCATTATCACAATGAAAATGAAGATATTTTTTCTGCTTTCTCTCACAAGATTCCTTTGTGACAAAGGCATTGACCCTGATCTCAAGCAACTGTGCAGTCTAATAGCTCTGTGCTTTTGGTGTGATGGGGGACGGCTCGAGGTTTGAGCGCACCCGTCCCCCATCCCCCGTCCCCCCCTTAATATGTTGATGACAATCTGTACCTCCCTTTTCCCAAATGTAATGCTCCCTCACTGTTCTGGACCGATGTTCTGCTGTTTCGTAGGATTACTGAGCATGGACACTTTTAAATGCTCAAATCAAGGGAGAATAATTCACTCTCTAAGACAAATAATATTCTGGTAATATTTAGCAGTTCTACCAAGGTACATAAAAAAAGAAAAACTAAGGATGGGATGTTAGAATGTTAGCCTCTCATGGAGAAATATGGACATAAAAGGTCTCTATGTTTCTGTTGTATATTGCTATGATAATGTCTTTATTGTTACAAAAAAAACATACAGAGCTTTTGTGCTACAGTTGTAAGCCTTCATTATATGAATGGTGAGAAAGATCTGTTGGCTATTTAAGGGTTTTAAAAAATGAAGACAATTTTATTTCCCTTGTCTTCAAGACTAGCTGCAGTCCTTGTATAAGGCTGTCTAGGCTCATACAGTGCCAAATCAGTGTAATCTATTATTTAAATCTGATTTTAGCAGCTCAGTTAAACTAGATTTGCATGCACTTGAGTCACATTGCTGATTACCTACGATCAGTTATCTTGACTTGTGAGGTGTAACTGGTGACACATCAGGTGAGAAAATCTCATCTTTTTTCAACCAGATAAGAGAATAAAGTTAATTGTTATCTTTTCAATCTACTATCAAAAGCTACTGTATGTCAGGGCCTATAAAAAAATGTTATCTAGCAAGCACTACAAATCTTAGTTCAAACTCCAGAAAAAAAACAGAATTTGTAAATTACAGAATTTGTAAATTAACATTACATTACATTACAGTCATTTAGCAGACGCTTTTATCCAAAGTGACATACAATAAGTGCATACAGAAACGTCATCAAAGTAACTACAGAACAGATAAGAGAAAGCACATCCTTCATATAACGTATCAGCTATCCCTAGTAATGAACATTAAATGTAGTTCCCAGTAAGCTATGGGTAAATCAGCTATACTATAATTATATTCTAAGTACTATCATAAACTACAACAAACAGACAAGAAAACACAGGGAACAAGTACCATGAGAAAAGGTCCTAGATTAGTATATCAGTCAAGGTAGAATCTGAAGAGGTGTGTCTTCAGACCACGACGGAACGCAGACAGTGTTGGAGTAGAACGTAGGGGAGTGGGCAGTTCGTTCCACCACTGTGGAGCTATGGTG